>LOEQ01000718.1:242451-256311 GCA_001685075.1 Bramus lutescens | reverse complement strand
AGAAGAAGAAGAAGAAGAAGAAGAAGAAGAAGAAGAAGAAGAAGAAGATCTGTACAGTGGAAACACATGGAGTTCATAGCTCTTCAGGAAGCATGAAGAAAGTGTAAAACAAGCCTCGGCACCAATCCTTCTTTCATGTCTATCATGTGTGACGGGGAAAATGTACCAGCTCTCAAAAGAGCCAGACACGGGTCTTCTCAAGCTACCCAGAGGGTATCCATCTCATTCCAAGATGCTCAAAATGACCCTATATCCATCTCAAAGATTTATGCAATCCCCAGTGGCCTGCTTCTACTCTTTCCTGGCACCCAGAGGACTTGTCAATGATACCCAAGAGTGACACCTGATGAGGTGGGAGTTGCACATGGCTGTCTCACGGTTGCTAGGAGATCATTATATTGCATTTTCATTAAGAAGTTGTGTCACCTCGATCCATACTCTCAAGGAATTTTCAGAGCCCTAGTCTCTTACCAATTTGTCAATCTCCAAATAGCAGGGGACTCTCTTCCATGCTGGTAGAACCTGTTCTTCAGGTTAGCTGGGGTTCTGATTTGTCCCAACTTCTACTTGCTGTGCTATTCTTTGCTAGTGTTCGTTCTGTATTCAGAAGGGAAGGAAACCTTCCAGATCTTTGAAAACATTAAAGGAAACAGGAAATCAAAGGGCTCACATATGAGTGAATGCTCAGGGCCAAGTACTCCACTGATCTAACTGAAGAAGGTCAGGAGCTGAAGAGAGAGGGCTCTGGGGAGATCTTCCCTAGATCCCAAACCTGAAACATGCCCAAAAGGGGAGGAAGAAGAGATTAAGAGAAGTAAGGATAACTCATGTGGAGAGAGGGAATGCTTACAGACAAAAGAGCATTCTTTATACCCCTGTTCATTCATCATCACGTACTTGAAGGGTACTTTATTAGGTAGGTCACCTGAGGTCCAGAGAGACGTCAGACAAAATCTCAAGGTGCTTCCGGAGCCACTGATCCCAAGGCTCATCTTCTTCCATGAAGTCTGGTACTCTGGCATGAGCCGTATAAAGTACACTTGGCTGAAGGACCATGGACAGTAGCAGGACTCTCTGGGCTCAAAGCTTCAGAGGAAGCAACCCAGTCAAAACTCTGCTCAGGCAGGCACCAATCCCTACACTAGTATCTAACACAGCCTCAAGTCTGGATAGTTTCACTGGAGGGGAGGTTTAGAAACCCCATGACTGTGGTTTAACACAACTATTCACCAATAATTATAAAGATCAAGACTGGAAATTGGACCAGGTTCTTATTCTCAGTAATTGTCAGTCCTGCGTTTTCTCTTATTTTTGAGGTCTCACTCCCATGCTTTCCAATGATGGAACACTAGTCTATTTCCCTAATCTTCCCAAAGACCATATCTTGTTCCTATAAATGTAACACCTAGCCCAGTAGGGTAGCCCTGGTTCTTCACAACGGCTAACTTTCATGCCTGGTCCAAGCTGCCACAGTATTTCATTAGCTCTCAGATGCCCACACAGGGGTTTCTCTGACTCAGGGTTGTAGTCAAGCTCTCATTTCTCATTTATCTCTGGGTTTGGATGTGATATCTAAGCATATTAAAACATAACATGAATGCCTCCAGTTAAGTTTCTCTCTTACTGGCTCACATCTCATGGCTCTTAGGTCCTGTAACCTACAGCTGTAATTATGGGCAAAATATGAAAGGCTGCACACCAACATGTAGACACACTCAGGTGGCTCAATCTGTGCATGGTGAAATCATTGGTTGATCAGAGCGCTGAACTTGTATCTAACATGAGTGAGGGTCATTGTCAGTACCCGTCTCCTGTGATTCTGAGAAAGAAATGCTACACTAACCAATAAATGGTGGCAATTTGCATACTAACACCTGACTCTAAGCTCTAAGGTCTTAGGGCAAGTGTGAGTGTTTCCTGATATATCTGCCCAATCTCTTAACATTCTCTCTCTCTCTCTCTCTCTCTCTCTCTCTCTCTCTCCTTCCCTCCCTCTCTCTCTTTCTCCCTCTTAACTTAATAATGGGATTAATACATTCTGAGAAATGTGTTATTAAACATCAGATTGTACTCACATGCACAAAATGAGACAATGTCACTAGATGTCCATCATATACACAGCCTAAAACACTGTATGGAGCTTGTGCTATAAGTCTACTTCTGCTTCTGCAGACTTAACCAACTGTGGGCTAAATGTAATTGGAAGAAAACTGCACCTATGATAAACATCTAGACTTCCCTCCGGTAATTATTCCATAAACAATGCAACAATTGTGTTTTACAGTATTTACATTGTATTGGGAATTATAAATAATTTAGAGGTGATTTAAAAGCTATGGGAAGATCTTGTAGACTATATACTAACGCCAGGCAATCCCATCAAAGAACTAGAACGTTTGAAGACTTTGGTATTCACAAGGGCTCTTGAAACCTTTCCTTCCTATACACCAAGAGCATTTTCTCCCTACCCCTCATAAGTGTGCAGACATGTGCATGCATGTGTGCATGTTTCAGAAGGGTATGGAAATCCAGAGAGGTCAAAATGGTAGAAATGAGAACCAGGACTGTGAATATCCTCTCTGGGCTCTGGATTCTCTGAATAGACAGCAGGGACAAAGCTAGCCTTCTTTTCTCTGAGGGTAGTGCTATCTAAACAGACCTTTCCATTGAACTCTGCCTTTCTAAACCTTGTCTTGAGTATAACATGTTAAGCCCACTCTGGCCCTAGAGTAGATACTGTACATATGCATTTTTTTAATTGAATAGCATCACAAGTCTTAAGAAATATCAAAAAGGGCAAAGGAATCCAAACCAGGCTGCCTACAACCACAGCAGGCCCTGATAGAGATCTCATTAATACGCTTTCTGCTAATCCTCAGGAATTAGCAAATACAAATCTATCCTGCTATGAAATTCCCCCTCCCCTGCTCCGGGGCTCAACAGAAAACTCAGAAGAAGAGTAAAAGAAGCCGGGTTAAATGTTGCTTTGAATCCAAGCATTGGGTAGCATCTCTAATAAGCCCTCTCAGGCTTAATGGGGCTTTCTGAAGATTCCCCATTTCAAACTCCCCTATATGCCTTGCCATTTACTTCTCATAATTCCCTCTAGTAGATAATCAGGGTATCACATTTAAAGTCACTTGAGTTTGAGCAGCTTTTCTGGTGCCCTCTGCGTTCTTAAATGTTTCCTATCTGCTATGCCTGTGTTGCGCTGAGAACTCTCTGGTCCAGCACTGGTTGGCAAAGACTCAAATGTAAAGAGGCTCTGTGTCAGGAAAAACTCTTGGAAAGAAAATTCAAGCCCAGTCCCTAGGAGCACTCACCCACCCATCAACTACACAAGCCTAAGTCTCCTGAGGAGGTGGACAGAGTAGTGTACCAGAGGTCAATGCTAGTGTCTTCGTGATGGGTCTCTGGTGTTCCTTGTACCCCTTCAGAGCTCAGCCTCTCTATCCCTAGGTCAAGTCAGCTCTGAGCCATGCTCAGCACATGTGGATTCTTCCTCTTTTCTTCTGTCTCTACGGGCTGCTCAACTGCTTGCCCAGATTATCTGTTCTGCTTCTTTCTCCTTCAGGCCACCTTACAGCAACTTTTTCATCTCTGCTTCTATCCTTCCATCTCTTTCCTACACCTGAGGCAATATTCTTTTCATTGACTCTCAAGCCTATTGGCTGTGCCCATCTCTACTCCCTCAAAAAAACATTTTATATTCATAATCATCAGGGACAAGACCAATACACCAAGGACATTTGACCTTTAAAATCAGTTCAGAGAGAAGTCAGGTTTTTTTTGTTTTTTTTTTTCTTTTTAACTTTCTCTCCCAGAAACTTAATGATGTATGGCTCACAGTTTTTATTCGCTGTTCCTTCCAATCTGTTCACCTATAAGACCTAGTAATGGGAAATCGCAATAATTATTTTTTTTGTTAAGATCTACTGGGGGAAAAAGTAAGCAAACCAGGCCAAGAGGCCCCTCTATGACACACATTTCTATAATACTTACCCAGCAGGACCCTCTTGGTTCTGTGTCCTGGCCTTGCACCTCCAAGGCTTTGCCTGGATTGCTGGGCAGGCCTTAAAGGCCATAAAGAGTGAGCTCTTTATGAGGTGAGAGGTTAAGGAATCTCATCAAAGAGCCAAGTGCAGCTGTGGAGCCAAATGACACAGCTCACAGCTCTGCTAAGTCGAGGGATTCCTTCCTCTGAGCCTCATCCATCCTAGGGCATTTCCTGGTCCCGCCCAAAGTAGCTGCACTGTTAAGCCTAGAGGATGCTTTGCATGGGTCTTTCACAGGAAGAAAGATAGCTTCAAGGAGGATGGATGGGTTCAAGGGGGCGGTATAGCTCCATATGTTATTCCTCCTCTACCAAGAGAAGGCATTTCCAGTAGTGGGAGGTTAGTTGTTCTAGTACTGTATCAATTTACAACCAAGTCCCAGGACATTTGAATGTGTCATTTGTGGCCTCATGTATTTCAACAATGGATGCTGTTCGCATGTATTTCAACAATGGATGCTGTTGGAAAGGTTGTGGAACATTTTGGAGGTGGAGCTTTGCTGGAAGAAATGGGTAACTGGGGACCAGCCTTGGGGTTTCACAGCCCATTAACATTTCCTGACTGGCCCCTGTTTAAAGAGAACAGCCGCATACTCTAAGGAGTGTGGGGCTGCCTGCTGCCTTGAAATTTCTCTCAATGATGGCTGTATAACTTCAAACTGGGAACCAAAAGGAACTCTTCCTGCCTGAAGTTGTCAGGTCATAGCAACAACAACAAAAGCAAATGACATTCAGTTGGGTAAGTCTTTAATAACATTAGCTAGAGCTGATTTTTAAAGGGGAGATGAAAGCTTTTGCCTTCACTCTGTATTTTAAGAACAGTCAGACCCATAATACTATTGTAGGTGCCAACTTTCTTTTCTTTTTTATATATTTTTATTTTAAATTTTTTATGCATTTTACATGCCAACCACAGTTCCCCTCCCTCCCTTCCTCCTGCCCCACCCACCTCCTCCTACCACCCCACATACAATCCTCAGAAAGGGTAAGGCCTCCCACTGGGAGTCAACAAAGCCTTGAGGTAGGGCCTTGCAAGCCTCTCCCTCTGTGACAAGGCTGAGCAAGGCATTCCACCATAAAGAATGGGCTCCAAAAAGCCAATTCCTGGACCCACTGCCAGGGGATCTACAAACAGACCAAACTTACACAACTATTACCTTCATGCAGAGGGCCTAGTTCATTCCCAAACTCCCTGTTATGCCCAGTCCTTGGGGACCCCAAAAGACCCCCAGGGAGACCGACTCATTGAAATGCAAAAGCAAGGTTTATTGTGTGCACAATACAAGCTGGCAGGGACTTCATCTAAGCAACTGGCACAGCAGCAGTAAGAGGAGGCAAGCCCCCCTCTAAAGGGCATTATTTAAAGGCAAAAACCAGAAAAGTAACATTAACAGGATGTGGGGTGATGGATTCAGTCCTGATTGGCTTGTGTCTAGGGACTTTGCAGAAATTTTATTTTGGAACCTCCCCTGTTGCTTGTCAAGTTTTGGTTTTTTGGTTTTTTTGTTTGTTTGTTTTGTCTGTTTTTTTATAACGTGACCCTCAGGTGGGGACATGCAGTAATCTGCACTTTCCAGATGGCTGCCCTGTTACTTTTGCTCTTAGCCATTTCTGAGGACTGGAATGTTTTACAGGAATTAGCTTACACAAGACACAAGATGGAGGTGAACAAAATGGAGGAACTTAGGCTCTTCACTCCCCAGCTGTTAGTTCAGAGTCCATGAGTTCCCACTATCTCCTAGCCTGGGCCAGCTATCTCTGTAGTTTCCCCATCGTGATCTTGATACCCCTTGCTCACTTAATCTTTCCTCTCTCTCTTTGATTGGGCTCCCAGAGCTCTGTCTGCCCTGTGCTTGGCTGTGGATCTCTGCATCTGCTTCCATCAGTTACTGAATGGAGGTTCTATGATGACAATTAGGGCATTCACCAATTTGATTACAGGAGGAGGCCAGTTCAGGCACCCTCTCCACTATTGCTAGGAGTCTTAGCTGGGGTCATCCTTGTGGATTCCTACGAATTTCTCTAGTATCAGGTTTTGCTCTAATCACAAAGTCTCTATCAAGATATCTCTTTCATTGCTCTTTTTCTCTATCTCTCCCTCTCCCAACTTAACCATCCAGTTCCCTCATATTCACATCCCCCATCCCTTTCCCTCTAGCTTGCCCCCACTTACCCAGAAGATCTTATCTATTTTTCCTTCCTAGGGCAATTCTTGTGTCCCTCTTAAGATCTTCCTTGTCTCTTAGCTTCTCCGGGGCTGTGGATTGTAGTCCATTTATCCTTTGTTTACATCTAGAATCCACTTATGAGTGAGTACACATCTTGTTTGTCTTTTGGGGTCTGAGTTATCACACTCAGGATGATTTTTTTCTAGTTCCATCCATTTGCCTGCAAATTTCATGATGTTAATGTTTTTTACAGCTGAGTAATACCCCATTGTACTAATGTACCACATTTTCTTTATTTGTTATTTAGTCAAGGGGCATCTAGGTTGTTTCCAGGTTCTGGCTATTATGAATAATGCTGCTGTGAACATAGCTGAGTAAGTGTTTTTATGGTATGATTGTGCATCCTTTGAGTATATGACCAGGAGTAGTAATGCTGGGTATTGAGGTAGATTGATTTCCAATTTTCTGAAAAACTGCCATGCTGATTTCCAAAGTAGTTGTTCAAGTTTGTACTTCCACCAGCAGTGGAGGAATGTTCCCCTTGCTCCACATCCTCTCCAACATAAACTGTCACCAGTGTTTTAGATCTTTGCTATTCTTACAAGTGTAAGATGGTATCTTAGAGTCATTTTGATTTGCAATTCCCTGATATCTAAGGATGCTGACTAATTCCTTAAGTGTCTTTCAGTCATTTGAGATACTTCTGTTGAGAATTCTCTGTTTAGATCTGTAACCCATTTTTAATTGGATTATTTGGCATTTTGATGGAATCCCACCAGCAGTGGAGGAATGTTCCCCTTATTTCACATCCTCTCCAACATAAACTATCTCCAGTGTTTTTGATCTTTGTTACTCTTACAGGTGGAAGATAGAATCCCATTTTGTGGGCTGCCATTTCATCTTATTTACCCTGTCCTTTGCCTTACAGAACTTTTTCAGTTTCATGAGGTACTATTTATTGATTGTTGCTTTCAGTATCTGTGCTACTGGTGTTATATTTAGGAAGTGGACTCCTGAGCCAATGCGTTCAAGGCTACTTACTTATCACTTTCTCTTCTATTAGGTTCAGTGTAACTGGATTAATGTTGAAGTCTTTGATCCACTTGAACTTGAGTTTTGTGCATGGCGATAGATATGTATCTAGTTGCATACTTCTGCATGTCAACATCCAGTTATGTAAGCACTATTTGTTGCAGGTTTTTTTCCTTTATTCAATTTTGGCTTCTTTGTCAAAAATCAGGTATTTATCGGTATTTTTACACCAATGTAGATACCAATTTTCAATCCACAGTTCTATTGTCTGGAATCTTGGTTCCTCCCACAGTGTCACAGGGATCCCACTTCATGCAGGTAATCATACAGGAAAAATAAACATGGAAGTTATCTTCTCTACTTAGTCATGATTATGCATGAGAAAGGGTACCACTACCCATAGTAGTAGATAAGCAGATATTACCTAAAAAGTTCTGAGCAAACAGGGTGGTAACCACCCAATTTAGTTGGATATATGCTGGTGTCAAAGGTCCCAAACAATTTAAGAAGAAAGTGGAGGAAAGATCAGAAGAGCCTAATCCTGGGAAACTTTGTCTATACTCTATCCTGTTGAATTATGGGTAGGATTTCAGGGTAGGAACCCCTAACCAGCCCAACAATAGACCAGCAGTGTGGCCAGTTCAGAAAGGATAGAGAAAGGCACTCAGGAAAGATCAATAACAAAAATATTATATGAGTCTTGCGGCAGCAGGAACTGGAGCTGCAGAAAGATGTCTACCAATAACAAAGTCAGAGCTCAGAATAATGAGATTCAAGAAGTATCTGGGCTTCAGAAAATTATGCCCTGAGAAAGAAGTACTAAATAATTTAGAAAGGAGATGAAACCATCTTAAATGGGAAGAATATTCTAGAAGGAAGAAAAGCAGATTATTCAGTAAAGTGGCCACATGTGGAAAACAGGGCAAGATAGCAGTATAAAATGTGAACAACAGATATTCTGGGTCAGAATGAGATTGAATGCTGGCTCTATAAACAAGGAGGCTGCTAGTTAGTTCCCAGCTAGCCCCAAAAGAATCACACAGAACTATATTATTTAAATAATTGCTTGGCCGATTAGCTCTAGATTCTTATTGGCTAACTCTTACATCTTAATTTAACCCATCTCCATTAATCTGTGCATCACCATGAGGTTGTGGCCTACCAACAAAATTTTAGCACATCTGTCTCTGGTGGCTCCATGGCTTCTCCTTGACTCTATCCTTTCTCCCAGCATTCAGCTTAGTTTTCCTTGCCTAGCTCTGTTCCCCTATAGCTCTGCTATAGACCCAAAGTGGTTCCTTTATTTATCAATGGTAATCACAGCATACAGAGAGAAATCCCACATCATATAATTCCTAAGGATAAGACACCTAGAGAAGTATACTGGTAACAGTGAAAGCATCTTTTCTTAAGGAAATGTTGTGATGGTTATATAATTAACATTTTCAATGTGCTTGGAATTGTTAATGGTAATTGAAGAGTCATTAACAATTCTAGAAGGCAAGTAACAGTAAGACCATTGGTATAGCAGGTTCAGAAAGGATAGAGCAGTTGTTCTTAACCTTCCTAACTCTATTAGCTGTGACCATCTAATAGCGTTCCTCATGTTGTGGTGACCCCCAAAACAGTGAATTTGCTACTGCTAAGAATCAATAATGGAAATATCTGTGTTTTCTGAAGGTCTTGTGTTGACAGAGGTTTCTATCACACCCTGTGCCACAGCCATTCAGTCCCAACAAAACACACAGAGGTCTATATTAATCTTAAACTGGTTCACCTACTAGCTCAGGCTTCTTATTAACTAATTCCTACACCTTACAGTAACCCACAGTTCTTGTCTGTGTTAGCCATGTGCCTCAGTACTTTTATCAGCAAGATGTTCTCACTTGCATCCTCTGCATCTGGGCAACGACTACAGACTGTCTTTCCTCTTCCCAGAATTCTCCTGTTCTCCTTGCCTTGCCTCTACTTCCTGCTTGGTCACCCCACCTATACTTACTGCCTAGCTACTGGCCAATCAGCATTTTATTAAACAAGTACAAGAAACAAATCTTTACAGGGTAAAACCATTGTCCCACAGCAGTCTTGAACAACCCCTGTGAAAGGTTTATTTGTCCCTCAAAGGGGTCATGCCCCACAGGTTGAGAACCACTGGATTGGAGGAACAGGTAGGAAAAAAAAAAGAAATTGTTATTTCTCTGCTGAACAACATGCAGCACTGTACTAGGCATGATCTATATTAGATTTCACCATGGAAGTGGAATGGTAGAACTACAGTTGGTGTTTATAAGGGAGAAATTTTCTAATGTATCTTAGAGTAGAACTATGCAAAGCTATTGATTCCATTTTATTCATTTTTGTTTGGGTTTGGTTTGATTTGGGGTTTTGAGACAGGGTTTCACTGTGTAGCCTTTGCAGACCTTGAACTCATTAAATAGACCAGGGTGGCCCAAACTCACAGAGATACCCCTGCCTCTGTCCCCATAACTAGGATTAAGAGTGTGTGCTGCCATGTCCAGGCAAAGCTATGGAATGTTTGGACTCAGAATAACTCTTATAAGGAGTTTATTTTGACCTTCTCAGAAGACTTTGACTTTCAACAATATTATCACTTAAGATCCTAGAAAAGAGGGTGAAGGGTGTAATGCATATGTGTCTGTCAAAACTTCATAGGTTGAAATCCTAAACCCCAACACAGCAGTGTTAAGAAATGGGGCCTTTGGGGTATGATTGGGTCATGAAACTGTGACCCTCATAAGTGGGATTACTCTCGATAGCTCCCTGACCCTTCTACCATGTGAGAACCTAGAAGAATGAAACATCTGGGAAACAGACTGTATCCTCTCCAAACACCAAATCAGCTGTGTCCTTGATCATGAACTGCTCAGTTTCCAGAACATATGTTTGCTGTTAATGACTACCCAGTCCATGATAGTTCATTGCTTTATCCTCAGTTGACTCAGACAGCAGACTAGACGGCATGACTGCATGCTTTGGAATATGAGGGAGAACTCAGTGAGTCGTTGGGCTGTAGGTTGAACCCCACAATGTTGTCTCTTAGAAAATCAACAGCCTGACCCAGGACCTGTGCCTCTGAAGATCCCTTTGAGAAGAGTTGTGGTTTGAATCAAAACTGTTCCTAGCAGGTCCATGTTTGAATACTTGACCCCAACATGGTAGAACTCTTTTGGAGATCTGTCAAACTTTAGGTGGCAAGCCTAAATTATAGAATTAGTTGACTAAGGGAAGCCCTTTCAAGGTGATACCTGGCCCCTGTTTCCCCCCATTGCTTGCTTGCTTGCTTTTCTGCCCTGACCTGAAAGGTCTCTCCTACACATTCCCACTGCCATGAACTAAGCAGCCAAATCATGTGTTCCTTGCCAAAATAGACTAAACCCTTCCAAAACCATGAGCACAAAATAAAATGTTCCTCTCTTAACAGAAATAATAAACACAATAGTAAGTCTAGCATGTGTGAGCATATGTGTATGTGTATATGCATATATGTAGGTCTAATTTTCATGCCAGGTGTCTCCCTTGTTTGCTTTCTAGCTTTCCTTTTGGCTATCTCCCTAAACTCGAGGCTTGCCTTTTTAATTTTTGACTAGCTTGGCTGGCCAGAGAGTCTCCAGCATCTATCTGTCTCTGCCTTCCCCTTGCCCCCACTCCCAAGAAGCAGGATTACAGGTGTGCACCACAACCAGCTAGTAAGGCATCCAGACTCACACTCTCACAGAAAGTGTGTTACCCACTGCACGGCTTCCCCCGTCCCCATTTATATACTTGTCAAACTGAGTAAGAAGGCTGGTGAGAAGATAGAGTTGTGCTGCAAAGGCCTCTATCCCCTCTTCACCACAGTTCATAGTCCATTGATCATGAACAAACAAGTTGTGGTTTTCCATCTCAGCCATGCTTTTAAACAGTTAACACTCTGCCTGCCTGGTCTCTCTTCTCCTTCTTCCCTCCACTCATACCCAGATGGCACAGTGTAAGTGGACATTTCTGTCCTGCCAGTCACTCCCCGAATAACCACACACAGACTTAATATTAATTGTAAATGCTGATCCAATAGCTTAAGCGTGTTTTTAGCTAGCTTGTATAACTTTGTAACATGAGTGGGGCCTGCTTACTGGGGTTTCTGTCCTGCCTTGTACCCAACAGCCAGCAAGCCCCAAAGAAAATCACACAGAGAATCTCCATAAGTTATAAAACTGATTGGCCCATTAGGTCAGGCTACTTATTAGCTCTTGTAGCTTATATTAACCCATTATTCTGATCTATGTTAGCAATGTAGCTCAGTACCTTTTTCAGTGGGGAAGATTACATGTTGCTCCTTCGGTGGTCTGGGCTGGACTGGGGGGAATCAGCTTCCTCTTTCCCAGAATTCTCCTGTTCTCATTGCATCATTTCTACTTCCTGTCTGGTTTTNAGTTATAAAACTGATTGGCCCATTAGGTCAGGCTACTTATTAGCTCTTGTAGCTTATATTAACCCATTATTCTGATCTATGTTAGCAATGTAGCTCAGTACCTTTTTCAGTGGGGAAGATTACATGTTGCTCCTTCGGTGGTCTGGGCTGGACTGGGGGGAATCAGCTTCCTCTTTCCCAGAATTCTCCTGTTCTCATTGCATCATTTCTACTTCCTGTCTGGTTTTCCCGCCTATACTTCCTGCCTGGCCAGTCAGCATTTATTTAAAACATGATTGACAGATTACAGACCATTCTCCCGCACCATAACTTAAATTACCTACTTCTATTAATCTATGTGTTGCCCTGAGGCTCGTTTACCTCATGAATGTACTTCCCATCCTGCTGAGTCTGCATCACCTCTGACTCTACCTTTCTTCTTTCCAGCATTCTCTCTGACCCCCAAATCCTTCCTAACCATTAACCAATCGGCTTTCTACTAACAATGTAAGCAGCACATTTTCAGTGTACAGAAGGATTATTCCACAGCAATGTAGTTTCACTCGGTGTCAATTCATAAACGAGCTATTCTTCAGCTGCCCCCTCACCCCACATCTGTTTCTAACCTTCTGCTCTGAATTGTGTTCTAGTGACTGACTCCTATAGGATGATCTATCTACATAGGCCCATTGACAACTGGCTTTCATTTGGGTCTTATTTATGGAAGGATCCAGTGGGACGCTAGAAGTAAAAACTAATTGGAGTGTTCTTGTCTGCTCCCAGATACCCCATCACAGGCAGCCACTCCCGCTCAGTTCTTTGAAAACCATTTCTCGTCCCGGACGGTGGAACTCTGGGGTGTAAGGAGCTTACCATGACTGCTAGGGCCTAAGGGCCTTGGCATCTCCTTATGTCTTTCCCAGCCTTGTTCGGCCTCCCTAAATGTCAGGAAAGCTCACTCAGCTGAACCATGTGCAACATAACTGAGGTTCTGCCAAGACACTGCCCTCAGATGCCCTTCTTGGGCACTATTTGGTTTTTTCAAAGACAGGGCCATGTTTACAGAGCAGGGGCAATACCAGGATCACAAAGGTGGTTTTCCCGGGGCAAGACTTAACCATTACACTCTGGATGTGCCCCATGTGATTTCCCTAAACATGAGAAATTTCACTGCATGATTTGTGGTAGTGGAGGATGGAATTCACACTGTTCCCATTAAAAAATATAGAAAGGAAGGAAGGAAAGAAAGAAGGGAGGGAGAAGTAAAAGAAAGAAAGAAAAAGAATCTCACTATGTAGCCCTGGCTATCTTGGAACTCACTATGTAGACGAGGCTGGCCTCAAACTAGTAGAAGTTTGCTGGGCATTCAAAGGCCATTTTTACGTCCTTCCTTTTGTTCCTATAAGATATTTTACTTACCTTTGTCGCAGTCATTTTTACAGGCCATTTCAAGGCTAGTCCACTTCGTCATCTCTCTGTGGATTATTAGCTCATTCAAATCATTCCTCCCACTATTATACCTGTCAGGTGGCATTCTGTACATCCTCATATCTGGGTATTCCATCTCGTAGTCTCTGAATGAATGTTGGCATGCTTGTCTCAAAAATAGCTGCAGGGGGAGGGGTACAGGGAAAGAACAAGTACCCAGTACACAGTGATGATGGAGCATGAACATGGGAAATGTCTATGCCTTGAGACGTGATCGTGTATCTATTGGCTTAATGACAACAGCTTCATGAAAAATTGCATTCAGCTATAAATGATACTACCGGTCATTGAGGAGTCTGCGAATCAGAACCTATGGTCTGCCTGGTTCAAAAGATTTTTATCCTTTACTCCTTGTTTTTCCTAGTTCTAGAATGTAGCATATTAGTCCAACTCTCTGCCTTAAGTTCTCACCTATGACCAAGGGGAAATAATGTTCCCCATGTCATAACGACGGCTAAATAACTGGCATGTGAACAGAGGTCAGGTACCTAGTGAATGTCCTATAGACTGGACAGCCTTGTTTGTGATAAAATCCTAACATCCTGAAAATCTAAGAGAATTCTTCTGAGCTTTGGAACACAGACAGTTTCCTCCCTGGAGTAAGTAAATGTCTTTGCATCTCATGAATAAAAGTAAAGGGAGCCAGGTGGTGGTGGCACACGCCTTTAATCCCAGCACTCAGAAGGCAGAGGCAGGCAGATCTCTGTGAG
>LOEQ01000718.1:219502-234130 GCA_001685075.1 Bramus lutescens | reverse complement strand
AAAAGAAGGCAGCTCTCTCCAGAGGAAGCAAAGAAAGATTTCATGGTGAGTAAAACCTCTGAATTGAACCCTGGATAATACGAGGTATTGGAAAAATAGGGACTTGGGGACAAGGAGGGGTTCAACAAAGCATAAATTGTGTGGACATCCTACATCCAGTTGCATGACTCATAATGTTTCTGAGTGGAACCTAATTTTCTGTGAGAATTCAGAATGTCCACACAATTTCGCTTAATACTAGCCAGAGACAAAGAAAGCCGAAATGATGCTGAAGTGTCGACAATGGGCTAGGAGAAATGTAAGCCCCTGGGAACCACTGTGGCTCACGCATTGATATGCGCTTTTTCAGCAGGTTCAGAGGAGACCTCAGGATTTCTGTAGTTTATATACAACAAATTATGCCAAGTAATTTGTTAACTAATCAGGACCTCCTGCATGGGGCAGGTGTCCACATAGGATTCACTTGGATCCTTCTACCCTGTGTGCCGTGGATTAAGACTACTGATATTCAGTTTAGTGGATGAGAGCACTAGGGGAACAAGCCTGAGGACCGGAGTTCAGAGCTCCATGCAAACACTCAGGAATGACCCTGTAGGAGCCTGTAACTGTGAGGGGCAGAAATGGGAGGGATGGTGACTAGTGCTTGCTGAGTCGAGTTGAAACCGAGCTCTGGTTTCCATGAGAGACCCTGTGTCCCAGAAGTGAATGCTAGAGGAAGACACTGGATGATTTCCTCTAGTGACAGCACATGTGCACATGTGTGCACACATGCATACACACACAGTCCAAGAAAGCTATTTTCACCCACTTCTGCCTCTGGCTGGAAAGCAGGGGCCTGAGCTGGGCAAGGAATGCTACCTTGAACGGAATGCTGATCTTAGTATTTGCAGCTCAGCAGCCTCAAAGTAATGAGACTTTACCTGAAGGCTCCAGCCCTGAGATTGTGTTCCTGGCCTTTCTCTTGACTTGGTCGTGAATGTTACAGTGCCAATTCTACTTTGTTCTGTTGGTCAAAACAAACCACAGTATCTGGCCCAGGTGCAGAGACGGTACTTAGACCCTCTGTCCTTTGAAGAGGGTGTTAAAAGTGTGCCGCCATCTTTAATTAGTCACACCGGGCTTTGAAAGGTTTAAAGCATAAGGAACTATTTATTAGCTGCTTGAACCCTCTTCATGTAGGGAACATGCAAGAAGCCTGATGACAAGCAGGACGTGGCAGCCAGTCAGCTTGTCGCGTGGGTTTCATGCCGGTGGCAGATAGCAGGGTAGACACAATCAAGTCCTTCACTGTGTCCATATGTGTAACACAGACATGTCCACTCCTGCTCTGGCAAGAAGGGTTTGACAGAAGATGAATGCAATGGGCAGAAAAGGCTTTGGAAAATGTGGGCTCGTGTGTCCAGGTTCCGTGTCAGGATACCATCACAGGTCCTCGGGAGGTAAAACAGGTCTTGCTCGCATGGGCAAGAGAAACTGTAAGAATGCGAAACAGCACTTGATCAAGAAGAGCTTGTGAGGCTCTGATTATAAACTCAACAGGCAGAAGAGCAGGACCCTCAGATGCGATCTGTTTAGCGGGGAGAGGAGATACAGGTGCCTCAGACTTTTATGGAAGAGCGATGAAAATGTGCCGCTCCACAGGAACGCTGTGAAATCGCTTGCACTGCTGTTCCCTTTCAGGACGTTGCTTTGTTTGAACCTACCTTAGCTGGCTTGAAGGCTACCTGGTCTTTCCCCCAGAACTGGGCCCTCGCATGGCTCCTATTAAAGGTGCCTAGCTATCTCTCATGTTACACTAAGGCTGCATACTGACGGCAGGGAGCAGGCTTCTGTAGGCTTCATGCTTCCCTGCACCCTTGGCTTCACCAGCTTGTAGGAGGCTGAATCTAACAAGCCCAGGAGCCTCTCCTCAGACCTCCGCTTTGATCTCTCAGAGCTGCTTCGGAGTGACAGCTTCCGGTGGTGGCATCACCTTTGGCTCAAACAGGGGAAGCTTGGTGTTTGGGGACCAGCTGCTGAAAGAGGCCTGCTGCTGCTGCTGGCAGTTAACCAGACTCCTGAGAGGGCTCTCCAGTGGCCTACAGTCCCTTTGACTCTGTTCTCCGTGGATAGCAGGGGAAAACCAATGATTATCTTCCCCTTGGCACCATCTCAGTTCTGAGCTCCCTGAGGCTTCTTAGGTCCCTTTGGATTAGGGGTAGGCTGAAGTTCTCCCAATACAACAAGCAGAGACTAGCTACCCCCCGGAGCAGCCCTGAGCTCTATGCTGCACCCACCCAGAGTTGCTATTCACTTTGGGGTTTTACAATGACACCCCAGTCCACAGAGGGGGGGGGGCTCAGAGATCATTCCCCAAAGGGGACTAAAGTTATCAAAACAGGCAAATCTTCCCGTTTGCCATCACAGGTCAGAATCAAAGGCAGGGAATGCACAGTGACTATGAAGTTGCAGAGCTGGCAAGAGGGGAAAAATTCAGACCCGAAAAGCCTTTATAGCCACACTGTGCAAATGCCTCCAGCTTGTGTTAGCTAATTTCCCATGCACCTGACAAGAAGTGGGCTAAGGAAGGAAAGCTCACTTATTTTACCCCATAGTTCAAAGGATACAGTTCACGCGGCAGGGAAAGCATGGAGATTGGCAGCTAGCTCTTAAGGCTTGCTCCCATCTCTCCTGCAGAGGGCTCTGCCTAGAAGCATCCTCAACCACCAAAGGCTACCTCCCAACTAACTAACCACTTCCTCTAGCTAGACCCCCTTCGTGAAAGGTTCAGAATCTACCCAAACATCACCACCATCTGGAAACCAAGTTTTCCCATGCACCATCCTGTGTTGATATTTCACTATGCAAACTAGAGCACCACTGATACCTGATGGGGTTCGGAGCCCTGCTCTGTCCCGCTTCATTCTCAGGCCAGGCTTTCTGTACTGTGTGCCTTGTCTATTCCTGTCTCAAGTGTTTTCAGTCAGCCCCATCCTGGCCGTGGTCCTTAGGAAGATTGGCTTGTTATTTCTTTTTAACTAGGGTTTTCTTTCTTCCATGATAAAATGGAGATACTGACTTTTGTGGGTATTAGTGGCTGTAATTTTGTTATTGCTGTGCTTGACAAGAAGCAATTGAAAGGAAGAGGGTTTACCTGTGGTCACAGTTTGAAAGGATACAATCCACCATGGCAACAAAAAGTCATGGTGGCAGGAAGCTCCTTGGTGGTGAGAGCATGAGGCAACTGATCACTTTGTGTCTGCAGTCAGGAAGCAGAGAGAGATGAGACCAGCTGCTGGAGAGAAGGATTGGTGGTTGGGAGTAATTACTATTCTTGCAGAAGATATGGGTTTTGTTACCAGCACCCACACGGTGGCAAACAACCATTTGTCCCTCCAGCTCTAAAGGATCTGACACCCTCTTCTGGCCTCCTTGGGCACTGTACACATGTAACACACAGATATGCATGCAGATAAAACACCAAAACACTTTCAATGAAAAAAAATTAATGAGACCAAGCTATCCTCAAGGCCTCGGTGACCTAATTCTTCCACCAAGTCTCCTCCTTATAAATGTAAGCTTCGCAAACAGAACCACCAGCTGGGGGACCAAGTGTTCAAACCCCTGAGCTCGTAGGGGACATGGCACATTCAGACCACAATGGTGTGTGAGTGTGTGTGTGTGCGTGCCTTATCATAGAACCTTATTCTGTGATATAAAAGGGTCTTGGCATATTTGTATTCTTTCCCAGAGCTTCATGGGGCTTTTCACACAGATGAGCCATGAGCCAGGCATTGGCAAAGAGCATGTGAAACCTGGCAAGTCCTTTGAAGTTCTTCACCTCTTATACAGACTTTTTTTTCCCCATTTTGTGTGCATTTGGGCACACTGGTTTGGCCCACTGGTCTGGTCAATTTGACCTCTCATTAACCTTTCCAGAAGGAGCTGGAGTTTCCCCACCCATTGCACATCCACTACACATTGTGACTTCTGAGAGCCACGCACGATGCTTGGATTTTCTTGGGGTTCCATCTACTTTTAACTCTTGCCTGTCTGAACTTCATTATAATGCCTCCATGGCTCTTTGCTACAGATCACAGGGAGGTGGGGCCACGCCGAGGCATTTGACTTTCTGTCTACAGATTTCCTAGCTGGCCGATTGCGGTGGTTTAAAGTCATTGAAATGAATACTTTTGAAAAGCTGGAGTCATCTCCTTGTTCCTTCTCACCAAAACGGGACAGTAGAGGAACTGCAAAAGTAAGCCCCATTCAGAACTGTGAGGTGTTTGGGAACCACTGTTAGCTCTTTGGCTGCATTTATCTCTCTAAGAAAAAGTAAGGTTCCCTCACAGTGCCCAGCCTCTTGCAGAGCCCAGGGCCACGTGGACATACCATGAAGATGTAGGGAAAGGAGCTCAAAGCCACCCAACCATACTGCTACCTGCCCCCTTGGCTTCTCAGGGACTCAGGAAGGCTGAGGAGACTAAGCTCCATCCTTCCCTCTTCTGAAGCACCTTCCTCACGGGAAGTGGAGCTTCCTCGAGATGCCTCTAATTATCCGCCCTCTGTTCAGCTGGATAAATTTGAATCGCCTGACCTCTCTGCCTCGGTTTCAGGGTTTTAAAGGATTGACAGCTCCAATTAGCTGTAATTAGAAAGAATTAAAACCATCCATCAGAGTTTTATAGATACAGCCAGCTTCTTGTTTCTTCCCTGAGACGGGGGGCAGCAGTGGGAAGGGACCCTCACAGGAAATTGCATCTCCGGTTTTGCCTGTGTTTTCTAAAAGGGACCCACGAGACCCGGACAGGGGAGGTGGAAGAGAAGGCACATCTTGCTCAACTGGCTGATCTGTGGCTCTGCTTTGGTTTGCCTCCAGGTGGGTTTGGCAGCAGATAATGCAAAGAATGCTGAATCCCGATGAGAGGGAGAGAGAGAAGGAGAAAGAGAGCAGGGAAAGAATAAAAACACAAAACCAAACCTAGCTCTTACAAAGCAGGAAATCATGGAGACTATAATCCCTGCTGCCAAGGCTCAGAAGGACTGCAGGTGTAATGAGTCTGGCTCCTGCCCGATTCTGCTTTTGTTTACCTAAGTTTGACAAAGCATATTTATGTAAATCTCGATGGCAGGGCCGCTGTTGGCTGTTCATTAATTTGCATCTGATTCCTCTTGTGTTAGCCAGGTTTCCAGCATTCTGTTAATTTGATAAACAGTTGATTTCCCCTTCAAAGCTTTCATGTGGGCTTCTGTCTGAATTGTAGCTAGTGTCTGCACCTGAAAGGTGGGACTTCTGCTGGGAATTGGTGCTGGAAGGGAGAGGAGGTAAGGTGCAGGCCCAGGGGTCTACAGAGAACTGAACGATGTGTTGGAGATGACTGAACTCAGGCCACACCTTGGGTCTTGTCTGAGGAAATCACTATGCAGTAATTTCTCCCCACAAAGGCCTGGTTGAAAAATAAATGTAGATTCTTACGTTATTTCATCCTCTCCGTCTATGTCTCTGCAACATCATCCCCTATTAAACCCATCTTATGGATGCACAAACCATGGCTGAAGGAGCTTAATGTCTTAGCCTTGCTCAGTATCTAAGAGCCTGACAGCATCCCTGCTCAGAGAAGCAAAGAGATGAGGAAGGACACCATCCCTAAGAAGCATCTCTAGCTAGAGGAGGCTGAGATCACACTCTACTCCAGAAGAAGAGGGAATAAAGCAGGCAGCAGCAACAGTGAAGGGGGCAGGACTGAGACAGCCCTGAAGAGAGAGGGAAGGCATCTCAAGGCAGAGGTATCAGCAGATGGCTCAGGGTTGGTTGCGAGGTTTTAGCCTATGATTCTATAAGCAGAAGCCATAGTCTGTGAGAGCCAGAGGTTTCCCAACAGCTGTTCTAGGGCAGCTCCACCAGGTCTCCTCTCCATTGTCCATTTGATCCAGCCCAGGGGCAACTCCCAATTCCACTTCATTTTCATGCTTGGCCCCCACCTTCAGGTTACATTATTTATTTATTTATTTTTAGTGTGCTTGCCCTACTAGCACTGGACCATCACACACACACACACACACACACACACTAACACACACAAGATGAGTGTGCATCAGTACACACACTAACACAAGCAAGTGAATGTGTGCACATACATACATACACACAAGGAGTTGAGTATATACAGGTACACAAACATTAACAATACACACAACTGAGGACACCCAAACAAACAGATGAGTGCACATAAGCCTACATACATGCTAGCACACAGGCAAATGTACACAGGTAAATACACACTAATGCACTCATTCTGACATGTGTAAAGAGATGAATGTACATGGGTACACACACTGACACATACAAGCGAGGGGGTACACACAAGCATGCATACACTAACACAATTTGGTGCACACAGGTGTACACATACTAACACATTCAAACAAGGGAGTGCACACAGGCACACACATAAGTGAGTATACACACATGTGCACACACATGCACATAGGTGAATGTACACAAGCACATACATACTAACATACACAGGTGAGTGCACGCAGGCACACACATTTGCGTGTGTGCTCTCTCTCTTCCTACCAACCTTCCTCCTATTCCTCCATCCTGAGCAGAGGAACCTGGTGCAGCCCCACAGCTGACTGACTGCCCCCCTGAGCCCAACCCACCTCCTCTGGCCCTGCTCAAACCCTGGTTTTATTAAGACATCCATCCAGTGAGTCTGCCACAGAAATAGCACAGAGATGCAGCTGCTTTTAGCCACTTGCAAGAGGTGAAGGAGGGAAATGTGGACATCTTTATTCCTTCAGAATCTGCAGGAGTCTCCCTCGGCTAGGCTTGGGAACTTAGGGAAGACCATGTCTAGGCTGGGGATCTTCTCTCCAAACAACGGGCTACATTCTGCTTGGATATCCGACTTAGGTGGGCACAGTCCCCATTTTGAGTGATAATTGGCTTTGGTAGTGACAGAATACAAACCGGCAATTCTTGGTGCATGAAGTCATGTTCTCCACTCAAAAGCTCTGGAAATTGCCAGCCTGTGTGGGTTCGGGTGTCTCCTCTCTCCCTGGTCCCTATTGTCCTTGTTTCCTTTTACAGAGGGAAGCAGACAGGAGCATATGCAGGCTGCATCCAGCTTCCCTGCAGGGTATGCCCACCCCTGCACTCACAGCCCCAAGCCAATCAAATCCAGCACCTTGCTCAGAGTCCCCGGGGTGGAGCTGTCCATCTGCACACCAGCCAAAGCAGCGGGAGCAGCCTGCTTCACTGGGCTTTCTCATCATTCTGGAATCTAAGGCTTTGCTTTCCTGGGGGTGAGGGATAGAGGTCTCCACTGGCCAAATCACAGGAGACCATGCTGGGATTAATCCCTTGCATTCCAAAGCTGCTGTACCACTACACACACACACACACACACACACACACATCTAAATTACCTCCTTGAGCTTTGATGTTTCTGTCTCTGTGTCTGTTTGCCTCTGTCTTTCTCACTCACTCTCTCTCTTTCTCTGTGTATATATGCATCTACCTTTTTCTGCCCCCTCCCCTCCGTCTGCCCCACCATGCACCCTGTACCCTGGTGCTCAGCAGTAGCATACAGATCCTGTCAGGCCCCTTCTGTATACAGGACTCCGAAGTCGGTGTGCTCTGGACAATTTGAGCTGGGAATTAAAACAACAAAACCAGCCTGCAGCACAGCCTGCTCTGAAGATGTTTATAACCAAGATAAAATGGTAAACTTCAGCCACGTGGAGGAAAACCAGCCTGGGAATTCCTGTTCTGCCTCTAGCTATGTAACTTGGGGCAGAATGTCAACTAAATATGAGCAGAGCTCATTAATATATATGTATGAGACTGT
Source organism: Bramus lutescens (assembly GCA_001685075.1). Lineage (NCBI taxonomy): Eukaryota > Metazoa > Chordata > Mammalia > Rodentia > Cricetidae > Bramus > Bramus lutescens. The sequence continues at coordinate 226,295 of LOEQ01000718.1, read as the reverse complement.
TGTAATAAATACTGACTCTTCTAAGTTTGCCTGCCCAGCATGGACTTTCAGGAGCTGGGACTAGCCACAGGCATGCCTTCCACCCTACAGGTGATGTGGGAAGATTCTTCAGGAATGAGACCCCTCCTCTGACCCCACCCGTGAGCTCCTACCCATAGACACTCCAGTAAATTCCTTCCACAATGTGGATTGTAACCATTTGGGTAACTTCACTTTCTATCACATCAATCCTGCTTATCCCAGAATGCTGCCTCTGTGACAGCTGGCCTCCCTAACCACACTGCCCCGCATGTCTCAAAGCTGTGTTTTTTATAGGCACCTCGCCACTTGTGGTTTCAGGGCGAGCACCTTAGCACGCCAAGCTTCCAACAAGTGTCAGTGGCCCACTGGGCTCTGTGTTCTCTGAACTGTACAGAAGACGGGAAACCCTCCAGGCTTCGACAATCTAATAAGATGCTCCTCCCAACAGATGAAATGCCATATTTGAAAGAGACTCCCTGCCCTGTGCCTGCTTTGCTTCAGCAGAAACAAGGACTTGAGCTATTTCCAAGGCTGCAACACACAGACAAGAAGTATTTGTCCCACTGAAACCCATGCAGGGCTGAGATTGGAGCTAGCACCACATTGGGAAGCTGCTCTGCTGTTCAGGCCACCTGCTCTCTCTGCCTCCTTCTCAGAGGTCTGGGGCCAGGGCGCAGCCCTTCTGCTCTGACTTAAACCTTCCCTGCCTTGTTACATGCAGTTTGTCATTTTTGCAAAAATCTAGGCTACCAATTGTAAGAAAATTAACTTCCCATTCTACTGACCTCTTGACCCCCAAGCCACCCTTGGTCTACACTTGCCTGGGCCTGCTAGGTAGTGTCAGGAAGCAGATGCTGCTGGGGGAGAGGGGTTGTATACATTTCAGTGGGCATGGCCTCACAGAAGAACCTATTCTGCTGCAACTTTTGACCCTGCCAGGAAAGCTCCTTGCTTCGGAGCCTTTCACAGAGATATAAGCAATGTTTCCATTGCTTTACTGTGTTAAAGCACACTCTGATGTGGGTGGGGGGAGGAAGAGGAGAGGACAGGCTGAGAGGGGAGGGGATAAGAGACACAGGGACAGGGACAGAGAAGTCAGAGATATAAGAACAAGTTAATTATAAGCAAACATGGAGGCTACCATAAACCAGGAACCCACTCTGGAAATGAAAATGCCCATTTTTCTCACAGGTCCCTGATTCAAGGCTTAGTGGCTTTCAGCTTTTGTTCCTATAAAGGTGTCCTGCCACAAGGGGTTGGTTGGTGGTCAGAGTCCATATGGGGAAGTAGTGCAGCTCTATTTGTCCATCTGGTCTGACACAGAGGCTCCACCTTTGGGGACTGAGGAAGAAGGTGAGGATTTACCATGCCATCACCTGGGATCCTCTGAGACCCAGTGAACCTAAATGATCAGAGAAGAGAAATGACACCTGCTGCCCTCTGACTCCATTCTGAAAATGTGGAGTGACCCTGATCATTTCAAGTTCAACCATGGCAATTTCAACAGTGACGAAGACTCCTGAGGTCTGCCCGCCGCATGGAGAGCAGGCTAGACCTCTTAGTCTATTGTGGCCACTCCCTCTGTGTGTTTTGCGTCTGTTTACTTGCTGGCAGGGCTGCGGATTGAATGCAGGGCCACGCATGTGAGAGACAAGTGCTTCACCCCTGAACTATGTTATTCGTGTGTTTCTTGTTTTATTAACCCAGACTGGCTGGAACTTGTTACATTACCGCGATGTCTTCAGACTCTTGGCAATCCTTTTGTCTCAGCCTCCGAATTGCTAGGGTTACAGGTGTAAGCCACCAGTCCTAGCCCTTGCCCTAGCTTCCTTCGTTTGTCTGTGGATGTGTAGTGGAGGGGGTGGAAGTGAACTTGTATGCATAGGTGTTTGAGCACATCCCACATTCCCACAAACAAATGTGCACACACACACACACACACACACACACATACACATACCATATATACACATAGAAAAAAATACTTCTTAAAGCAAATAATTGTCTACCAAGGAGATTTGACTCAACAAAAGCACACTGACACCAACAAAGACACAAACATACACACGTGCACACGTACACATGTGTATTTGTGTACAACTGCACATGCACATGTGCCTGTGGAGGCCTTTGGGTAACCTTTGATGTCGCTTCTTCAGCAGCTGCCCAGTCTTTATTATCGATTTATTTGTCTATTTATATATTGTAGACAAACTCCCTCACTGGCCTAAAACTAGCCAAGGAAGACAGGCTGGCTTGCTAACAAGTCCCAGAGATCCTCCTGTCTCCACCTCCCCTTGGCTAGGATTGCATAACATGTACCACCACGCCTGTTTTAGGGTCTTCATGGTTGAAGGCAAGTGTTTAACTGACTGACCTGTCTCTCCAGACCCTTTCCTTCCTTCTCAAAGCATTCTTGGCAGCGCACTAAATTCTCCCTGCTTTCTTTCTGTCTTTCATGGCCACCTTCTTCACAGCCACCTTCCAGCCTCATTCTCTGTGGGCTTCTCCTGCGTTCTTTCCTGGCTTTATCAAGCTCATTGCTTCTCCATTATGGCTTAGATATGAAACATTTCCCTGTAATGTTTATATTGAAGGCTTGGTCCTCAGGTGGTGGATCCAATCGTTGGGAGGCAAATGGGTCACGCACTAGGTCTCTGACCTAATTAATGACTAACTCCCTGGAGAGAGTCACGGTATGATTGCATTGTTGGGATATAGTAGGAAATAGAAGGTGTGGCCTGATTGTGGGGGAGGGGTGTTATCGTGTTCCTGAGCTATCCCCCATCCTCCTTCTTGACCACCAGGAACTGAGCAGTGTAATTTAGCCACGTGCTACTATCCTAACATTTGTGCTTTGCCATGAGGTAAAATAAATCTTTCTTTAACTTGTTTTTCTTAGGCATTTGTCACACTGACGAAACGATGTAACACACTCTCGATGCAAAGCTAAGCTTACGCTGACCCCAGTCACCAGTCTGGCTGCCAACTTATATCTCCAAGCTTCAGCACCGAAGCAACACAGATACAAGGCTTACTCACCTCACCCCAACCTATTATCATATCACCAAGACTCTGCTCAACACAAGCCGGACATCAAGCATGGCATCCTGCTCTGTGCCCACCTCAGTGAAGCATCTTCCTCAGTTCCCTCAGCGAATCACAAATTAGAACCGATGACTGCAGGGAAAATAGACTTTAGCCTGATACCGTGGGAGAAACTTATAATAATTAGCTCTGTCCCAAAATAGAACACACTGCCTATTGTGACAGCTCTTAAATGAAGACCAAAAATCAAGTGGACACTGTAGAAGAGACACATAGCGAGTGGGCCCATGGATGGGAACAGCTGATGCCTATTATAACTGACAATCTGTACAATTTGCATCCTCCGTGTGACGCCTTCCCATTTATTGTGCAGAACAATGATAAATACTTCAAGCACCGTGACCATGAATCTCAATGACCAACGAAAAGATGTCATTAATCTACTATTAATAGGGCCGTTTCCTCAAATTCTTTCTTGGAATTAAACAGGGTTTGAAATTTTTAAATAATTAATTAACCGTGGAGATAGGTAAGTGGGTTCATTTTCGAACAATCTGCAAGAGAGTAAAGGTCTCCCGGTAAACTCATCTCTCCAATCAGAAATTCAATTAACCAGGACAAATATTCCCCAGCACTCCAGTGACTGCCATCTCACAGGGAGCCTGACTGGTTTCCCTTCTCCAGTCTTCAGCCACTTTGTCTGAGGGTGGTTAAATTCTGTATCCATTTACATGTTTGTTTATAAAATACATCATAGACCCGGGGAAGAAAATCCAGCTAGTCTAGCCTGTTGTTCCCTGCTTCTAAAGTAATTTCAGGGGTAGGAGGAGGGAGTGAAGGGAAAGAAAAAGAAATAAGAAAGAAAGTAAGAAAAAAACCTGAAGGGGCTGGTGGGAGAGGCCTAAACACTGCAATTTTCCAACCATTTTCATCCAAATTGTCTGCAATTTCCCTGTGGCCCAGACTCCAAATTGCGAGTGAACGCTGCCGCAGTAATCCCGGCTGGGGCCCAAGCGCTGTCCCAGTAATAACAGGCCAACTCACAACAGAGCATGCGGATTCCGGCCCTGCTGAGGCAGAGTTCATGTTTAAAGTAGGCAAGGCTGGGGAAACGATTGACACATCCCTCATCTTGCTCCCTCGCCTCTAGAAGCAGTGCTCATCTGATGCACCTCCCCACACTTGTTGTCTCTAATATCGCAGGTGAGAAACCCTGCATCACATGGGGATTTCCTGCTAGGAAGGCTCCTTTCCTTCCTGTCTTCTGTCTAACCAGGCTGCACGAGACCTTGAGAGGAGACCCCATATTTTTTTTTTCCAGGCACCACACATGGCCACATGGAAATAAGAGGAAGAAAACAGAAATAGCATCCAGGACATGTTACAATCTTTACCTGTGAAAATCAGCTCCAAGGCCAGAGAGAATCAAAACTATCTGTAAATGAATAATAAAAAAATCACATTCCTAATGAGACATGAATACCCCATAGCTTCATTAAAATTCATAATGAAGCTGATAATTAAACACATAAATACATGGCACGGCAGGCATTAAATCTAATTATCGCACCTCTGAAAATCAATTTGTGTGCATGTGGTTAATATGTGGTTGTCATCAATTACCAATGACAAGATCAATATGGAGCTGGTTCTGGGGGGACCCTCCACCCTGTCTGAGGAATGGGTCTACACTAACACCTTGGCGACATGACATTTCCTGAAAAAGCTGGTACATTTTCCTCAAAAATTCTTTCAAACTAGGTCTGATTGGGCAGGCCAAGCAGCGTAATAAGACCTCATCTCCAACGACAGCTAGAAAAAGAGTTGAAGCCATAGCCCAGTGGTAGAACACTTGCAAGGCTGTGGATATACTAACCAGTACCAGAAAATGAAACTGGATTCTCTAAAGACAGAGGAGTACTAAGCTACATGATTCCTAGGTGGGAAGCTGGGGAAAATCTTGACAACTCTTGTGCTGTTCCAGAGCCTTTGGCCTCAAGGGTGAACTGGATGTAGAATCCACGCTCTACCCTGCTGCCTCTTCTATATGAGAGATCTCATGAGTTCTTTAATCCTACCCATGTCCTCACGCGAGACAAAGGGAGATTGAGGGTACCACACAGAGCATTCCCGCTATATTTTATCACTCTGTCTCTATGGAAAGAAGAAATTTTGTTCATAATTATAACAAAATTTACCACACACACACGGTAGAAGTTATTACTATTATCCTTGTTTTACTGAATGACCTCTCAAGGTTGCTGGGTGAATGGAGAATTAGCAAAAATGAAAAACAAATCATATTTTTTAAAAAAAAGTGTTTTACAAAGTGAAAAGCATGTTAGCACCTCAAGATAAATGTTCCTCCTGACCGAGAGTTCAGAGGGCATATCTCAGCTATCCATCACAGAACTTACACACACACACACACACACACACACACTCACATGTAAATTTCTGTTTCAGTATCTTGGAGACTAAAGACAAGAGAAGTCAAGGCGAACTGAAGTTCCCAGTTTAACCAGGGTGACCCTTAGCAGCTAGCTGTTTGCTCCACCCAGAGCTCAGCCTCAGGTAGCTTCTGAAGAGATCAGGAGCCACACCTCCCCACTCCCAGCCACTCCTCCTCCACTCATGCCTAGTACGTGGACCAGGCTTCCCAGTGTGCTGTTTCCAGAGGGCACACATCCAAGCTAACAAGCAACAAGGCACTAAGAGAGCTTGCAATTGCACAATGATCAAATTGGTTTTCCTGAAGAACCCAGAGATTAATGATGCCTCCCACTACCACCCAGTCACCCCCTGCCTGAGAAAAGTCTAGCTTGATTGTTCACTTCAAGAGAGGAAAATGAGACAGACATAACATCACACGGAGCTAAAACACTACTCATAAATCATCCCCTCCGGACATGGCTCACTGGGGCTATGCATTCTCCACTGCCAGAGGATGGAGGAGACCTGGCCGACACATTTCTGCATACACTCACAGGAGAACTGCTGATTGTACAGCTACAGCTCACGTGCAAACGGCGGTTTTCTTTGGGAGTAACACATTGGTAACGCATTCGACCCAGCTGGTGGTCTGGTGGTGGTGTGTTTTTCCCCCTCCAAAAAAGTGTGAGAAAATCCTTACAACATGCTCTGCACTGTGAACACTGGCAGATAGAGAGAGAGAGAGAGAGAGAGAGAGAGAGAGAGAGAGACCCCCTCCCTCCATCCTTCTCTCTATCCCTCCTTCCCTTCTTCCTCTTTCCCTGCCTTGCTTCCTCTCCCCCTTACGTTACCCCCATCCCATCTGTTACTTTTTCACGGCTTGTTGCCATTTATGTAGCAAAAATGTTTCCCTTTTAATTGAGTGGGTGCTCCAGTGTCCTGATTTTGTAAAGAGACTCAGGCCTGGTATTGTTCGATACAGCACAGAATAGAAGGTGGGGTGGGTTGGGCTGTGGCTAATTACCTCTGGCTCAAGAACAAGGGCAAGCGAAGGCTCTTCATCAGATTTCATCAGAGACCTTTGCATATTGCTAAATTAAAAGTATGTCTTGCCTGGATAAACAGGTTGAAGGCAAGCAATGGAGCATGGCCGCTGGCAGCCAAGGGTGCATCTAGGGACGTCTCCAACTCCAGTCTTGAGCTTCTGGAGGTGAAATGAGGGAAAGGAGACACAGGAAGGGTGTCGCGCCCACCCTCGTCCAGCAAGGAATGACGCAACACCGGAGCTCTT
>LOEQ01000718.1:169735-199654 GCA_001685075.1 Bramus lutescens | reverse complement strand
GAGAGAGAGAGAGAGAGAGTCTAGACAGACCCAGATAACAAAAAGCCTAAGGAGTCTGAACTCCGCGTTATAGTGAACAATGGAACAAATGCCTTAAACTGGAAAAAAAATCAAGGTGAACTTGTAGTTTAGGAAGATTGCTTTGTAAACTGTATAGAGTGAAAAGGTAGAAGCTACATATGACATGTTGCTATAGTCTAGACAGGAGAGTTCACAGCAGAGATGAGAGAAGATGGGATGCAGAAGGACCAGTGGACCAAGTCTAGATGATGATATTGAACTTTACTTTGAAGAACTGAGCAAGATGCCATCTGCCCAATTGACAAAGGGGAAAATATTTTGAGGGAGGAAAAGCTTTGCGGTTTGGGATACATGCAGTTCTAGGTGTAGAGATGTGGGTTTGGTAGTGTAGACAGTGTCTCACTTGATAGTGTCTCAGTGAGAGACAGTAATAGAGAAAACCCAAGGGGTAGGCCAGACCATACCAGCTGATGGGCAGAATGTGTGGTTCTGTTGTTAAATGGGCTGGGTTGACCCAGGCATGGTGGCACAGGTCTGTAATCCCAGCACTTGAGAGGCAGACGTGTGAGAATGAGGGGGTCAAGGTCATTTTTACTAGCTAGTGAATCTGAGGCCAGCTTGGGCTACATGAGACCCTGCCTCGAAATATCAAACAAACAAAAAAAAAGGGTCATCTGGGTAGAGTACTCTAGGGAAGACTGGGAAAAAATGTTGATACAAGAAATCCCACAGAGTGGCTGGCCAGAAAAAATCACAATCAAAGTAACCTCGTGGGAAAATGTGACTATGTCATCAGGGAGAACGGAGGAGAGCATGCTCTAGGTTGAAACAAAATGAAACAACAAAACCATCACAAAATTCACAAAGTGTGCATCAAAGAAAGTAGCACTGATAGAAGTATCTGAGTTTGACAGAGAGGGGTCATTAGGGTGTGACAAGAGCAGCATCAGGCTAGCAAGCAAGAGCGGAAATTAGATCACCACAGTTAGGGAGGACAGGATCGATCAGAAACAGTGAGGAGCATCTGGAGGGATAGAGCAACTTCTAAAAGCCCTTGTAGCTCTTCCAGAGGATCCATGTTACGTTCTCAACATCTACATCAGATGGTCCACAATCGCTTGTAACTCCAAGGGATCCAACACTGTTGTTTTCTGTGGGTATCTGTCCATGTGTGGCATATATTTACACAGACACCCACAAAGACATGCAAAAAAATCTTAAAGAAACAGTGGGGGAAAACATAAGGCTCTTTTCAGAATGTTTGTGAAAGTGGGAGCTGAAGAGATGGCTCAACTGTTGAGAGTATACAGCTTTTGTAAATGAGTTAAGTTCAGGTCCCAGTACCTGTATCAGCCAACCTATAACTCTAGCTGTGAGGAATTCAATGGCATCTTCTAAACATACTCATACACAGGCACTCATATACACTTCCTTTTGAGTTATTAGTCGAAGAAGTCTAAGAGACTCCAGTCTATTGCTGGAGTCGTCGGTTGCTCCCAGTAGAAGGGAATTCCTTATTGCTGAAGAAATAATGCACTTCAGACACAGGAGTTGGAGATTCAAGTTGGACCTGACCTGAAAGTCCTCTCTATTGAGGACTAGCTTTCATAGTACCAGAAGGTGCTATACAAGCTGCCAAAGGAGGGACACATTCTATACGACTGTAAAACCTACCTACCACAGCAATGACCAGCATGGCAAGATATTCCCAAAGGTGCAACAGTGACACTCATATTTTGACTAACCAGCATCTCAACAGCTGTCTGGTTGTACTTAAAACCTACTCAATATAAAGGAAATGATACCCAGTACTGGAACTCTAGCAGCTACCTGTGCTAGGAAGGTCATGGAAGAGAACCTACTACTGTCCCTTTGCTAAACCATTGTAATTCTTAGCTGTATTCTAAATGTTTGCTCTTATACCACAAATAAGTGTAGCTCTCAACCCTTATCAAAGAAGCTTCGCTTTGCAGCAGATTGTGACCATTACAGAAAACCATGTGTGGTCAAAAGGAATGGAACAATTGATTGTGAGGTGCTCAGCCCCAACCGATACATCTACAACACACTTCCTGCTGTCTTCAGAACTGCCCAGTCCAGGTAACTTCAAGGATAGGGTAGCATAGTCATCACCCCCTTTGTTTCTGCAAACCCTAGCACCATTTTACGGGTTGGCTAGTATCCTCCATGAAGGGCAGCAAAGGAACACAAATATAAGCTCAAGGTCAGACTGGGCATTGAGACAAAAGTACAAAATGAGACATGCTCTAGACTCTTGTCCATAATCACCTTGCCATAGACATTTATCCCAGAAGAATAAAAACTTTGTTCACACGAATCAGTACATGGATGTTTGTAGTGACCGTATTTTTCATAATCAAAACCTAGAAACAACCCAAATGTTTTTCAGTGAGTAAGTGGCTACAGAAACTGTGAGCCTTCCAAACCAGGGACTGGAACTCAGGAATTAACAAGGCTAAAGTGTTGATGTACACAACAACCAGCAGGTTGGAAGGATGTACAAGTCAAAAGAAAACCAGTTCCCAGAGTTACAAACTGTATGATTTCCCTTATACAGGATTCCTGACACAGTAACATTATAGAGCTGGAAAAAAACCAGTGATGGCCAGGCATTGTGTCACCAATAGAGGGGAAGCGCTGGTGATGTAGGAGGGTCATCTGTCTATGTGTTACTTTCATTGGTTAATAAAGANTACAATTTGTGTGTTGTTATTTCGGGGTATAAGCTAGCTGTGCGGGAGCTAGGCTGGACGAAAAGCAGGCCCGCTCCCCCTTTCACTACATGCTGTGACTATTAAAAGGCAATGTGCGGCGATTCACAACACAGTGGCATTGTTTGGGTCAGACCATGATGCCAATCACATGCACCTTCCATGAGATTAAGTCATGCAGCCCTAAACAAACACAGGCATGGGGGAATGGTGACATTTAAACATGATTGATGGGCTGAATCCACGTCAGTATTCTGGCTATGAAATTTCACTGTAATGATATAAGCTACCCATAAGGGAGGGAGAGAGTAAAGGGAAGTCTAGCAGTTTCATCAGCCGGAGTTGAGTTCGTATCTTCTGAAGACAGGTTTGACTTGCTCATATTCCAATCTCTATCCTCATATTTTAATGTAGTCTTTATTGGATTATACCACTTCTTTAGCTAGATGATAGACCGCTCACTCTGGTTTCTCTCTCAATCTTTTATCATTCTTCATATATAGCTCGCACAGTCCTCAGCATATTGAGTCTAAATTGAATTAAGTGATGATACTCTCCTCTCAGACCCACGGCAATACCTTGGATGTGCTACTAACTGTTTATTGAGTATATTGATAGTGTTTGTAATGTATTCTGACCTTGGAGACAGTGAGGGCAGCGGCTATTACTTTAAAAGCAGAGAACCTTACTGAATCTTTTTCTCCTCCTTTTAAGATACCAATGTAGATAATTAGTCTGCATCTTTCATTAACTGTACAGAGCTGTATTGGACATAGGGGGCTCTATAATGGTATAAAGGTGGAACAGGCACCAGGGAAGCTACCTCAGTTCACACTGGTGGCACCTTTGAGAATTCTCACCACTGTCCCAAGGATGGGCCAGCAGCCCGTTCCTTCCCAGAAGAAACAAGTTCTAGACATTCAGAAAAGCCTGGATTCAAAAACAAAAAGCATAGGTACAAATCCAGGCCCCACCATCCATAACCAGCCAGGAGATCCCCCTGAATATATGCAGTCTCTCAGGACCTCAAAATTCTCTATAATGTAAACATGCCATGTGACACTTGGCAATCATCAACCAGATGCCAAACATCTTTGGTTTGAGTGAGGTTGCTGATGTGTGAGTTGGAAGGGAAGAAAGGGGAGTCTTCTGAGTAGAAGAGGCATTATAGCAACTTACACACTTTGTAGCTTTCCCGGGAATAAGCCTGGAAAACAATATGGGCTCTCCTGAGACTACAAGTAACAGAGATCAAACCACAATGGTTTTGCAGGCAAAAGTGAAGTTGAGAAGGCTAGAACTCTCCAAAGCCATGATGGCTTAATATTCCCATTGAGTTAGGAGCTGGAATGATCAGTTTTTATTATCAACTCAACACAATCTAGAATCGTCTAGAAATATAGTCTCAGTAGCTATTAGTTAGATTAGGGTAGCCTGTGGCTATATCTATTTTGATCATGTTAATTGAAGTGGCAAAGTAACACCATCCCCTGGGAAGGGATTCTCTGTCTCTCTCTGTCTCTCTCTGTCTCTCTCTGTCTCTCTCTCTCTCTCTCTCTCTCAAATTGACTGTAAATTGTGAACATGACTGCTTCATATTTCTGCTACATTTAACCTAACTGCAGTGACTTGACTGTAACCTAGAATTTATGAGCTAAAATAAATTTTTTCTCCCCCAAGTTGCTCCAATTGTTTTTCTTTATTTTATCACTGCAACAGGAAATGAAACTAATACAATAATTGGCATCAAAAGTGGGGCTGTTACTATGATAAACCTGATCATGTGGTACATAGGCCTTTGGAACTGGATTGAGGTGTATATATTGACAAATTTGGAAGTTTGGGCTAATAAACAGATATAACAGGTTATTCTGGTGGGAGTCTAGAAGACCAGAAGGCCAGACAATGGGGACCCAGTGTATGAGATTTTAGAAAGGAACAAAAATTCTGTTAAAAAATGTGGCTAGAGACCATTCAGATTTGTGATGATTTGAATAAGAATGGCTGTCAGTTGGTCATAGGTTTGAATACTTAGTAGACAGTTGGTGGAACTGTTTGGAAATTATTAAGGAGTATATCCTTGGCAGGTGTTTCATGGGGGTGGGGTTTTGAGGTTTCAAAGGCCTTCCATATACCTAATCTCTTTCTTTATGCCTCTTGGTTGTGTCTCAATGTCTGCATTCTTGGCTACTGCTCCAGTGCCACACCTTCCTTCCTGATTGCCTGCCTATCTGATGCCATGCCCCCTACAATGACAATTATAGACTCTACCCCTCTGAAATGGTAAGCTCCAATAAATTCTTTCTTCTAGTTCATAGTATCTCATCACAACAACAGAAAAGTAACCAAGGTAATATTTTAATCTGTATATTCTAGCAAAAATATAGCAGAGTTTTGTTCATCTCCTGAAAACTTGGATGAGGCCAAATTTAAAAGTAATAGACTAATTTATGGATAAAAGAAATTCCAAGACAGCAAAACTTTCAGTCTGTGGCATGGGTTGTTACTGATTGCTCTACAACGATGAAGAGCAACAAGCGGGGCAGAAATAAAATGTATTTGTGAAGTTTGTAGAGGGAAAATATATTAAGAAGCTGAAGGCTTCAGCCAAAACATTTGCTAGTAAAAAAGGGGGATCTAATTGGTAAAGAGATTGGTGTCACTAAAGAAAAGTCTTCTTTCTGTCACTACAACAATGGGAAATTGTGGCAAAGGCTCTAATTTGTGAAAGAATAGAACCAAAGGAATTTTCTGTTTTTTGAAAACAACTACCTATAAAAGGATTGGTTGTTTTTTGGTTTTTTGGTTTTTTCCATCCTGAGCTAACTACAGAATTTGGCAGTGTCATCCATGTGATGTGCTTTTGGAGGCATAAAAAATACAATGTTGAGGGAGTCATAGACTCTTCCCCCGTGGTTTTGAGAGCCACTGAGGTCAGGCACCATGTGGAAGGCTCAGAGTCTGAAATGAGGCCTTAAAAGGCCTTCACACGAAGCTGTAAAGGTGAAAACTGTGTTATGGTGGAGACATAACCAAGATGTTCGAGATGCCAAAGCCATGGCATGGGCTATCTATCAAGAAAAGCTGTGTCCATGAGACAGAAATAGCCCAAAAGGGACACATTGCAGTTACTAATTCAGCGGGAGCAGAGTCACATAAGGTCTTTGAAACTGAAGCACCAGGCACTGGACATAGAGTTACAGAACCCAATGCTATCCACCTCAGTCTTTCTTTTTTTCTTTCTTTGTTCTAATCTTTCCTCATTATGCTCCCATTACGCCATTGTATGTTGGAAGTATGTAGTTGTTTTTTTTTTAATTGTACAGAAGGTCACAGCTAAGAGATTACCTTGAGTATCCAGAAGAGATTTTGGACTTGTAAACAGTTGGGAGACAGTTAAGGACTATGGAGACTTAGTTTGAAGATGGGATAAGTGGTTTCTGATGATGAAGATAGCCAAGAGCAAGAGCCTTTGTGGACCAAGATCTTGGAAAATTGGAAAGTTGTGGTTTGAATATGAACTATCTCCCATAGGGTCAAGTGTTTGAATGCTTGGTCCCCAGCTAGTAGCACTGTTTGGAGAAGTTATGGAACTGTTAGGAGGTGGAGCATTACTGGGGAGAATAAGTCACTGGAGACAAGCTTTGAAGCTGTGTGGCTTGACTGCACTTCCTATTCTCTTTCTGCTTCTGAATCGCCAACACAATGTGATAGAGTGGTCTCAGGCTCCAGTGCCATGCCTCCCTACTATGATGAAATGTAACCCCTCCGGAAATGTGAACTAAAATGAACTCTATCACCTCTAAGTTATTCTTGGTTGGGTATTTTATAAAACCAACAGAAATGGAGCTAGACAGACGTCATACAGAACACCAAATCTGTGTGTCTGTGTGATGTATGTGTGTATACATGTGCATGTGTAGTGTTGTGGGGTTGCACATGTATGTCAATGTGTGAGCATGTGTGTGCATGCCAGAGGTTAACCTCAGATGTCATTCCTTGACTGTTGTCCATCTTCATTTTTGAGCCTGGAACTTGCCGAATAAAATGGGCTAGTTGGCCAGCAATCCCCAGTGATCTCCCTTTCTCTGCTTTTCCAGCACTGAGATTGCAATAGTTTTTTTATTGTTGTTATGTGGGTTCTGGGGATTGAACTCAAGTGCTCACATTTGCACAGCAAGCATTTCACTGTCTAGGTAACCTTCTGAGCCCCAAGTTTCTTCTAAATAATTTTTCTTTGATATTTTATCTTAGGACAGATGCCTCTGCTTTGTTTAAAAAGTATCAAGAGAGGGAAAGTTTTGCATTTGGGGCATCTTTGCTTATCTTGCTCATCTCTCTTCCCCTAGATGAAATCCCACCTTCAGAGAGGAAGACAGCAAAAAGCTATTGAACTAGAAGCTGGACTTCTGCAGGAGGAAAAAGAATAAAATCAGCAGAGCTGCTAGGGATCTCTCCTAGGAAGCATCCCCCTATGCTCAGCTCTCCTCTATAAAATGTAATCTACTTCCCCAAGGGGCTTGTGGGAAAGAAAACCCTCAGGCCTTGGCCACAGATGAAGCACACATTTTCTTTGAGATCTATGACTCCACTCATCTCTCCCCTAGCCTGGCATCGTGGTCTGTGACTGTCGGGTGAGAAGATGCCAGGACAACGTAAGGGTGGCTGGATGGCAGCCTGGGGCTTCCTTCTAAATCATCTCAGCCAATCAAGCACTTAATGTTCTCTGTTTCTCAAGAATGTTGCACCTCAGTGCTGCCCATGTATCTTTCAAGTTTTATCTTCAACATCTTATAAATCATCCATTAAATACCTCCCAACTAATACACACAGCTGTTGTTCACAGCCAGCGCTGAAAAGTGCACAAATCAGTTTTACTGCATATTAGTCTTGCCCAGTAGACTCTAAAAAATAGTAATAAGAGAGAAACAAGAGGAAGGAAGTCAACTCTGAGCAGCCCACTATAGCACAGTGGTGGCCTGGAGATGCTCAGTAAAGAGTGGTCAGCGAGCTACTTGCACCAGCACCTTCACTCCAGGATCCTTTCCTAATGTAAATGTCAGGGATGATGTCCTTGAAGTGTGGTGGTTCATGAAGCAGCATGCAGCTGCCTATAAACCTCCTGAGTATTTTTTTTTTTTTACCAAGGCAAGGAAGAAGTATGTGCGCTAGTTTTAGAGAAGGCTATTGGTTTGCACTTCCATGGCAACTGCAGATACCTTTTCTGCCTGCCTGCACCTCCAGTTATGTCACTGATGTGGGAACCATCTCATACTAAGACTGTGTGCTTTAAATGGAGTGGTACCCATGAAAATATAGTATCATAACAAAATAGGTACTCAATAAAGAAAATGAGAAAAACCCCAACATATTTTCACCATCAACAAACACGGACCTATGCAAGCTTAGGGAGGCATCAGGCTTGTACTTCTGCTGCACCAGGCTCTAGGAGAGCCTCTCTAACCCTGAAAGAATTGTATTAGCTGATCTATGGATTGTCAACAATGCATCTTTTCTACTCAGGTTGTAACCAGAGTATTTCCTCCTAACTGGTATTGAATGTGTCTATATTTTTAATTAAAAGGGGATGGCCGGCAAGAACAGTGAAGACACTGAAATCAAACCTGGGTTCTAACCAGATCTCCGTGTGTACTGGTTGTGTGATCACCTACTAGAGCCTTCATTTAAACAGCTTTACAGTGAGGGGGTATGAAGATGGCTCAGTGGGTAAAATGCTTGCTGTGTAAGCATGAGGACCTGATTTGGGTCTATAGCACTCACATAAAAATCCAAACACAGCAGTGTGCACCAGTAATTTCAGCAGTGGGAGGAAGGGTAGAGTCAAGTAGATCCCACGGCTCACTGGCCTTCCTATCCGGCCAAACTGGTGAGTTCTATTTGGTGAGAGACCTTGTCTCAAAAATAAATAAACAAACACATAAATAAATACGGTGGAGAAGCAGATGATGTCATCCTCTGATCCTCCCAGACACCCACACAGGTGAGCATATGCATATGTACACATACATAGACCACATACAACACATTACAGTATATACACATTAACAGATCACTTGACATGATCAGTGATTCAAAGAAGGTATTTACCTCCGGAACTCTTTCTACAAAATGAGATTCTGGGCAAGTTCAGGACAGAAAGAACCACAATAATTGCTTTGGTTAATGCTGCTGGAGGCTTAGAAGCTCTGTGCTGTTTCTTTTCCTGTCTTCCCTGTAATGATCCATTGGAGCTACTCTGATGGTTCCCTAAGACACCTCAGAGGACAATTTGTAATTCAATGGCTGGGAGGGAACTTACATCCCCATCAGCATGGCAATTGCTCAATGACTGTATGGGCACCTCAAAAAACGCCACAGAAGTAATAAGACTGGATAATGACGCACAGAAAGGGGCATTCATAGGTGAGATCAGGGGTGTACACAGCACAGGATCCCATCAAGGATACATGGAGGAAAAGGGAGGGAAGTAAGGTGGGAGGGAGAAAGAGGACACACCTAACAGCACCTATTCCAACAAATTTGAAGTATAAGATACAGTTTAACCATAGGTTCAATGTTACACACAGATCTTTGGAACATATCCATTTTCTACTTCTGTAACTTTACGTTGTTGAATAACATTGCCCCCTCTTCCTCCCTCCAGCCCTGGAGACCACCATTCTACTCCCTGATTCTGAGACCATTTTAGAGCCCTCCTGTGGTTGACATCACATAGTATTATCTGTCCTTTAAGCTCATCCACACTGTCACACACGGCAGGACTTCTTTCTTTTCTTAAGGTCTGCTGTGTGCATATGCAAATTTGATGGCCATTCATGTGATACTTCCCTTTTTATGAAACAAAATGTCTTCCTATGTTGTACAATTAAAACGTAGAGGACTGTTGAGCTTTCCCCATGTATGATTCCATCTGGACAGAATGAACTCTCAAGCTCGTACCATTTCAACATCATTGCAGAAGTCAGATGAACTGATTTAGAAAGCCAGCATGAGCATGGAAAGTTTTGGTGGTTGTTATTTGGAATTACGAGGGACCCTAGTTGAGCAGTGAATGTCTCTCTCCCTGGGCTCTGTGATTATGATGTGTCCAGTGGCCCTCAGATTGCAGAGTTCCTCCAACAACCTGACCCCTATGACCAGAGTGCCCTCTGTTGAATTAAAGTATTATTTTCATTAAATTCCTGGGAAAATATACATGGTGTACAGGAGGCTGAGAAGAGGTGGATTGTCATGAAACAGCCTAGATTACCACATCATTCTACAGCCGACACCCACACATACAGGCTACACTTCCCAGACCACCAGGGGATGCTTGAAGCTAAGCATAGTACTACACGCATTGTTTGCTCTAGACATATATTTCTACAATAAAGTGTAATTTATAAATTAAGCATGGAAAACAATTAACCACGACTAATAATAAAATAGAACAATGTTAATAATACACTGTAATAAAAGTTATTTAAAACTTACGAATTTTTATTTTCAGTATTTTCCACTTACAACCTCTGGATCCTAGTTAACTATAGGTAATTGAAGCCATGGGTAGCACAGCCACGGGACAGGAATACTGCAGCTCCGGAAAAGGAATCAGAAGAGTTTGGGTAGCAGCATCTACCCATAAAATTACACACAACCCTAAAATCATATTCCAGCTGACAGAAGACAGACCAATTGCAGGCATTCAAGGAATTTTCAAGCTGTTTTTACACATATTCTGTTTGTATCAAGGAAATGGAGGAGCTATATGCCTGGAAGGGCTCACCTAGGTCTTTGGAAAATCACCCTCTGTGGGGTGTGTATGTGTGTGTTTGTGTGTGTGTGTGTGTGTGTTGTCATTGTTGTTGTCCCAGGAAGAAAACTATACAGATGAAACTATATAGAACATGGGACTGCGAAAGGATTTGACTTAAAAAAGAGGAACTCATATTGGCAGTGGGAAGCACAGAGATGCATCTGCACACAGCCATGACAGGCTGGGCTTGGGAAGAATCCTTCAAAGAGGCCTTAGCAGCATTCATTCAGCAGTTGTTTATGTGTCAAGCCCCAAGCTAAGTACTGTCATGTTTTAGGCCTAAGCATCCTTATTCCTAAGTGCATGAAGAGCCGCTAAAAGTAGAAGTATCTCAGGAACCGGTTATGCTCTGTGCCTATTGACCTAGGGAAGCTGTCAAGGATGTTCGATCTGGGTTGCATTTTTGAGCCCCAAACATGGAGGAAATGAACACAAAACAGCCAAGGACAGATTCAACAGAGAGAACTCTAAAGAATGGCATGGTAACAGGAATGGAAATTTGTCCTGCACTGGGAAAACAGCCCCAGCAGTGTGGTTTCATAAAGACAGTGTGTGGTCCTTAGGGACTGAGGCTTTTTGGTGCTTTCTGCTTAGTATCTTTGTGGCTGGAGGAGCAATGATGGCCAGAGCATCACAACGGACAAGACAGAGCCTTCCAGAAGCCTCACTCTGCTCCTCCAAATCAGTCTGTATGGCCAGAATCTAGTCACGTGACCAAACCTAGCTTTCAGGAAAAGGGAAAACTGCCATCTCTGGGTTTCCTGGCTGTTCCTACTGAAAATCTATCCAGATGAAAGCTAGAATCCTGTTGCTGGAGAACGAAAGGGAAATTAAATATTTGTTGCATAAACAGTAGACTCTGCCACATCCAGGAGAGAAGCAGCCCTGTTATAATACACAGGAGATGCTCAGAGCTGTTCACTGGTGTGAACTGAAGTGAGTTGTTAAGACAAATCAAACGGAGGGCTGGAGACATGGGTTAGCGGTGACACTGTCTGTCGTGTGAACGTGATGCCCTGAGTTCAAATTCTCAGAACACACATGTATTGGTTACTTTTCTATTACTGTGACAAAACACCATGAACAAGGAACCTTATAAAAGAAAGAGTTTACTTTGGCCTTTGGTTCCTGAGTGATGAGTCCACAACGGTAGAGCAGAGAGGCCTGGCACCTGGGGTAGGGAGTTGAGAGTTTACATCTTGAACCACAAGTAGGAAGCAGAGAGAAAACTGGGAATAGCCTGCAGCTTGGAAACCTCAAAGCAAGCTCCCAGCTTCATACTTTCTCCAGCAAGTCCACACCCACCCAAACAGCACCAAACTAGTTAAACATCTGAACCAATGGGAGATGTTCCTATTCAGACAGTCATGCCATATAAAAGCTAGATGAAGTTCTATGTATGTCTAAAATACCAGTGCAACAATCCTGAAGCTTATGGAGCAGCTATCCTGATGTACACAGGGACAGGGAAGCAAGAGGCCCTGCCTCGAAGAATGTGGGAGGTGAGGACCAACACCTGACGCTATTCTCTAACCTCCACTGTGGCATAAGTGCATGGAATCTCTGTCTCTGTCTCTGTCTCTGTCTCTCTGTCTCTGTCTGTCTCTCTCTCTCTCTCTCTCACACACACACACACAAAGTAAAAAAAATGCAAAAGAAAACATTTAACAGATAAGGAGAATGGGTTAATGATCCCAAGACTTAGTAGTTGAAGACCAGCATTGTAACATCAAGAAGCAACTCACTCAGAATTCAAAGTATCTGCAGCCTATCCAACTGCAATCTGGTCCTGGTTTATCACACATTGCCCCATTGTCTGCTTGCCTTTGCCTACAGCCCCACAACCTCACCTGCACATGCATGGTACCTCTCTTCTACTTGGTTGGGACCTCCCCTGCCTTCTTTCTCTCTTTCTCTTTTTTACTTTCTTCCCCCCTTCTTTCATCCTTCCCTCCTTCATTCCTTCTCTCATCATTGTTCATGGTAGGAATCGGAATTGGTGTGGAAGAGAGGAGCTTCTGAGTTACTCATCAAGTGATGAAATCTCAATGTCAGTCAAAACTGCAGCATGCCATGTTCTTGTTTGGTCACTACATAAGCTGAGCCAAGTGGAGCAGAAATGAATATTGGACATGAGAAGCAGAAGATGGAAAGTGCAACACAAGGCCTACCAAGAAGCAGGGGAGCCCTGCTTCTCCCCTTCCCCAGGGCCTCCGTGTCTTAGAGTTTGAATTAGGGACATCTCAGTCCCCTTTCAACAAAAGATACCTTCTGTTGTTGCATTTTATTACTAGTGGCTATGTCCTGTGCAAAGGGACTTGGACAACCTCTAGCTCTTCTGCTCAGCCTGTTGTTGAGCACTCAGTCCACTCTTTTTCCAACTCTACATCTATCTTAACACTTCTCTAGCCAACCCTCGAGCTTACAGAACTTGGTCCACTCACCCTCCAGACCCCTCCTACCCATCCACATCTCACCAGGCTAATGTGGTTTTGCAGGTTTGTATGTTTGTAAGTGCTGCCACCTCCTGGATGTTTCGTCTCTGGGCACTCTAGCTGGAGAACCAACCCTGATGCTCCCGGGATCAGTGATACATCACAGAAAATGCCTTTGCTTGTTATTTACACTGGCGTCCCCAGGACCCCATTCGTTACCCTGAACCCTCTTTCTGATGTAATGGAGATTTTTTTTTTTTTTACAGTTAGATGCATGAGAGCCCCACGTGTAATCATTCACCCTACATGCCCAGCTCCAGGCTCTGGGCCAAGGTTCCACAAAGATAATAAATACCAGACACTAAAACTAACTCGTCAGGCTAGTGCTTTGGGATGAGTGCTCTGGGAACCAGAGGAGCCTGAAGCTTGAGCCTAGCAGGTTTGTTCACAGCTCTTCCTGGGATGCAAATTGGGGGACTTTCAGCTCCTTAATCCTGCCTGTAAGCCACTGGAAAGCCACAGAGAGCTGTAGGTGGCAGCTCTGTGCAACTCATGTCTATCTCAATCAGCATCATTCCCATCCATAATGCCCTTTCACCTTTGAGGCCTGTATATTGAAGGTATACGGTTACTATAAGATAATATCTATAGACATTAAAACTCTCAGGAAGCTACACCTGAATAGAATGGTATAAATCTTCAAAGTTCATGGAACGAGCATGCAAACTACCCCACAAGTCATTTTCCAAGTTCAGTCATCTAGCATATGACTGAGCTGCAATGAGATCTGGGGTCTCCCCGTCTTCTCTTCCAGCACCCAATGGTACTTTCCAGCAAAGGCAGTGAGAACAGATGCCGTAGAAGAGTGTGCATGACAACTGGGTAAGGAAGCCTAATAGTTAACTTTACTAAGCAGTTTGTTGTTCACTGAATTGAGTTTCCACACGTAAAGCGTATATAAGATCCTATGTACAAAACTCTTATGTAAACTGATGACAATAACACATGCAAAGCCCTTAGAATGATGCCCTTCACACCCCCACAAATGTTGACTGTGTTATCTATGCATCCCTAGATTTCTTTCTTCATAATACTAATAAGCCTGTCTATGTATTTAATCAAAAATAACAGGCCAATAGCTCAAAGCCATTAATCATTTAGAAAAAACAAGGACTTGCTCTTGTCATCTGATAAAAGGAATAGGGCAGAAGTTACAAGGATCAACAATGTAACAGTTACCCAGACAATTCCATCTCTTTCCAGCTAGCATTGAGCAATAGTGCCACCTCAGGTGCCAATTCTGGGTCATAAAGAACATAGCTTAGGAACTTGAATATTATGGGTAGAATCTACATTCATTCTTCATTCATTCCCATAATCAGATCCTGGGATACAGGGAAACAAACTGACTTATGAAGAATTGCATAGCTATACGCCAAGTACTATTTTAAACATTCCACAATTAACCACCAAGCTCAATTCAATGAGAAGAAACAAAGAGAATGTCCTGTTGGTCACACATATGTACATCATCAGGCACACATCCACTCTCTATCTCCCCTGTCACTGTGGAGGAGCCTCTTGGGATTGCTGCAGTTGCCATCCATACACCATCCTTCTTTACCTTCAAAGACATGGATTTTAGGTAGCCTCCCTTTTCTCTCCTCTAGTACCTTGGGTTATGAGAAAGTGGGATGAAAATATAGAGCTTTCCTACCACCAAAATCAAACTTACACATGGGGGGTGGGGTTCCCCTGACTCCACTTACTCCCGACTGGCCCTTCATTTCTCTCCCTTGATCAGAACTCATTGACAGAATTTTCTGTACACATGGCACCAGCTTCTCTTCCCAGCAGTTCACTCGTTCTCCTACCCCCCAGCATGCCACCAGAGCTGTCTTCAGGCCCTGCCAAGCTCTATTGCTTCAAAGTTCAGCCTTCATCTTAGCAGATCCTTCAGACCTCCAGGCTCATCTATCTAACAGTTTTGATATCACCTTTATCATGTTCTAAAAAATACAAGTTAAATTTGTCCATTCATAACCCATAGACTCTAACTACCTTGAATCACTTCTCATCTTACTTAGCAGAAAACCCGAGAAATTATGACAGACTTTTAAAAATCTTCTTGAATTATTTAGTGAACTGAGTAATAGTACCATCTTCATGACTAATATTTTCTATATATTAACAATGGAAATTATTAAAATTTTAGAATCTTAAAAATTAAGCAGAAGTTTCATGTCTGTGTGTGCATGTATGTTGTTGGAGGAGGTTGCTTGTTTGTTCCTGGCTGCCCAGACCACAAAATAATAACACAGAAACTAACCCATTTCTATTAATCTGTATATCACCACATGACTGTGGCTTACTGGGTAAAGTTCCATCAGGTCTGTCTCTGGTGGGGCTACATGACTTCTCCTTGACTCTGCCTACTCTCTTCTCCTCTGTCTGCTTGGAAATCCCACCTTCACCTATTCTGCTAAGCCACTGGTCGAAACAGACATATTCATTAACCAATAAAAGCAACACATAGACAGAAGGATTTCCCACACCATTTTCCCTTTTCTGTTTAAATAAAAAAGGTTTTAGCTTTAACATAGTAAAATTATATATAGCATAACAGGTATCAAGCAAGAATTACAGTTACAATATTTAGATCTATTTTATCTTTTATTATAATTAAAGAAAACTATAATCATAACCATTATAGTTATATAATCATAGAGATATCTAATCATAACTATTACATAACTATAATCATAGTAAATAACTATCTACTCTTCAACTCTGTCAAAGATCCTAGAAGGATATAATATTATCTAAGTTAACAGGAAGTGCTTTGTGAGCAATTTCCAAAACTCTAGAATTGACAGAGACATCTCGATGCCTGGACAGTCACCCAAAGTTCTTCTACAATGTTGTGACATCTATCTTCAGCCTACAGGCCCACAGTATCTGGCAGACTTTTCCGTGTAACAGGAAATTTAAAAGACAGTTCCACTTATATTGGCAGTTTGTCAGTCACATTCTTCTGTGTGGACGTCTTACAGACCGTCTGAGAAAGTACTTCGTCCTTGGGGAAAGGACCATCACACCTTCTTTAGGCAGCTTCAGTAGTCATTTTTCTGTGGGTCCTGAAAATCCAGTCAAACAGTTCAGGCAAGAGCATCTTCTTGCCCAAATGGCTAACAAACTCCATTTAGAGCCTCTTTGATGTCCATCATCCTCTTGAAGTAAATTGATACTGCCAGGAACAGTTGTGTCTCATTATCATAAAAAGTCTTAAGCTCTTAAAACATTTTAAATGCCATATTCTGAAGGTCTCTGAAAGATTTGAAGAATACTTATCTAACTGAAATATATCTCCACATATCTAGAAAACCTAACTAACAAGACTACAAGCTTGACTATTATAGATGATTACCTGTTAACCTATGTTTCTTAATTATGTGTTACATTTTTAAATGAGCTGCACAAATACAATATTTAATCAAGAGCAGAAATGCATATATAATATAACTGACCTCAAATTTGTATCAATAAACCAAAATTCATACCACTGCAAAGTATTCATCTCTATAGCATATCCCCTTTAAATGTAAACAAACATTTATAAACAATATTTTGGAATTTGGGCATATTTCTCTCCAAACTGCTTCCTGTTTTTTTTATTAAACTAAGTAACTTTTGGGAGGTGTTCATGGTGACCTTTTGTGTGTGTGGGAGTCTTGATCCATCAAACCAAATTAGTCTGAAAGGAATCCATAGGTTCTCATCTTCTGTGGGAGCAAAAGAAGAACCTCTTTTCCAAAGAAATATATCTTTAGATTCATATTTTGAAGTCATGACACCTTGAAGATATATATGTTGGTTTAGCTTAGTAGCTTGTACAATGAAATGTCTCCCTGTGCTTAGCTCCTTCACAGTCAAAAACTTCAAAAAAAAACACACAATAATGTACTCTCTGTGTATTTTCCATCTGTACATGGCTTATTTTTCTTTATTTCTTAAATCTATGACTATCTGTACTCTGTCTCTTTAAAGATTTTGTTTTATTTTTTAATGATTTACTTGCTTTTATGAATATATTCTTTTTCTTCTCTTTCTCAAGCCTACATACATTTATCCAACACTGTGACCATTTAGAGGTCTTTTAATTTGAATCTGTCTTTATTGCATATCTGTAATTATTTTCTGACCAGAAGAGCCATTATTTTAATGATAAGTAGGTATGGCTAGGGCCAACACAACCCTGTCTCCTTGCTCCGCCCAGTCCAGCATGGCAGAGGCATGTTCTCTGCCTCTGAGAACCATGCACTTTGCCTCCCCTTTAAGCACACAGTGTGTCTATGCTGCTATTAAGCAAGTTGTATCACTTTGCTCACAGAACCCACTTAGATACTCTGTAGATGGAACTCCTGAAAGAGTCAGAGCTGTTTGTGCTGACAAATCAGGTAGCTGCTGTTTCGAAACTGTGCAGGCTNNNNTTTTTTTTGGCTACTGTAGAATCAGGAAGACCTCTCTCAAGGAAGTTATGGCATGCCACCAGCTGTGACAAAAAAGGGCAGCTAAACTTTGTATTTTTTGTGTCTAGAATTTCTTTCCAAGCTTTCTCAGATTTTACGTGGCTGTAGTCAGCCTTGTTGGTGCACCAATCTGTTGTTGGAGGAGGCTACTTGTTTGTTCCTGGCTGCCCAGACCACAAAATAATCAAACAGAAACTATATTATTTGCAATACTGTTTGGCCAATAGCTTAAGCATATTTCTGNTTTTTTTTGGCTACTGTAGAATCAGGAAGACCTCTCTCAAGGAAGTTATGGCATGCCACCAGCTGTGACAAAAAAGGGCAGCTAAACTTTGTATTTTTTGTGTCTAGAATTTCTTTCCAAGCTTTCTCAGATTTTACGTGGCTGTAGTCAGCCTTGTTGGTGCACCAATCTGTTGTTGGAGGAGGCTACTTGTTTGTTCCTGGCTGCCCAGACCACAAAATAATCAAACAGAAACTATATTATTTGCAATACTGTTTGGCCAATAGCTTAAGCATATTTCTGGCTAACTCTTATATCTGAAATTAACCCATTTCTATTCATCTGTGTATCACCACGTGGCTGTGGCTTACTGGGTAAAATTCCATCAGGCATCTGTCTCTGGAGGAGCTTCTCCTTGACTCTGTCTGCTCTCTTGTCCTCTATCTTCTTGGAAATCCCACCTTGCCCTATTCTTCTAAGCCACTGGCCAAAACAGATTTATTCATTAACCAATAAAAGCAACAAGTAGACAGAAGGACTTGCCACACCACGTGTGAGTGTGTGTGTGTAGGTGTAGACCAGAGGACAACCTTAAGTGTTATTCCTCAAGAATTGATATTATTTGTTTTGTTTTGAGACAGGGTCTCACATGGTCCAGGTTAGCCTCAGACTACAGATGTCCACATGGACAGCTGTGCCATTAGACATTGCTAGATATAATCATTCAAGACGAATGATATCTTTTCCCCTGTACACCTGGACTACTTTGTTGGCCTTAGTAATGTCCTGGGACAACCTGAACTTCAGCACCTTCCAAATGGGCATAGATCAAACATTCTACTTCTGTTTCAGCTCTTTGGAAAGAGGGGAAGACATGATCTTCCTCTGAAAGTAAGAAGGTATGTTGAAATGCAGTTTATGATTCTAGCTTTGGTCAGAAGTCACAAGGGGATTAAACTTCATTTTGGTGGCTGCTGCTTCAATGATAGACACAAAGAGGAAGGGGACAATAAATATTTTTGAATGAATAGATGTCATTGAAGGACAATGGCTAAAGTGTGTCTCTATATAATCTGACGTTGCACCAGGTACTCATGCGTACTGCACTGCATACCAATAATACAATACCAGCTGATGCTTGCACCTGCTAGTTCAATTAGCAATTTCATAAATTGGGCTGTTTGGTGAAAAATAATCATGCATGAGCTTAATTAAAACTTTGTGCCTCGATGACAATTGCAGCTAGTACATTAAAGTTTAGCCTAACACTGAGTTTCAGAATAAAAACAAAATGAAATAATGATAATTCTTCCCCACTTTCACTATTCATAAATACTTTTGATATAAAACAAAGTAGAACTCCTATTTAAAGCCACAAAATTAGATATCTGATGGAAATGTTTACAGGATTCCCCAATGCATACATTCTAAACCAATGAGGTAGAAGTGTTAGAGGCTCATTTACCCAGCAAGTTCATTGTATTGGGACCCACAATTTTAGAGGATGCCCACCTCTATCCAAACACAGCATAGCTTAGGATTTACTTTGATTCTTTTATGGCTACCAAGTGATGCATCAAGACTCTGGAATACAAAAATCGATAAGGTTGATTTTACTGTCCCTTCATCCCATTTGACAAAAGCTCACCTATTCTCAAATAATAATTGCACTGGTACCAGTCTTTGTTAAAATCAAGACTGCATTAAATCAGGTCCTCTAAGGTGAAAGGATCCCATAGTAACTTCCTCAAACCCCAAAACAAAATTCCTTATGCATGAGAGGTCAACGGGAAAGAGTGAATGTCTGAGACCCCACTCATCTCCTCTAGACAAAAACACCCAAGCCAGAGGTCATAAGCAACCACCTTGTCTCTTATTTTGTTTGAACAAATTTGTTGAAACTATATTAATTTTGTAAGACAAAAAGCAATAGCCATAATGATACTTGAAAGCCTATAGAAACATAATTCATCCCCTTTTCTTTCTGTCTACTCATACACACATACATTCATTCTCTATATATTTATTTTAATATATATTAAATATCTAAATATGATGTGTATATTTAATATGTTTATATTATAAATATATAAGCATTTTGCCTTTAGTAAATATTAATATTTCCTTAGGATGTTTGGGTGCTTTGCCTCCACAAATGTCTGTGTACTACATGCATGCATAGTGCCCACTAAGGATAGAAGAGGGCGTTGGATCACAGGAACAGGAGACACAGATGGTTATGAGCTGTTGTGTGGATGCTGGAGTTGAGCATGGGTCCTCTAGAAGAGCAACTACTGCTCTTAACCACTGAGCCCTTACATTAATAAGTTTTGAGGTCATGGACAATAAATAGTTCATATTCTTCTTTGGTACATAGTATTAGATACAGTAAATGTTGTGTGTGTGTGTGTGTGTGTGTGTGTTCACTCACATTGTTCCAATGATGGCTGCCTAAATGTCCACAGTTCAAGAAATCTAGCAATGATGTAGGCTTCCCCTCTATATGCTGTGAATATCATTGGTTAATAAAGGAACTGCTTTGGACCTATAGCAGAACTATAGGGGAACAGAGCTAGGTGGGGAAAACTAAACTGAATGCTGGGAGAAATAAGGTGGAGTCAGAGAGATGCCATGTAGCCCTGCCAGAGACAGATGCTGTAACTTTAGCCAGTAAGCCACAGCCAAGTGGTAATACACAGGTTAATAGAAATGGGTTAAATTAATATGTAAGAGTTAGCCAATAAGAAGAAAGAGCTAATGAGCCAAGCAGTGATTTAATTAATACAGTTTCTGTGTGATTATTTGGGGGCTAAGTGGCTGGGAACAAACAAGTGACCTCCTTGCTACATACCCGTTTGCTGGTAGTGCTTCGGTGCACATTTTTTGCTAATCATCTGTATGTCTGACTAAGATCTTTGGATTTTGTGAGAGATGTCAAGAAATGAAAATATTCCCAGGGTTGCTCCTTGGGTGATGTGTAAGACATGGATGCCTCAGTACTTGCATAGAATACGTGCAACTTGAGCAAACTAGTCTCATGACAAGACAAAACCCCTTCCTCAGTCAAGGCTTCCCTTAGAAAGGCAAGAACAGAAGTGGTAGCTCATGACTCCCTGATTATCTTGTTGAATACGCATTCTTGTGTCACTTGGCTAAACTGAAAAGAGTAGGGACCACAAAACTCAGTGTTCTGAAGACCTTGCTTACCTATCTCTCCCTAAGGGAATGTTAGAGCCCCTCTGAGAAGTTCTGAGGCCCCAAATAAAGACTTATTTACTCACACCACTTGGAGATTGTCAAGTCTCACATCAGTGACCACAGTCTCATCTCCTTGGCCTTGTTGACAGTGTAAAGCAAATGTGCTACCCGCTATGCTGGCTGCTGCACCTTCCTGCTGGGAGAGCTTCAGCCACTGTTGAGTTAAAAGTTTAAGGACGTCTCCTCCTCCTCCAGACTGTTCCTGAGCCTACAAGTCCCTTATTCAGAAAAGTGCAATGCCTCTACCAGTGATCCTTCCCACTCCCTGTTGGTCTCTGCCTGCCTGATTGGTCAGCTTCTTCCTAGGATATGTGGTCCTCCTTCAATCCCCTCCCAAGGAAAGAAGCTGTCCCACCCAGGGATCCCCTCCTTCTGTTTGTGGCTCTTTTCCACGGCCCTGCCTAAAAATGGTTTCATTTTTCTTCATTCCACCAGTTTCACAAGTACAGTTGGAACTTTTGTTTTTCTTATTTACTAGAAACACTCAATAAATCCTCAGTGTTTCAAATAAAGCCCAGCTGCTAAACACCCTTTCCAGCCAGGCTCTCACCTCTGGGGAGAACGGAGTGTGTGTTAGTCTCCATTACTCCCCTTGGCTCCTGTCACCTCTCTGTTTCATCACCGTGGCTTCTATTAGATTTCAGCACCTGAGAAGTCTCCCTGCTGATCCTTCTGTAAATTAAGAGGACAGCTTTTAAAAAGAGACCTTTAACCTAGCATCCCAGCATTCTACATGGAAGCTTCTGGATAATGAAGTGCTGATGCCCTGGGCAGGGACGGCCATCTGCACACAGACACACACTGTGAGGAGGGAGCCAGGTGGCAAAGGGAAGCTAGTGCCTTCCAGTGCCTATGAATGAGGGGGACCTGTTCTCAGCCCTGGCATGCACAAACCGAGGACATCTTCCCCTGCTCAGGAACAGAAAGAGGAGACCATAAAGACTCCCTTTTGGCGCGAGTGTTTCTCCTGTCCAGTACCTCCATTTCCAAAAATTTTGTTAGGAGGAAAACAAGTTATATTTGAAGTTCTTTAAATGGCATTCACAAGTTTTCAGTAAATGAACTTCCAAACACACACACATATGTTTGTGTGTATGTGCATGTATAATTGTATATATTTATACATACAAACACACACATGGTATTTCAACTGTATTTTAATAAAGACTGCCTGAAGATCTGAGAGTAAAACAGTCAGCCTTACAGACCAGATTACAGTAGCACACACCTTTAATCTCAGTAGCCACAAGGACACACACTTTTAATCCCAGTAGCCACACTAGCTGCCATAGAAACTGGGAGGTGCATGTCTTTAATGATGGCAGTGCAAGCCTTCAATTCCAGCCCTAGAGAGGAATATAAAATGGGGGGAAGACAGCTCTCAGACATTCTCCTTCTAAGATTTCAGGAGGCAGGATTGCCATTTCAGACTGAGGTCGAGGTAAGAGGCAGCAGCTGACTGTTTTGCTTTTCGGATCTTCAGGGTGAACCCCTATTTCTGACCCTGCGTTTTTACTAATTGTGCATCATGTATATAATTGTATTTTATGCATGTATGTGTGCTTGAGTGTACGTATGTGCACCACACATATATAGAAGCCTACAAAGGTCAAAAGAGGGCATTGAACTCCCTGGAACTGAAGTTACACGTGGTTGTGAATTACTAAGTGAGTTCTGGGCATAGAACCAGTGTCTTCTGCAAGAACAGTATGCATTCTTCCCCACTGCCTATCTCCCCAGTCCCTGAGCGTGAGATTTTTATTCAAAAACCTAAACAGTAGTAATAGCATTATCAGGGCCACACTACTAATTCCAGATAGTTTTAGGGCAGGGGTTGGGGAAAGAGCAGCAGGGGAGCATTGTTACAGTCCTGGAGAACAAATTCAAAACCTTATAGATGAGTACCCCACCATTAAGTCACACTGCCAGCCACAATTCATGACAGTTACAAGAAAAGACTCCAACGCTGGGAACAGAAGCACCCAAAATTTCTGTCCAAGTTACTATTTGAGGCCAAACATACCTGAAGTCAGTTCAACCCTAGCCAACTACAAATAAACCCCCTGCCTACCTTAGCTGTTGTGGAACAAGGTGACACTGGCCACTGGTGGCAGCAATGGCTCCATTCAAGCAAAACTGATTCACAAACAATCATGTGAACAAAGAAAAGGATAGATTGAGAATGTCTATTTCCATTACAAAAGGAATGTCCCCACCGAATAAAATGATCTACCAACAAACGCTTCCATTTAACAAAAATATGACCCTATTTAGGAACATGTCATTACATAAGGAGATATAGGGCTGCCTAAACAACACCCAAGCACTATCTGCTGACTAAGTTCAATAGCAGAATCAAAGTGAATTTTCTTTGGGGCTGGTAAAATAATGCCCCTAAATATATTTCAGTGATATTAAACTGATCTGAATAGATAGTTCTTGAAAAAAAACCTCACATATAAAGAACTGGAATAAACTTCCACATTGTTTTGGACATCTGGGAGCAAAAGGCATGGACTCAGGAACAAAGGCAGGAGTGAAATTGAGGACCACGTGTGCACATAGGAGTTGACTCTGCTACCTGAAGCTGGATGTCCATCTTAAACTGAACTTTGATGTCTGTCTCTCCCTCCCATGTAGAGCACTTTATCCTAACAAGGACAGTCCCAGGAGGTCAGGATGGGCAGATGTGTGCCTTTCCCCTGAACACACAGAGTAGTGTGATGTGTTACACACATGTTCCTCCTCATTTCTGGCTCTTAGTTAAGGGTGGACAGTTGTCTACCAACCATGAGGAGGCACTTGGGGTAAATATCCTGCTTTGAACTCTTGGAAGGCCTGAGGGCTCTGCTTCTGTGCTTCTGAGACCTCAGCTTACGTGACGTCTAGGGCAGACACCTGAAGCTACAAATCCTCTTCTGTTTCTCTTCCTACTCATATCACCAAGCTAATCACCCTGCTATGGGCCCAGCATTCACCAGCTTGGACTGGCAGGAAGGACTCTCTATCTGCCTGGACCACCTGTGCACCTCTTGGTGCGGGTGATGGTGCATCCTACCCTTGCCTCTCCTGCTGACTGCGCAGCCTCTGCCCAGGCCTTGGTGAAACCTAATACTTAATTGTATTTTTCCCAGCTTCCTTCTGCTGGCACAGCCACTTCTTCACAGTCTTGGGCCAGAAGAAATCTTTTCATTATAGCTCACAGCTGTGATCCTTGGGTTAAAAGAAATTACTCATGAAAGGGCAGCCCGGGGTAGAAAGGACAGCATCAGAAAAACCCCAGGCTTCCAAGGGAGAAAGAACTTCAAGGATTTATTGACATGGGGGAGATCACAGCTCTGGCTTCAGGCCCAGCTACTGACATTTGCGATAGATTTAGGCACTGCAGTTTGGCTTAGAATTATTTTTAATTCAAACTAAAGGGTCCAAGTGGGGGATTTTGATCTGAGTGGGGGGTTTTGATCTGCTTGGGATGGCGTTGCTGATGCCCCAGAAAAATTAAGACAGGTAATAAGAATGCTTCTCTCTCCCCTCTCCCCAGCACCTCCATCATCTTCCTCATCATGCCGCACTCTCTCTCCTTCCAAACCCATTCTGGTGGCTCCATTTGTTCCTCTTCTACTTGCTCTTCCTGTCCAGTGCAGATTCTTGGGTGTGGACTAGAGAGATAGGAAGATCAGGGCCACTCACAACTGGGCTATCCAGGGGACCAGGGACTGTGATCAGCTCAGGATCTGAACTATCCACTGGTCTCAGATGTTCTAGCCAGGACTTACTTACCAGCAGGTACCTGGGTCACAGACTAAGGGAACCATACTGTATTACATGTATGACACCTCCTGGCATTTTTAGAGTCTTCTTTGTGGTACCTACATCTGTGACTTTACTATCAGCCTGGAGCTGAGCAGCAGGCATGAGGATGTGCAGGTTTGCATTTTACTGACGAGGCTGTTGCCTTCTGTAGGAAATACGCTCAGTCCCAGCAACCACACCAAAGCCTACGAGGAAAGAACCAAGCACATTATTGTGTCTGCTTCTATTTGCTATGAACAACCTCAACAACTCCCTTTTCTTTATTCTTTTCTGTGGTCCTGTGAATGTTAGGTAAGTCCTCTGCCTACAGCTAGAACCCAAGTTCTACCTTCACTTTTTATTTTTGAGACTTAGTCTTACTAAGTTGCCCAAGATAGCCTTGAACACAATATCTAGCCCAGGCAGATTATGAGCTTGTGATATTTCTCCACTAACCTGTTGTAGTCAGGATGACAGTCCTGTATCACTAAACCCATTTCAATAGAAGGGCCATGACTTTAAGGATTCTAGGCAGGCAAAGAGGGCAATGAGCACCAGCCAGCCAAGTGCCTCCATCATCTGGGCATGTATCCTTTTGTATCTTCTGGGGTGTCAGAGAACTTTCCTGTGTGATCATAGATTAGGTAGTAAAATCATCCCTTTGGCTAGGGGGAACCTCCCAGTCTCTGGGGGTGGTTTGGAGTGTGATAATTATGCTAATACGCATGGAAGGATGAACTTGATGGCTTTGTGTAGCAACAGAAGCATGGCATGGCTCTATTGGTCCCTCTCACTCTACTTCCTATGAATGTGCTTAAGTCCACTGAAAAGTCCATCTGCAGTGCTGTTTGATAGTGAGCCCTTAGGGTGCTTGTTAAATATTACTGCAGGAGATGCTAAGCGCATCATAGCCACTATGGGGGAAGTGAGGGACCAAATGTGTTCAAGGTAGGTTGCCAAAGAACAACACTGCATAGGATTCCAGGTGATGTCTGCATATCTGTTCTAATCCAGATTAAGGGAGGGGAATGATGAACAGAATCCCCATGTTTCCTGGTTTCTAGGCTATAAAACAACACTGGAATATTAGAGACAGATGATCCTTGAAATTATCCTGCCCAGTTTTTCCCCAGCTATTTTCCAAAACTCAGCCAACCACACATGTACTCCAGGAAGAGGCTACAGGAGAGGCACGGGGAGGAGAGAGAGGGCAAAAGAAAGAGAGGCTAATTTAGCAAAACCCCTGCCATTCTTCAGCTGCAGCTTGTCCCTGTATGTCACCACGGTATATTTTAGCATGTCTTGTTGCCATTACAAAACACCTGACAACAGCGACTTAAGGCGGAAAGTGTTTATTTGGATTCGCTGTTGGAGAGTGCAGTCCACCATGGCAGAGGAGACATGATGACTGACGTGCAAGGCAGCTGATCACAGTGCATCTGCAGTCAGAGGCAGAGAGAAATAAATGCTTGTTTTCAGCATCCCCATTCCTTTTTACGCATCCCAGGACCCCAGCCCATGGTACGGCACCATCCACTGTTAGGATAGGTGTTTCCATTTAGTCTAGATAATTCCATATGGACATGCACTTAGAAAGAAAACTCAGGTCTTTAACTCCAGCCCAGCACTCTTTCTGCACTGCAGGAAAAGAATTTTGTTTGGAAGGTTTTCCAAGGGCTCCTATCACTGACAAGTAAGGGGCAGAGGTCAAAGTGAAACCATCAACCTTGAGTATCAAAATATTCCTGATGTGAATGACATGTGATAATCTTAAAAACAAAGGGAATGAAATAGGGAAGGTATAGATAGGAAAAGGTGTTCTTATCCTTCAGTCTATAACCACTTATTAATAGAAAAATAAATTCATCTCTAAGGGTATCGACTGAGACTTTTTCACCAACAGGGAATCGTTGGAAACAAACTGAGAAGAGATGATGTGATAATGTTGTAAATTAGAGTTTTGCAAATCTGCATTTAATTTAAAATTAATGGGATATATTTTGTGAGTTAATTGAAAAAATGATTATTAAACACAAATTCACTGATGTTTGACACGCAGGTAGTAAATATCCATTTTTGTATATGTCAGTTATTTCTCAACAAATGTATTTCTTTCAGTAACTGGCTGGTTCCAAGTCAACAAATGGGTTGTTGTCTGGTGAGATGATACTCTGAAACCTTCTTGGTTAGTAGCACTCCTGGCCGTCTCCCTGGAGATGACATACTTAGAGAAGATGCAGGATAACCACTAAAGACCGAGCCTTCTCTCTATGGTCTAAGTTTCCTCCAACTAGCTTGGTCTTCAGCAGTCAAAGGTCAGACTGATGGAAAAATTACACTTGATGCATATTGCATCTTCTGGTAAGAATTCCCTTTCCTTCGTAGTCCTGGCTAACCTCCCAAGCACCATGCCTTACCTCAATCATTTCTCATTCAGTGAGACCTTCTGGAATAACTTCAGACCCAATTAATCTCTCCATCTAAGAACCCCCATATAACCTTCTTACTAATATTAAGATATTGCATTTAAAGCTGAAAATTCCTGAAGAGTAGATTCCTGATATACAACTTTAATAACTCTTTTTTTAATAAAAAATTACAATCTATCAGAGAATTCTATTTGTCTTTTCAAATCAATCTCCTTTAGTACTAGTTAGTAGCAGAGCTTGGACCTTGCTGAACACACCTATAGGAACATAGTTTTCATGATTTCTTGCAACCTGATGTGGCCATGTATCTAAATTCTGGCCAATAACATATAAGCACTATGTAGACTTATAAGCTGAGTCCTTAATAGAAGCTGACTCACGTTGGAAGGTAATCCTTTCTGTCTCCATGGCCTCCTCCCCGCTTCCCTAACCATACTTTCTCTCTTCTGCTGATTAGAATATGGACATGGAACAAGATCACTAGATGTGACTTTGGATCATAATATGACTTTGAGCTCAGGCATCACATGGGAAGATGTAAGTCTCTACTGACCTAGGCGTACTGACTTTTTACTCATGGACTTCTTGTCTTCAAACTCATTTTACAAAGAAAATGAACCGGAGTGTTTTTGAAACTATATATATCCTAACAAATACAAACAGTATTCACAAACACTTATGAATGCTAGAAAACCCTGCAGCTACATATTCTCATTCATTCCAATCTCACATTCATTAACAGTCCAATGAAATCAGCAGCTCTCTCAGACAGGTGAAGACACTGAGACCCTGAAGGTTAAGAAATGTGCCCCAATGCACAAATAGTAATTAACAGGTTTCAAGATTGCATTTAGATCTGTCTGCTCCCACAGCAGGAACTTCTAATAATTACAAGTGTAACCTTCTGATAAATACTTTTTTGGATGCTATTCAGAGGACCAACTGATCTGAGATTGCTACCTGGACGAGATCAGTCTCTGATACTGCTCCAGGACTCTGTGTCCTTACCAATAACAGATGCAAATATCTAACAGGATTGATTTAGACTCTGCATGAAGCCATCCTATAGAAGTCATGCTGTTTTGTCTCCATTTATAGATAGAAAAAGAAAGACCTAGGAAGTCAAGCAACTTACCCAAGATAACATCCTCTGCAAGTGGTGGTTTAAAGGAAAGATGATATAACCCAGGTCCTTGGCCTGTCCCTTGGATGTACCACTCAAATTCCTAACAACACCCATGTACGTGTGTTCCTCAAATTATGAAGAGGTTAGCTTTCCAACAGACAGTTTTAAATTGAAAATATTGCAAATCAAACCAAATAAGTATTGGTTTCATCCTTGGCACTGCAAGAAACCACAGAAGTAAAACATAAAGTGTACTGAGTACATCTAGCCTACTGGAGCATCATAGCTGACGCATACAGTTCAATGTAAGGGCAGGGTTTTCCCCCTCATGATGATGTGGATGACAGGTAGCACAGCTCCTCAGCAACACAAAAGATGGTCATACCATGCATTTAGCTTTGGAGCTGTATACAAGAGGATTTCAAGTTTGAGGTTAGCCTGGAATACACAGTGAGATATTTTCTCACCAAAAAGGGGGGTAGGAATGGGAATTATACCACTGATCAACAAACTAGGAAAAGATCAAATTCCAGGTAATTTCTACTAAATGGATTCTGCTTCCCATCAACTTAAAATTGAAAATAATAAGTAGAATCTTTGCAAGTCAGACACCATTTATATTCCCGTTGTACACATGAGGAAGTAGAAACTCCATTACTTAAGTGATGAAGCAAAGATTTGAAATTAGACCCATTTAACATTAAAAGTCAAGTGTTTGTCATAGTCTTTGGGTGGGAGGATAGAGCAGAGATGTCCATATAGCTCTAATCGAGAGGCTCCTGGTAAGGAGAGAGGCACACACTCAGCTATAAGGTGACAGAGAAGAAAATAGAGGTGACAATACAGGAAGCAGCAGAGAGTCCTCACTGCTAGTGATTGGATACCATGAGTTCTCTCCA
Source organism: Bramus lutescens (assembly GCA_001685075.1). Lineage (NCBI taxonomy): Eukaryota > Metazoa > Chordata > Mammalia > Rodentia > Cricetidae > Bramus > Bramus lutescens. The sequence continues at coordinate 170,394 of LOEQ01000718.1, read as the reverse complement.
GAAAGATCCATAAGTTTCCCATATCCAGTCCTACTGGATCCCCAGCCTCAGAACAGTCAGGCTCAGCAAGTCCTTTGATACCACATTCTGTTTTCTGTTGTTGTTACAACCAGATACCACCAGCCCAGGCACTTAAGATAAATGTGTTTACTCTTGTAAAGGAGGCCAATAGCGTGTTTTCAAAATGTCAGCAGGCACTTGTTCCCTCTACAGGCTCAGGGGAGAATCCTTCATGGTTCTTCTTTCTGGTGATGCTGGCATTCCTTGGTGACACTTCAGTCTCATCCTTCATCATCATGGTGTTCTTGCCAGTGACCAGTGTTTCGATCTCCTCTTCTTATGAGGACATCAGACGTCAGAGTGGGGCTTACCCCAACCTGAGAATGACCTCATCTTAACTTGACTACATCTTCAAATAGTCTATTTCAAATGAGATCAGTGTACAGGTGCTAGGTCTAAGACTTGGGCACTGCATTTTAGAAAGCACTCTTCAACCCACTAGAGGGACTATTTGAACTAAACCGAAGATGTTGACTCTGCAAAGGAATTGTGCCCTTGTAAGGAATCATGAATGGGTCTGTCCTTCTTACTACAAAATGTGAAAAGTCTCTATCATCTATCTATCTATCTATCTATCTATCTATCTATCTATCTATCTA
>LOEQ01000718.1:152227-169676 GCA_001685075.1 Bramus lutescens | reverse complement strand
TATCTATCTATCTATGTATCTTCTATCATCTATCTCTGTCTCTCTTTGTCTCTCTCTGTGCATGCATGTGTATGTGTGTGTGTGTAGTATTTGTTCATGTATGTGATTTTATATTTATTTCTCTTGACAATTTATAATGACAACACTAAACGCTGTCCTTACAGATTGAGTCCTTGAGCCACCCTCGAGGCCAATAGTTTAATTAACTGTTTAGTTGGACTTGAGTTCTTCAAGGTGTTCTTCTTAAAGTGAAGCTCCATGTGAGGATGGCCATTGTGATGGGAAACACAGGCAGATGCTGGCTCGCAGGGTGCTTCTCTGGGATGAAGTACATATGTATCTATAATGGGTGCTGAGGAACGAGAAGGAACGCCAAGGAGATGCCATGAGCCCTAGGAAGGGAGGGAAGAGGTTCATTTCCCAGAGTGACTGGCTCGACTCAGTGACTTTAAAAGCTTTAAATTCCTCCGAAACACAGGGACTTTTAACCTTGATTCTCTGAAAAGATGACTTGGAGAGCATCCTGTGCTTGCCCTGTTCTTGTTTGAGGGTGAATATCCTCTATATATTCATATGGTTGAATCCTTGGCCCTTGCCCAGAGGTGGTGTTTGGAGAGGTTGTAGGCCCTCTAGGAAATGGAGGCTTAGTGGAGGAAGTAGCTCTATGAAAGCAGACCTTACGGCTCACAGTCTGCTGTTGCTTCTGGTCTTTCCTGTTTCCTGTTCTACTGAGATGCCAGGAGAAAAGGAGTCTCAACCTTACACTGCACCGTGCAGCTATCTGTTACCAAACTTCCCAGATGCTATGGATTGTGTGCCTTCCAACAATGTACATCCTTTTCCTTGGTGTTGCTTTGGCCAGATATTCTGTCTTGATGAGAAGAATAACACTAATATGGGTCACAAGCTGACATCATCACAGGTGGGACACAGAGTTGTTGGAGAGGAACAATGGCAGAGCATAAGTTAGGACCCCAGTCATTGGAGACACTACAGCTAGTGTCCATGCCTTTGAGGCCTACTCCATTGCGACAGGAGAACCTTGGGCCTAACAAACGAACATTGGCATCACTGGAGCTTCTCTCATGCAGCCATATGGGACTTAGTGGCCCCAAATCACTTAGGAAATGGGCTCTGATGTCATAGCTTCCCTGAGAGGCAGGTGAAGAGGCAGGATGAAGGGGGAAATGAACGAACAGAAAGAAAGCCTTAGAAATTTGCCTCAAGATGCACAAGAAGTAGAGCAATAAAGGAGTTTCCATTGGGAGAATGGCTCTAGGCAGGCAGGGAAGAAGTGGTTCAAATTAACCTTGCTAGAAAACTTAGCACTCTGCACTGTACTGTACATGTCCAGGCTGGAAGCCATTTGAAAATTCTCTGCTCCCGAATCAAACCGTTCCTTTTCCATTAACAGGCCATCACATGCAGTAGGTATTCTTGGCCTATGCTATTATGCCTCTAGGTTATTGTTTTAAATTTAAGTCATTACAGCAAATTACTGTACTTAGCCCTTCTGGAGGAGCTCTGAGGACCCACTGTCACTCAGATGTCCTGTTTGCCTGCTTCTCTTAAGACACTGTGCCTGCCAAAACCAAAGGAAGTGATTCCTGACCAGATATGCTGTGTACTGGATGCCTCATTGGTTCTTGGGGGAGCCTGAGCCAGCCCTTTGGGACAGAAGACTGGGAAACCCCAAATCATCAAAAGGCTTCTCCATATGCTAAACTCTGATCCCAACTTAGAAGCCACCACCAGGCATGTCACAAAGAAAATGCAAAATCTAGCAGGGTGTGTGGTATTGGTATGGAGATGCTCTGACTTCACCTTTGAGAGCCTAGAGCCACCATGTGTGAATGTGGGGGAAGGTGGGAAGGGGGAGGAGCAAGCCACTAGCTAAGGCTCAACAAGGTTGAATTATGTCAAGAAGATGCTGGTAAGTGAGCCCTCACCTGAATCACTCCTTGCATTCTTGGAAATCATTATGACAGGGTACAGGCATGCAGTAGAAGCCCCTTGGGTCAGTGTACTAGCAGTGAAACCCATACACAATGCCATTTTTTCCCAAAGACCAAAATCTCAGTCCTCGTTGTGTCTTGAGATGCTATGGAGGCCCTGCACTTTTCAGTCCACAGAGGAACCACCAGAGATTCTCTAACTTCTGGACTGCACTCAGCACATATGTACATTCACTCTACCAGTTAGTTGCTTTTCTTGTTGCCATAATCAAATACCCAGGGAAAACAATTTTAAAAAGGAAAGGGTTTATCGCGGCTCACATCTTGAGGGCACATCATCCATCACGGCAGGGACCTCAGAGCAACAAAGGCATGTAGCAGCTGGCCACATCACATCCATAGTCAGGAAACAGAGAGTGGTAAAGGCCTGTGCTCAGGCCACTCCCCCCCCTTTTTTTAGCAGTCTGGAAACTCACCACACAGAATGGGTCACCCCAGTTAAAGCAGGCTTTCCCACTTCAATTAACCTACTTAACCTGGTGCTGTGAGGCTACCCCAGGGCCAGGGTGGAGTATGGTAGGCAAATCCCATACCAGGTACAACGGAACTGCACCTCCAGCTCCTTTCTCTCTCTTTTCTCTCTCTTCACATTTCTGAACCAGTGCAGGCAGTTCAGTGCCTTGCAGCAGCTAGTCCACAGAGACTTATTCCAGCCCTCCACACTAGCCTCTCACTGACCCTATGACGTTGAGTAGGATCCTTGTCTTTGCTGAGAAAGGTGGAGTGGTTGGGATGACTGAGTCCTGATTCCCATCCAACCCTGATCTGCTCTGTAACATCCAAGGTCATAAGGGACACCTTCTCAATGAGCTCCCAAACAGATGAGCATTTTGATGGTACTTTCCAGGGCTTCATACATTCTCAACCCAATGTCTTGCAGAGGAGTGATCCACAAGCACCATGACCATGCTGTGCGTGTGTGTGTGTGTGTGTGTGTGTATGTATGTGTGTATGTGTGTGTATGTGTGTATGTATGTATGTGTGTGTATGTGTGTGTATTGTGTATGTGTATGTATGTATGTGTGTATGTATGTGTGTGTATGTGTGTGTATGTATGTGTGTGTGTGTGTGTGTATGGTACTAGTAAAATAACATTGGGACATTTGGATAAAAGAAAGGCAATCCAGCTAACTACCAGACTCTAAGAGTCCTTACCTTTTAAAAAGATACCCCTGCACTCTGAGAAAGATCTAGAAGACTAGTGCCACCCCAGCTTTTAGGCCTACATCTTTTGAAGATGCTCTCTCAGTATCTCCCTGGTGAGCACCTTGGATATGACAGTGTGGGAAACTGTGACCATCCATATGTCCACCACAGCTATCATCTCACTTTCGTCCCTCTTCCTCTAGAAACACCGGTCCCGGAAGCTGCACACCCTTCTATCAACTGAGCAACCAGAGGAACAGTTCTAAGTTGCACAGACAAAGAAGGTTCTCCAGGTCCGGCAGATCCTCGAGTTCACCACTAGAGAAGCACGTGTAAATCCAACCAAATGGACACATGGGACATTACCTGGTCCAGCCCACTCTTCACCTCCCCTTAATCGGTGTGTTGGGGGAGGCCAGCATGAAGCTGCGAACACACTCCTCTGATTGTACATCATGCACGTTTATGGGAAACATGCACACACCAGCTTTCAGAGTACAGCAAGCGTCCCCGAGGAAGGCAATAACATCCTTAAACAGGGCAGGTGACCACCTCAGAGCCATCTGGAAGCTAGAGAAATTTGATGCCTGGAAGAAAAAGAGGGGTTTTAGTCACAGAAAAATGCATGCGGATATTGAGTCGTTCACTTGAAAACACCTGCTTTTAACACCCCTCTTGAGGGAGAGCTTCCATCTATATTGGAATTCATAAAACAAAAACATTCAGACTGTGCTATTTGAATGTTAACTTCACAAACAAGCACGAGAAGCCAGAGAGACTTAAGATACCCAAAGAGGCTTGAATGAGGGAAATCCCCTAGCAATTACAGTCTTCAGGAAGCTTTTATTTTATGTATAAGAATACAGAAATGCTTGCGAGATCATAGATGCACAGCCTCAGGCTGTTGAAAACTATCAGCTCAAGAAAAAGGGAAGACAAGAAGCAGATCCTCACAAACTGAGGGAGATCCCCTGCACAGGGGCCATGCAGCTGGAGGGAATGGGATGATGTCATCCAGCTGTAGATCTGTAGGCAGATGGACTGATCTCCAGTGCCTCCATGAGGAAGCCAAGTCTCAAAACTGCCTACTTCTTTAGTGACTCACTAATACCGACAGAAGCATGTTATCCTCTCATCTTTCACAAGAATGGCTGGTGAGAAGGGCCCATCTCCTGTCCAGCTAGGATTTGCTGATTGGGATCAGGCCTATAACACACTGGAGGGGTGGAAGATTCTTGAATTGGAATCTTAACTGCACAGGACGTCTCTGGTTTCCCAAATATGTGTTCATAGTGATAAGTCGAAATAGAACATGAAGGGAATCCTAGCCTACCCATTCTACACTAAACTCCAATATATAGATTTCTACCTGTAACTGGCTAGGTGAGTACTTAGCCTCTTGGTGCCTCAGTTTCTACATGTGTAAAAGGAGTGTGTGGTCATGAGATCGCCTTTAAATCAACAATTATCATATGTTAATTTCTTCTCTGTCATTAAGCATACGCAAACACATTTCATTTCCAACAATAAATGCATAGTCCCTCCCGTATTTTACAGATGGATAGAGAGTTGTTAGACAACTTTACCAAAGTCATCAAACTACTTAGTGTTGGAGATAGGATTTGAACCAAGGGAGTGGGAACCCAGAGCCTGTGATCTGAACTGAAAAAGTCCCATAGTAGTAGCCCACATAGATCCCTGCTCCTCTGGTGTGGTTTAAGGACATTTACCAATGATTTTAATTGTCTTATTTAAAAATCACCCACTTGTGTCTTGAGGATCTAGGCTTGTAATAAACGTCAATCCATGAAAATCCAAATGAAGCATTTGCAAGAAGAAAAACAGCCTAAGAATCATATGGTGATTATGTTAGAATCTGGTCGCAGGTGTTTGCATCTGCTTGAGAAGCACGGCAGGCCTTACCCACAAGAAAACGTGGGGATGTTACCCAATCCCATCTTCATACCCACGAGATAGGAAAACAAAGGTCTATAGATACCAATACCCAGCTCAGCTCCACACAGCTTCTTTGAAAGTGAATAAAAAGCTGTGACCAGATGGCCATGTTTCTGCAGTGGTCCTGTGGGGAAGAAGCATGCATCGCAGAAGGATTGTAGGAGGCAGAGCATCTCTGACGTTTTAGTGGTACACTAATGTCCATGGTGTTAAGCTGCTGGAAGTGTCCAGGGAGTAGCAGGTAGTAGGAACTATGGTAAGAAATGGAACCACACATTTAGAAGCCCAAGCCAAGTCTCAGATGTGAAGGGCAGCTTCTACCAGCAAGTTAACCAAGGTGGCAGAGGTCTGGATTCCACACACCTAGCCATCATGTTTCTGTTCTACATCTCAGGTCTATAGCAGAGCCTTATACACAAATTTCTCTGCTTGGTTTCAGAGGACAAAGGGTACGAGCACAGCATCTTTTGACCCTAGACAAACAAGAAATTGTGGTGAAATTGTCCCATTTGACTTCATCTTGTTCCAATAAACATAAGGTCAACTAGTGAAGTCAAGCCCCAAATGTCATTGAAACCCTGAGACCCATAGTATATCACTTACACAGTAATCTTTCATTTGCAATGAATGTAAAAGATTGCAGCAGCATCCTGGAGTGGAAGAAGGAAGGAGGGGCAAATGGAGGTCATTCACGAAACAGTCTGACTTTTATAACAAGCAAAACAGGATAATTAATAGCATAGCCAAGAGCTTCAGCAGATAAGAATCTTTGTATATGATTTTAATAAAAACATGATCATTTAGAGGAAAAATGTGTTAATGAGATACTAATGTCCATATAAATTGAAAAATAACAGACCAAGCTGAGTAGTTAAACCCACTGCTCAGTGTGTCCTGGCTTCATTTTTTTTTTAATCAGCCTTATCTCTCTTTAATAAATCTGAGATTTTTTTTAACTCTTAAAACTTCAAGTTCTCACTCTTAGCCCTGTCCTTTCTACCTTGCATGAAGAGAATAGCTCAGCGGTATCAGGTACAAGGCCCTAGGTCTCTACCCCACATACAAAAACTGTTTCAAAAAATAAAAGCAATCAGTAACACTGGAATGAAGTGTGTTATGGCTAATGTTCTACACTGTTCAGCCTCCAAAGGGACATCAAGAATCTAAATGATGTGTGACTCCTTTAAGATCTTGCAGCTGGTGGCAGATCTAGGTTGGAATCCTTTCCCAAATTGCCTTTCGTTTCACACCTTTGTGTTTCCTCAAGTTGTTATTGCTGTATAGTTCTGTGTGTATATTCCTCCCCCCCACCCACACCTCAATCCTGACATTCAGATGTAATTTCATTGGACGGGTTCCCAATGACAGCCTGAGCTGGTCAGCCCCAGTAATTCATGTATCTTACAACCCACCAATGCACCAGATCCCGTGGTGAAGGGCCCCGGATTTTAATTATATCTTTTTTCACAGCTGCAGTCAATTCCTGCTACAGCTTAATAACCAGGTTGCAGGAGCTGTGAACACTCTTTGTTGTTAATTTTGCTCAGGAAAATTGAGTTTTTACTACCATTTTGGCAGAAATGCTTATCATAACAATTATGATAAAGCAATGAGGATTAGAAACAGCTGCGGGAGTGAACTTGGAGGCAGGAGGACGTCAGTTAGTCTGGCTGTGCTGGAAAATCTGCCATAAGGAATCTGGGTTATAGCTCATTCACCTGCTGGGGAAAGTGGAGGGTGAGCAGAGGTGGGGGCTCAGGCAGGCACACTCAAAGAAGTCTGCTAGTCCTCTGTGAGATAGACTGACTCCATTTTCATGTTTACTCTATAGGATAATCATGTGGGGGGGTTGAAATTAGGAGACAAAATATTGGTCTGAGTTAAGGCAAGGAATGAAAGAACCTTAGGGGTCATCTCATTTCATAGAGGAGATTGTGGACAGCAGGGGAGGAGGGAGAGGGAGAAGTGACGACTCCAAGGTCATACAGGACATGAAGGACACCTCAGTCTTCCTGTTCCTATAGCAGAATGCCCTTTAATGCGCCTAAATCAAATCCCATTGAGGCTTCAGCAAAGAAATGAGTGGGGTAGTCTGCCATCCCTGGGAGGAAAGCTCAGACAGTTTAGACCAGAGCCAAGAAAATCACAGGGTGTGCAACTTCATTATCAGCATTTTGGGGAATCGTATAATAAACAATAGCTGGGATGCAGGCTCAGAGAAGATGCAGGAGGACCCAAGGTTCCATCTAGAGTACCAACAACATGGGGCAACTAGGAAGAGAAAAAGAGATGCAACAGTGTTGCATCCTAAAGTCTCCCACAGTGGCTTCATCCCAAGCAAGCCCCGAGCATCCATGTATCTCACTTTGATGGTGTTTGAGAGGTTCTTGGAAACAGATCTCTCTCTTCCTCACTTGGAAGTCACTGGAAAGCCTCTTGTCGGGATGTATGTAGGACCACATCAATCACATTCACAACTGAATTACCAGGTTGTCTCCATTCTTGTTTCCTCTTGGGTACCACAAAACATCAATTCAATATGATCTTTTAAAGCAAGACAAGCACTACACAAAGTATGAGCCTCCACTACAAGGCAGTACTATGTCAGAAGAGTATAAATTAGAAAAACAATCACCAGTTGAATCAGGGGTGCACATGAGATGAGGTAGAAGTCACATGTCTCTTGGTGGAAAAGATTGCCAAGCAATGAGGGGATGAGAGAAAGAAGAACCCCAGAATATTTATAGCAATGGCACCAATAAGGAAAGATACTTGTGATGATTCATTTAGTAGTTACAGAGATGAAAGAAAGTAAATGAATGCATGTATTAGTTTTCTATTGCCACATAATAAATTTCTATAAAATTAGCATTTATTATTCAACCATTTACTATCTCATGGTTCTTTAACTCAAAGGCCTATAAATAATTTAGTTGGTCTCTGCTTGGAGTATCCCAAGGCTGAAATCAAAGCATTATCCAAGGTTAGAACCTCAGCTGAGGGTCAAGGTCATCTTCTATACTTTGTGTGCACCTCCTTGAAGCTGTATAGCACACAGAGGCTTCTCTTCAAAGCCAATGAGAGAGACCCCATTGGAGGTTGCTATGGTGGCATGTTGTGGAAGCTAACCAGATCGCAGTAATGACCGGCTCAACAAAATCACCATTCCCAAACACACTCCAGAAGAGCAGATCACAGAAGGCTCATGCATCAGCATGTGACATCAGTGTGTGAGCAAACATTGTTGGATCTGTCACATGACGCTGACTGCTCTGTGGTGAGAGTTATAAGGCATGAAGAACAACTAAAACCTCATCAGTTGCATGTGAGGCATGCAACACAATGATGATTAATAGCTTGTAGACATACACAGACATTAATGACTTAAAAAGTTTCACATATATGAAACGTATGAGCTCTTCGGTTCCTTGAAGCATTCCTATGAAACAAATAGATCAGATACTATTATTTCTGATTCACAGTTGGGAAATGGAAGTCCAGACATATTAAATCATTCACCTTGAGTCATGCTGAGTTACTGGCTAAAGCACAGTCATGTTTGTGAAATCAGGTTTCCTACCCAGAGCTGAGAGCCTACACCTTCTTGTGCCGTTGCTAGCGATTTTACTGAGAAATCCATGAAGCCTTTCAATTTCTGTGGGCAACTCCAGTCCAAGCTTAAAAAGTAGAACACCAACCTCTGTCCTTCTGGAACAGATGGGGGCGTCCAGATTCTACCAGAGTGCGTCGGCTCTAGTTTTCCTGCAGCTAATGTGTTAGCCATGGTGGACAGCACAGCTTCCTCCTCAAATTAGGAATCCTGACTCGATGACACAAAGCAAAAGCTTATCTCCAAGCGCCAGCTTCAGACACCAAGTGCAAAGAGCAAGACTTGACTCAAAAAGATGTTATAATGCTAATGATGAGACCACACCCTAGTATACTCTTGATAGCACTCCCATTACGATTTTCAGGGTTGAGTTTCACAGTGGATGATCCGTGATCCAGCAATTCCTTAAGCTTCCTAAATTGTCCGGGACAAAGACACTAGCAAAAGTCTCATAAAAGACAAAGGGAAAAGAAAACCATTCCTGTTTCATCTTCAAACATACATCCATGTGCTTGTGAACACTCCTGCAGGCATGAACACAAATTTGCAGCTAGCAGGCACAGCATAGTGGCTCCACACATAATAATGAGTTACTGGGGGGAGTTTGCCCATCCTGTCTTCTTTGACCAACTTCTTTTACAAAGTGAAACAACTTTGTAACTTATTGAAGGTGTGTTTCTTCTGTGATCCTATCACAAAGGGGGTTCACAAAATGTCAACAGCAATGCTTCTGTAGTAGGCAGCAAAATACACCACCAGAGAAAGGAAAGAGGAAGGGCTCATCTTTTCCTTTTCTGCCTCCTGCTGTCTTGTTGTGACTGGACCATGAGCTCAAAACGTTTGGTTTTCCGTGTCTGAATTTTGTTCACTTGTACAATAGGAGGCTGTGATGGGGAGGGGTATTTTCCTAGGGTGACTTTTGTAATTGGATTGTTTTATTATACTTTGTATTGATAATATGACTTCAAAAATTATTCAGTCTCTCAGAACCTGTGCCTTCCTCGGCTATATGTGAAAAATGCTTAACTTGTGATTATAAACTCTGTGTGTGTGTGGTGTGTGTGTTTGTGTGTGTGTGTGTGTGTATGGCTGGGGGGCAATGTGTGCATAGATTTCAGCTTCTTTCTAGCCTCAAAGTCCCCCTCCTTCTCTTTTCTAAAGAATCTATAATCATCAGTCCTTCCTTCAACAAAGAAGCCACGTGAAGTGTTAAAACGCCATGAAAAACTTTGCCAGAGCACTTCTGACAGCCTGTGTGTGGCACCTGACATTTTGCCACTTTCCACCCCCTCTCTGGAAATTATCTAAGTAAAAGGCATAAATGTGTGCGTACTTATTTATCCGCATCCAGATCAGAAGCTCCTTTGGGGAAGTCTTTTCTCTTTCTGGCAAAGACCTCAGACATCCCTCCCACTTGTGTCAGGCATCAGCAGCAGTAAACAGCAAGCTGTCATGTAAAACTGAGGCAGGAGTTTTAGCAAGGATGAGCATTTAGTAACTTCAATGTACAAGCATAACCTGGCACAGGAGGCGATCCGCTCTGAGGTATGCTATCAGTACAGAGGCAAGCACTACACCCCAAGCTGATAGGCAGGAAAAGAGAACAAGTATACATATGGTCATGGTTCTGTGAAGGGATTAAAGAAAACAGAGCATCAGTATACTTTATTGACTGTGGTCCCTGTCCCATAGGGAAAAATAATCGGAGTTGAGGAAGCTTATGGGATGCTGTAGGGGTATCACGGGGTTATTATCAGTAACTCGGACACCCTAACTTCTAGAACTCTTTCAAATTCCGGGGGACATTCAAGTCACATAGGGACATTATTTTGGTGAGATTTCTGTTTTCTATTGTTCTTCAGTTTAAAGATGTCTGTACAACTTATTTACCCAAAATAAGTACCACAGTAAGAAAGCTTCTCAGTAGAATCAGGTGTCTCAGACTCAAAATCCATCCATCATCACCTTCCTCCTTATGTTTATTTTTTGTGCGTGTTTTAAGAGTGATTTTTTGTAAGTTGGTATAACTATTACCATATTAAATGATTCGTTTATCTTGCCATGTTCCACAGAGTTACTTGCCACAGAACTGGTCTTTCAAAGAAAAGGCCCAACAAAGTCCGTATAAAACAGAGTCCTGGAAATCTGTGGAATAAGAGGACATGCTAGGAGTAATAGTTTCTGGAGATAAGAGGCAGCTAAAAAATTCACCACTAAATTCAACAGTTGTGCTGATCTTAATCCTGAAATACACAATTCTAAGAGCATAATGCCAAATTGCCTGAAAATCAAAGTCCCTGACATCTAGAATAATAAAAGATCAAAATCTTGATTGTTGAAATTCTGAAGCCAAGATTCAGAAAACAGCAGCTCTCTGCATAAGAGGCCATCTAGGAGGTATAGAAAGCTAGATTCTCAGAAAGGGGTTAGCTCACTTTTTTTGGTTGTGCATGATGTCAGTTAGTACAAATACCTATAAACCTCATATACTCTTGTACTGGTCTCCTTCAAAGACTTACATTGTCCACCATGGTATTCAGATGGCTGAGGTTGTAAAACTGAGTGCACACGATCCCCAACTGCAGTGAGTTCACATTTTCCTTTGCCGTATATTTTTATGAGTTGGATTCATGTGACTATAACTGCTATGTGAATGCTGCTCACATACCTAGGTGTTCATGTTTATGAAGATATATATGATTATTATTGTGCAAAGTGGACTATGAAGTGTTCTGTCATGTTTTCATGTATATACCAATAAATCCCCTTTTAAATGTCAATAAATGCCTTCCTTTTCCAAAGTGTTTTTGGAAAGTTTTGGGTCTCTCAGGATTGCCTACTTTAGAGCAGTGGTCCTCAAGCTTCCTAAAGCTGTGACTCTTTACTACGGTCCCTCATGTGGCAGTGACCCCTAACCATAAGATGATTTTCCTTGTTACTTAATAACTGTAATTTTGCTACTGTTATGAATTGTAATGTAAATATCTGTGTTTCCCGATGGTCTTAGGTGACCCCTGTGAAAGCGTTGTTTGATCCCCTAAGGGGGTTGCAACCCACAAGTTGAGAACCACTGCTTTAAAAGATTTTTTTTAAAGATTCTATTTATTATATATACAGTGTTATACCTGCATGTATGCCTGCAGGCCAGGAGAGGGCGCCAGATCTCATTACAGATGGTTGTGAGCCACCATGTGGTTGTTGGAAATCGAACCCAGGACTTCTGGAAGAACAGCCAGTGCTCTTAACATCTGAGCCATCTCTGCAGCTCCCCGCCTTAGAGGATTTTAACATTTGGGATTCTGCTATTTGTAATTTTGTTTTTAGGAGATTATAGAGCAAAACTATTCTAAAGAAGAAGTTATACTGCTCCACATAGATATAGAGATAGGGTTAGAAATGCTGAGAAGTCCTGCTGCTCCCAAACAAGTGCCTTTGTCCTTGATGAGTGGGCCTGGTCTGGTGCTCTCCAGGGTCCTGAAGTTTTGTTTTTCTCTAGGGTATTGACAGATTTTTCTCCTCCCTTTTTACCCTAGATTAGTGATGATGAATTCTGCATTGCCAGCTCACTGACCAATAAATAAATACACCAACTCCAACAAATTTGGTCTGTGCTTTGTGAACCCTCACGCTATCACTTCCAGTGTGCATATTCAGCAACTCAGCCGCATTTCCTTCACCTTCTTATTCATCCTTTCATGCATACATGCTATGTTTATTAAGCAAGATGCAGGAAAAGGTGTGTATAGGACCTTTCTGACTGTATCAGAGAGCTATGAGATAATATAAACATCATTTATGACTTGCTTTCTTCCATAAGCACATGAAAAGGATTTGGAAGTCAATGTGGTGAAAAAAAATCAAATAAATTAGGAAAATTTAAAAATCATGTTAAATTTAAATTTTAAATATATTTGAAATACACTCACATATATATGTATATATATACATATATACATATATATACATATATACATATATGGTGTGGGAAGTCCTTCCGTATATGTGCTACTTTTATTGGCTAATGAATAAAGCTGTTTTGGCCAGTGGCTTAGCAGAATAGAGCTAGGAGGGAAAACTAAACTGAATGCTAGGAGAAAGAAGGTGGAGTCAGTGATACCATGGAGCCACCAGAAGAGAAAGATATTAGCCATTAGCTGGAACATTGCCGGTAGACCACAAGCCTCATGGTAAAATATAAAATAATAGAAATGGGTTAATTTAAGATATAAGAGTTCACCATAAATATGCTTAAGATATTGGCCAAACAATATTGCAATAAATAGTTTCTGTGTGGTTATTTTGAGTCTGGGTGGCCAGGAACAAACGAGCAGCTTCTTCCTACACATACAGTATAGGGGAGGACAATATACAAAGTTAAAAATAAACAAAGGGTAAAATGAGAAATACAATTGAATTACGTGCATATAAGATTATATCTAAGTATAATATCAAAAAGGAACCAGACAGTGGTGGTGCATGCCTTTAATCCCAACATTTGGGAGGCAGAGTCAGGTGAATCTCTGTGAGTTCAAGACCAGCCTGGTCTATGAAACAACTTACAGGATAGTCAGAGCTATTACACAGAGAAACTCTATCTCAAAAAATAAATAATAATAATAATAATAATAATAATAGATAAAGCTCTGGGTCTTGGAGATGATTTCACAGTTAAGAGCATTTACTGCTCATTCAAAGGACCTGAGTTTGACTCTGAGCCCCGTGTCAGGCAACTCACAACTACCTGACACCTCTGGCCTCTTGGACATCTGCACTTACTTGCACAAACACACACATAGGCCACACTCATATACAAAATAAAAAGTAAATTTAAAATGGATAAAATTCACAGAAGCATTTCCCTGGCAGATAGTAGGAAAATTCCTAATTAGAATCCCCATCAAACCTGGAGAAATATATGCTTAAATTATCCCAGCATGCCATTTTCACCCATGGCATTAATAAAAATCTGGAAGTTCTATAGACTATTGGAATAAAAGCACTGCAAGGGAGGAAATCCTCTCTTGATGTGCTGGGGACAGATAAGCTACAAACTAATAGGGAGGGCAATTTGTTAACTCTGTAAATACACATAAAGTCTTTGACCCAGAAACCCCATTCTAGTCTCACACATGTGCAAACTTACATGTCTGTGATGGTTCAATGCAGCACTTTCACTGGCAGGAAGGGATTGAGGATAAAATTAATAGACAGAGAAGAACATTATACTACTATAAAAATAGAGAAATCTTTATGTAGCAATATGTGATGATCTCTAAAAATATATTAGAAATGAAACGGAGATGAATAACTAACTAATACTATAGGAAGGATATACGTGAGGCAATACAATGATTTATATGTATCTGCTTATGTGTTGCTACAAAGATCAGAAGTTGATAGCACCGGTGGTCTCCTAGGAGGGAAACAGGGGAACTCAGAGTTAGAGATGCAGGGAAAACTTCTAAGAGATTTTATATTTAGGCCATGTGAACATATTGCCTATTGAAACTCTTTTAGGTCAAAGTCATGTTAGGGGGAAAGATAGGAACAAATTAGGTATGGAGCTCTCCTTCAACTACCTCTTCCTGCTTTCAGTGTTTGCCCTGTACATATATTGCTTCAGTGACAAGTTTTTCTGTGGGTTACAGTATCTTGTTTAAACTTACAGAATATCAGTAAATGGTACTTCAAAATTTTATGCTTTTATGATTCTGTGTTTTTCACATGAGTACATCTTGTCCTCTCTTTGGGGGCTCTTTTAAGCTTTCTCTCTGAGTAATACATGTGAAAAGGAAAGCAATGTTGTCAGTGCTGTTGAGTACCTGCCTCATGCCCAGGGCAGTTATGATGTCTAATTTAATCTCATAACAACCTGGAGCTGAACAGCATTTCTCTTATTATACAGATGATACTTTTGGAGCACAGAGAGAATAAATGGCTTTCCAGTGCTAACTCAGCTAACACACGGCTGGGCTCCCACCAGAGAGATCTCTCTGGGTTTGTTCACACATGGCCTTCCTGTGTAATAAAGCAGAAACAGTCTTAGTAGGCTTACACAGTCTTGGATCCTTTTCTTAAACTTCACTTTTCACATTTGTGAAACTGAGTTGGATCCTTTTCTGGAGTTGGACTGAGAATTAACATAAGCTTACAGAACACTGCTCCTAGCTAGGGAAAGTGTGTGTTGTATTGGTTTTCCCTACGTTTATATACTTACTCCGAGAATATGAGAAGGTACCTTTGGGTCCTGAATCAAAGGAGTGGGAATAATAGTTTACTAATAATAGTAAGAGCAGCATCCTAGAAGAGATGGGCCAAAAGTAATATGATGAGCAGAGTGTCCTGGGGCAGAAAGGATAAGTTTGTTTTTCCCCAAAATGCCCTGCTCCCTCCTGATTTATGAGCTGAAATGAAGCTTTAAAAAGACCCATTGAGAGTGACTTTACAGTTTCACTGAGGTTGGGTCTGAGCCAGTTCATTAAGCCCTTGTGCTGTTTCCATCTAGAAATGGGCAGGAGTCAAGCATGTTTGAAACATAAATCAACTTCAGCCTACTGCTTCGACAACAAAGAAGGCAAAACGGGTGGCAGAGGGTACCTACAGAGCACCTGTGATTTCGTATAATTGGCTAAAGGGCGCCATTGTTCCGTGATGCAAATGAAACATCATTAGCAATCAGTGAAAAGGGGTGGCGAGTGGTAGGAGACAGAATAGAAGACAGCCTAATGTTTTCAGGGGAGATTGGCACATTGAAGCCCAGTTGTAATATGCAGTTGGCTGATTTCACCGAGGTATCGAACAAATGATGGATGGGAATAGTTAATGGGCATCACGACAACAATAATGAAGACACTCCCTGCCAGCGGAAGACCTCTGCTCCTACCTCTCATCTAAATGACTTTTCATGAACACATGCTTGTCAAGACCGCCTGGTACCTATTCCCTGATGGCTCAAGATGAGATACTCTTCCTCCAGAGGGCTGGCTGGCTATCCACCATTCATTACCCCATGTCCCCCTTCTTTTGATTAATGTGATTTACCTAGGAAAGTGCAAGGAAGGCAAGGGAAAATTGAGCTATAAGAAAAATTGTACTTATGAGCAGAGCTGCAATTTCTACTCAGTTTGATGCTTTTCAGTGTGTCTAAGTGGCTGGCAGTCTTCAGAGGTTTAGGTGTCAGAACAGACAGCCTTTTTATTTAACTGACTATTGTAATGGTGCTATGTTTATTGCTTGGGAAAGTCAGATGAAATGCGTAAGGGCCCTGTAAAGCTTCCCATAAGCAACAGGAGAAGAGAAATAAGCCAGTGGGTCAGTACTGTGGTCTAGTGTGGAGGGTAGAGTGGGCAGCTATGCTGGGATTTGTGAGCTTCAGAGACTAATTAGTCAGAAGGTGTATGATTTTCTTAACGATTTGAAAAGCAAGCCAAGAAGACTGCATGAAATTCGCACATATCATGACCTTGGTATCAGTTTAAACATCTCTCAGTTTGATACTAGGTCTATTAAGCCAAGATAATAGTAGTTAACTTCATTACCATTCCAATTTAGCAATTTCCGTTGAATACGCAATAGTCCCATGATTGACCTCAATAGTAGCTCTGAGCACACACACAAAAAATTGAATGCTGCCATAGCACAAAATTATAGTGAATAAAGCATCCATATATCATCAAAGAAAGCTGAAAGTGGAAGTTAGAGAGAAGGATTAAAGGTACACATTAGACCTTTTTAAGCATGAGTAACTAAAAAGACACTGAAATAAAGGCGGAGAAATGACCAAATGGATTAATAATGATAGAGATGTCCATCTCAGAGCCCAGAAAGTCAATGTTGTCTTATATAGGAGGGAGAAAAAGTGGGGAAGGTGAAGATTCTGACTCCAGAGAACACATCATGCCAGATGCAGAGCATCTATAATCCCAGCAGTCCCACAGTGAAAGCAAAGGTGGAGGCATGAGCCTCTCCAGATGTCCACAGGCCATCAGTCTGATGTATGCAGCAGGGAATAAGAGACCTGGTCTCAAACAAAGTGGAAGGAGAGAACCAACACCTCAGGTTTTCTTCTGATCTCTGCGTGCAAGATGTGGCACTTACATAAATATGCAGACACACGAGATAAAAATAATAAGAGCTGATTAAAACTCACAAGTTTACTGTGAGGATAAAAATGACATCACAAAAACAGAGTTCATAGGGCATCAAAAGGCATCAATGAAGACATAGCCAATATTAATATCATTGCTGTATTATCTATAGAAGTTTTCTAGTCTCCTCGTTTGCTCGTTTTTATTGCCTGCCAAACCCTCCAGTTTATAGAAAACTCCACTTCCCTCACTCCTCCCACCCTCCCCCTCCTAAGACTCCTAATCTCCCCTGCCAGGACTGCACATCCTCCTGCCCCACCTCTCCTAGGTGCTTATCTTCCACTATTGTCTCCTCTCAATACACATATTAGCATAAATGGTATTATCTCCCAAATCCAATTAATTTCAATTACAGTGGCCCTGGAAAGATTGCTAGGGCTTTCAATTCAGGGAAGATTCTGAGGAAGTTGGGTTTGCCTCTGACTTTTCCGCTTCTTGCATGGTTATGAGGATCCAAAGTGACAGAGACAGGGCTGCACACCAATCCCTGCAGACCTCTTTTCCCTGTTGCCCTAACTTTGAAGACGCAGGCCTTTTCTGGAACAAAGGCTTTCAAACCTCACCTGCCTGTAGAC
>LOEQ01000718.1:139239-152211 GCA_001685075.1 Bramus lutescens | reverse complement strand
CTTGCAAAGATGGAAAGCGGACAAAGAAGAAGGGCAGGGATGCAGCTGCTTGGTGATGATGCTGTAGCAACCAAACACAAAGCAATCAGGCGTGGATCATTCCGGCAGTACCTTTAACTTGCTGAATTATGATTTTTTTTAGTCATCTTATACATTGACATTGAACATTTATCCATTTAAAATTCTTCTGGTATCTAATTATCATGAGACAGATACTCAGTGGTCCTGGGTCCAGGAAAGAGAAGACACCTGTCAAGCATATTTAGGAGAGAGGATGAGTACTCACAAGATAGTTTAGGTAAAGGAGCAAAACCTCGGCTTCTTCTCTCTCACATGGATAATTGGATCAAAAGCGTCTCAAAAAGGCATTGAGATGGCACACTGGACTAAGAATCTTTAGTTCCTATAGATAAATTTATATCTCAGGAATAAGGACAAAGAAATAAACGACTTCTCAATGTAGTCTCACAAGTAAGATGTGTGTCTGTGTGTGTGAGATGAGAGAGAGAAAGAGAGAGAGAGAGAGAGAGAGAGAGAGAGAGAGAGATGGAGAGAGAACCTTGCCTCTTCTTACTGAGGTCCTGACCCATTAAAAGTGCTCCCTTCTCATTATATAATGACCTGTAAGGACCTAATCTCTTTATGCCATCCTCTCTGAGATTAGGACTCTGACATATGAATTAGAGGGAGGGGTGAGGAAGCACACAGATCCATAACATCCCTGGGGAGGGGTCACTGCTTGGTAGGCTTTCCTGGAGGTGGAGTCTGGACTAAAGCAACTCCCAGGGGAGGGGGCTTGAAATGGCTTCCTGTTCCATTCCAAAGATGGATGCTAGGGGCTAGAGTGATGCTTCCATACCAAATATTCCAGACTCCTTGGATATAGGGGTGTCAAGGGGCTGGGACTCCGTTTCAAATATGGGTGCCAGGGGCTGGGGTGACGCTTCTAAACAAACAGTCATTGTTCTGGCCTCTCTTCTGGTATATTTCTCAAGGCTCACCCCTTGTAGAAGAAACCAAGGTCTGTGAGAGCCTTGTAACTTTAAATCTTTTAGACTAGTCTGTGAATGTAGCCCAGTAAATAGGATTGCCTAGCATACGTAAAACTCCAAGGACCATACAAAACTCATGCATGGTGACATAGATTACATAGGAGTTACAGGCAGTGTAATTATTCAGCCACCAATAAGGCTGTATGTACTTCCAGGTTCTAAAGGCAGGCACATGTGGACAGGCCCTCGGGAACAAAGGGCCCCCGAGTAGCCCATGGGCGCGCATGCGTGGTTACCTACATGTGTGATTCAACTAAAACCCTTGCAATCATGTGTAAGTTGTCCATCTGTGTCATCAGCTTATAATGCAGTCATGCCAACGCCTTGTGCGCATGTGCTAGGCAGCTTTTAAAAGCTGGATGGGCCACTTCTCCCTCTTTCTCTCTCTGCACACTGTTCCCCAGGCCTGTACGCGCCCCCCTCTAATAAACTACTAAGCAGGTTTGTTTGTGTCTCGTGCTTTCTTCTCACTCACGCCAGATAATTTCAGGCAAGAGGGTCAGATGTTCTGAGTCATCCTTGACTCTATAGAGAGTGCAAGGGCAGCCTGGGCTACATCACAAGAATCCATCTCAAAAAAAAAAAAAGCTTTAGACCCTAAAAAGCTTAAATGGGTGAGGAGAATTACCTTCCTGTTGAGTGGACACTTACCCCCAGAGTTACTGTTGTGCAGCTGGCTGTACTAGGGTAACATTGTTTGGTATAATGGGATTTAGCTGAGAGAAAGCCACCTGACATGAACTCATAGACAGAAGTAAACAGTCCTCCAAAGTCTCATTCATTCCTTTTTCCTCCCCACAAGCCCTGTAGATGGCTATCCTGTGCCAACAAAAGCACATGAAGTCCCATTTCTTTTATGACTTCTTTCAAGGCCAGCTACCTCCTTATTCCCATGATTATTTTGTTCCGTTTCTTTCTGAATGTCCAATCCTTGACATAGCTTTCTGTTTCTATAAAAAAACAACATGGCAAAAGCAACCCGAGGAAGCAAAGCATTTGTTTCAGCTTGTATTTCCAGGTCACAGTCCATCACTGAGGCAATTCAGAAGGACCTCAAGCAGAAACCGTGGAGAAGCACAGTTTTCTGGCTTTCTCGTTGCCTTAGCTCAGTTAACTTTCTTAAACATCCCAGGCTCAGCTGCCTAGGGATGGTGCTGCCCATAGTGGACTGGGCCCTCCCATAACAATCACACATTGAGATAATTCTTTACAGACATAGCCACAATTTGATCTGGGCAATCCCACCGTTGAGACTCCCTCAGATGATCCTGGGCAGAGTCAAGTCAACAGAAGGAGCTAATTAGGACAGTCCCAAATTCTACATCAGTGGAGTCCATCTATGAGAAGGAGGTGGTTCCAATTCTCGGGTTTGATATGCCAAACCCTTGCATCATAGTGGACCGCTGTGACATCAAATGGAACAAGGAGTCTTCCTTTTGCAAGTATTTGTGTGGTGCCAACTTCTGAAGCAAAAAAATTGAAAATAAAAAAATATACTCTCCCTCCTCAAGGCTGCCAGGCTTCTGGGAATGAAAGCAAGTTTGCCTGGGCTGAGATTTCTCAAGAGACTTCTGGAATCAGAGACCCAGCCACCAAGAAGCCTCCCTTCCTGGTTTGAATGGATCATTGTAAGAAAAGAAAATCCTTCCTTCCCTCCTCCTTCGCTCTCCCCAAGCAGCCAGCTCATCAGCATATATAGCAATTCTGATAGAACCCCTGTAATGCCTGCTCCTCAGGAAGGGTTTTAATGCCTTTCTGAGTGACATTTAATATGATAACAGTGTGTGAATTTGACAGGAAGTTGTTTTCCAAGAGTTAAGGTCCTAACAGTCCCACAGATCAGACTGACAATGGCTCTCCTGATCATTATTAAATTCCCTGTGATTAGAAAATGGGCTAGAGCTATTGATTTAAGCTCTTGGAGTTAAGCTAAGCTTTCGAGGCCTTTCACAGACCACAAAGAGAGCATTTAATATTGCATTTTACCTTCCCAATTAATGTACCCTTCAGAGGACAAATAGCAGCCAGTGAGGCATGAGGCTCTGGATCTAGGAAGAATAGTGTGTGAAGACTGGTCCAGAATAGTGCCAGAAGGTGTGCATCCCTGAAGGTGTGCAAGTGAGCTGCAGGGCACAAGGCTGCAGTTCCCAGAGGCAGGGGCTTTCTGCTCTGAAAGGCACTGAGACACTTTGACTCCAACTTCTCACTCCTGTAGAGCAGGTAGGTTCAGGTCCCAAAGTTTCCAAAGTCAGGTCTGTTATAAGGATCTTGTCCTTCCATAATTGTCAAGCTGTGTGTGCAGTTTTAGCCTTTAGGGAGTGATCCGCCAAATCTCCAAAGATTAAACAGTTTGTTTATATTCCCAGGCTAATAACTGGCGGGGGAAGAAGGTGGTGCTGTTTCTGCTACACTCTGAATCTCTGGAGGAAAGCAAGGGTCCCCCGAGGGAGGTCTCAAGCAATTGAAAGGAATTACCTTCCTTGTCTCTCTCTCAGTAGGACAGGCACTTTGGGTTTGTAGATACATGTTCAGGGCCTACTCATTGCCCAGCCAATAAGCAGTGTTCAGGATCCTGAGTGTTTCCCCATTGACTGTTTCTCTGCTTTAGTCCCCATGGACCTCAGGAGAGCTTTTCCAAAGCTTGTTGATGCCTCTCAAGCTCCCAGTCATCCATGCTAGGAGCTTTGTCATACACATCCTGTTGCTATTGTTCTTTCTTTTCCTCTGGCGCAAAGTGGAGATGTCATTGTGAAACCTATTACATTGTATAATTCATATGCATTAACAAGAAATATACTTTAAAGCTACAATGTCATCCACATCATGAATTTCAAATGGAAAAACTAAGGTTGGAAATATATTGTTCCGCAGTTAAAAGGACTTATCACATGAGTCTGAGGACCTGAGTTCAGATTCTCAGAGGCCTTTTAAAAAGCCTTACACCATAGGGCAAGCACCTGTGACCCAAAACACATATAGGAAGAGGAAGTCAGAGATAGGAGAATCTCTAGAAACTCATTGGTCAGTTAGCCTGCCTTATACAGTGTACAAGAAACTATATCTCAAACAAGATGGAAAGGTGAGGGTTTACAGCCAAGGTTGTCTTTAGCTCTCCACACAAACTGTGGCACACATCCACCCACACTCACACATCAAAAGGTACACACACACACTACTATAACTAAAACCAATTATCAGCCAACAATACATATGCATATTAGATGCATTTTCATGTCACATCTCCCTAAACTAATTCTGTGGCTCTCATGGGTACTTATTGTGAGAGTAAAGTAGAATTAAGAGTTTAGCTTCTCAAGTACCTCATAATGCTTTGGGAGAAACATCAAAGATGTTTTTAGAATCTAATGATCAGGCCATAGCAAAGCATTTCCCTCTCCACCAGAGGACAAACCAACAGTCTTCATGACTCCCATCACAAGAAAAGGAGCACAATGCTCTCTAAGTTCAAGGCTCTAGAAGCCCCAAACTCAATGCTTGCAAGAAGTTCTCTGACTCATTTATCAGGTGACATGAAAGGCTACCAACTTTCCCTGAAAGACCTCTATGGGAAGTCTGAACTGAAATAAAAGCAGGCTTGTAACTTGGCCACACAGCCTAGCAGACCTTATGCTATTAGAGGTTTCTAGGTTTGGAAAGACATGAAATACAGTGGATACACAGTCACAGTGCAAGCCGTCAATGTGTTGGCACAAGGCCATGCCATCTGCTGCAGAGTATGCTCCAGTTCAAAGGCAGGGCTTGGTTGGATACTAGGCTCTAGTAAATATGGACCATCTGAACAAGGCATCAAGTGGCAGCCAGAGATGGCCATTATAGGCTGAATTCTGTCATCCCCACCAATCTGTAAAGCCAGGCAGAACCAGCATAAATCCCTTGTAAATTGTAAGTGACTTGTCTGAGACTGGGCATGAATAGGACAAGAGACACAGGTAAATTACATGAGTAGGTCATCTCACACTTATGTTGCCCAGCACGGCTGCTTTTCTGTCTTTTATGGTTCACCCACACCTATTGTTCCTTAATGTCAAGCTAATGAAAGAAAAGTCCAAGCTTGATCTATAGATTGGTCACTTTAGTGTGTTGTCATGAATAAAAACAGGCTGGTGTTTCAATACAGTTCTCTCTTGGAATGCTCTGAAAGATAGCAATGATATATTGTCCCATCTAACAGGATTGGTCTGATGAATCAGTCTTCTACCTTGGAAAGAGAAGTCCAATCATTCCTGTACTTACAGCAAATTAAAATGCAGCTAACTGATCCTTAAAAGCAGAAAATTTTGAATATTGGCTCAAGGAAGACTTAGCAGAGAGACTTATTAAAAATCTATGAACTGTGGTGATCTCGCAGCATAGTGTGACCACCAAATAAAAACCCTAAGCCAATCAAGTGGTGGAATGATTTTGTCATTTGTCACTAGCCATTGTTTATTATGAACCAATATAGTGCTAATATAGATGGCATACACAGAGACAGGCAGAAAAGAAGAGATGGAAGCTTCATATGAACCCAGAAGGTGTGCTTTCACTGGTTGAGACTGGTCTTGGCACAGCTGCTGTTGAGTATCTACCTGGCCAGCTGCTGTGGAATAGCCACCTGACCAGCTGCTGTGGAATAGCCACCTGGCCAGCTGCTGTGGAATCCACCTGGCCAGCTGCTGTGGAATATCTACCTGGCCACCTGCTGTAGCATATCTACCTGGCCAGCTGTTGTGTAATATCTACCTGGCCAGCTGCTGTGGAATATCCATCTGGCCAGCAACAGAACCTTAGGGCTAAGCTCCATATTTGACTTTTGAAGATATGAACTAAGCACCACACATGACAAGTATAAACTTACCTTTTCTTTCCCTGGGGCTTTAGTCAATATAATTGTCTGTAGACTTCAGGAGGATCATATCAGCTGAAATAAAATTGTAATAGACAATGTCTTAGGCCAAGGAACCTAATGGGGGTGGGTGATACAGTGGTAATAGAATCCATTGGTCTTGTTACCTGCTGTGTCTTTAGGGAAACACAGCTCTTCAGAGTGATAGGATCTCCTCTTGAAGCAAGGGTTCCAAGCATAGTGACATATACCTCTCTCTCTCTCACACTTGGGAGACAGAGATAAGCAGAACTCTGTGAGTTCAAGGCCAGCCAGGGCTACACAGTGAAATCTTGCCTCAATAATTTGAATAAGTGCAGTGCCAACTTGAAGATGTCACTGTCTTTTTTACACAAGCCAATCCTAATGAATGAGCATTATATGATCCCTTGTCCCCTAGTGATAAAAAATATTAAGTAAGGAAACTATGCCAAGTAACTATAATCAAACATATTACCAAACCTACAGTCTTGAGCTTGTGGTTCTTAATATCTTGTGTCTCAGATGGGAAGAAATCCTACATTAAGCCTAAATGAGAATATGCTGACCATTAAGCTCCTATACAAAGAAAGACACTTCCGGCTACTCAGAGAATGCCAACATTCGACAGCGAATCCACACCCACAGAACAGAATACTAATCAGGATCTCAGGAGGCTTGGGAATCAAAACCTGATCTTGAAGTCACCTAATACAACTTACATTGTCTACCCAAGACAGAAGAAAACTGGGATTGGGGACAAAGTACTGGAATAGCTCCAAGATCAACCATAGAACAGGAGCTGTGGTCTGTCCTTTGCCTATGAATTCCCTAGGACAGAGTAAACTGGAGGCCCTATTTCCAGGTGGGGAGTCCAAATGGCGTATGCAAAGGGAGGCTGTTGTGGATTCTGCTAGTCACAACCTTGATTCTCTTTCTTCTCTTTATTGTTCTTTTTTTTTTCTTTATTGATTTAGTGTAGAGAGGGGCTATGTGATCAGGTGCATGCCAAAGTGAGCTTGTTAAAGAAGTCTTCAGGACTTGGTTTTCTCCCTCCAGTATGTGATACCTAGTAATCAAACTCAGGTCATGAGTCTTGATGGAAAATGTGGTGCCTTTACCCACTAGGCTGCCTTTCTGGTCTTTCTTCTTAATATCTGTCCCTCTGTCTGGGAGCATTGGTGCTCCTAATACCGTCACTAGGAGCTACCCTGAAATTCAGAGAACTGAGTTATCTTCCAAAAGGCCTTTATCCCCAGTGACTGGTGGAACAAGGATGAGCCACTATACTCTTAACATAGGTCTGGGATTCTGGAGAAATATCAGCTCTCCAGGTCTGGTGTTTTGTGTTATGGGTTGGTTTCTTCTACTATGCAGTCCATTCTTCCTCATTTTATTGAGAGCAGTCCTCACTCAAGAACCTTCTACATGTGATGCTATTCTTGGAGTGTTTCCCATTCAGTCAGACTTTGCCCGTCATTTCATTGTCTTGAAGTTTACTTCGAAAGTGTGTTTGTGCTCCAATAGAAGAATGCACCCCCCGCCACCACATGCCAGTCATAACCCTCCTCCAAGGCTGGCATTGAGCTGGACACGCATGAAGACTTCTGGGAGCTTAGAAGAAAAATCTGTGGCATCACAAAGATGTCAGACTCCTATTCTACTAAAAATGTTTCCATCCCAGGACTGCCAGACATACCTACTCCCACCCAAGCAGATGGAAGGCTGTAGACTTAAGAGATGGGGGGCAAGCAAAACAAGACTTCTTTAGGGAAAAAATAAAATGCTTCCGCCCACATCTCTGCCTCAAGCAGCTGAAAGGAGGCGTTGGAGTCTCTAGTCTGCAAGTCCACCCACAAGCATTCTTGACAGCCTCTCAAAATGGGAATGAGTCACTTGTACCTGAGATTACAGAAGGAAGCTATCTAAATTATCGCAATGGTCTCAAATTAGCCAAGTATTCACATCTACTCCATTAATGATCTCTTCCTCTCCAGATTACATGATGCTTAATGTTAGCACTTGTCATGCTAGCCCATCGTCACTTTTCTAGGGATGTTTTTCTAACATGATGGTAACGCTCAGAGGAAAACACTGTATATCCCAAAGGCCTTGAGGAAAGAATGAGGCCCCCATGTCCGGGACCTGGGACATGTCACAGATGTCACACTTTCAGCAGCATTCACTGAAAGGGAAGCATCAAGCCAATTGAAGGAGCTATTTCAGTATATGTGCAAAAAGTTTATTTCTTTGGTTGGACACAAAATACATTTTTAAATATAAAAATATTATTGTTTTCTAGGGGATCCTCTGTTTTCCCGTTTCTTCACAATAGAGAGCAAAAGTGCTATCATGGTTAAGTTTCAAAGAAATGAAAGAAGGGAGGGGTGGCCAGTATATGTGGATGTAGCAATAGGCCAGATTTAAATTTGCCTTGTAATGGCTCACCACATCTGCCTATAGTTTGTGGCCCAGAGTTCCTTCAGGCAGAAATTTATGGACGGCCTGCATGCGAGTTTCTGACTCTTATGTTTGTATGTGCTGAGGCTCTTCCTCTGTGTGCAATCACTCAATCTCCTCCAGAAAATCTTCCTTTAAGAAGCAAATGGGAGAGGAGGTAAGGGCAGGGCAGGCAAGAGGGGGGTAGAGGACAGTATCAAGAAAATGGCTCTTCTTCCACTTTGACAGAACAGGCAAGAGGACAGCCTCTTTCATTCCTTACCTGCCCCTCCCAGCCTCAGATGGGAGAGCAGCCTTTTGTGACATTGTTTTTCCTCCGAGGCTACCTTTGATCTTCACCTAGGTGACATCTACTTACAGTGAACATCAAAGGAGGCAGAGAGGCAGAGTAGGCTTGTCAGGGGCTGAGTCTCAGGAGGAATAGCTGAAATAAGAGTGTCCCAATTGCATAAGAGACAAGGCCAAGACCCCAAGGGATTCTCAGTGGGATGGATGCTTCTTGCTTGAGCTGCCGGTGCTCTGCCAGGAATCAGACTTTCTGCCTTTTTTTTCTCACTGCAAGCAACTCTCATCTCAGAAGGAGAAAGCAATACCCCCAGGCTCCCTTGTGCTGTGTATGGTAGCGAGAGCTTGGCACAGGAGCGCGTGCACACATTAATTCATGCTGCCTGTCGCCTTTGTGTTTTGGAACAAGTCAGGCTCCTTTGTGTAATTGCTTGATGAAACATCCCCGTCCGGTCTGTCAACACAAATTACACAGCTAAGTAATGAGAGCCACCCCAACCCCTCTGCTACACAAACGGAAGAAGGATCTGACTAGCCCTGAGGATTTGGGCTTCCCACCTGACCCACCCCGATCTCTAGACCTTGCTTCTTACCTGCCAAGGACAGTTGCTAGGGAGACAGAAGATAAAGCTGGACAGCTCTATCACCTGTCCACCTCAGGGTGAGGGAACAGAACAGGGAGGGCCAGAAAACAGGGTGTGAACAGGATCTTATAGGGCATCTCCATGGTGAGGCTCACTCTACAAAGGTGGGGTCTGTGACCCTTGGAGAGGGTCTCACCCTTTGTGATACTGTGGCTCTGTCGTTTATTTAAAGCAGCAGGATATATACACAAATGAATACATACCCCAGACACATTACACACATACACACACCTAGATAGATGACAAATAAATAGACACTTCTAAACACTCACACTACACAATATATATATATATACACACAATTCACATTTGTGCATAATCACATACATACATCAACATATCTATATATGCATATATCCCTGTGCATATGTACACATTTATGCCCATATATACCTTGAAATGTATATACACTTCTGCATACATATGTGCATGCACACACCACTGCACACATGCACATACACACACACACACACACACATATATATATATATATATATATACATGCCTCCACCATATATACATGCCTATGTGTACATGTACATATACAACTGTACAACCCTAAATTCATTTTCACAGGTGCATACACACATGTACACTTCTATTATTCATACATATATTCTTGCCCACAGAAGCTATGAATACAGAGAAGGATGTGTAAAAAGATGCTATCCAGTGTGAGCAGGGATGGGCAACAGATAAGGAAAGCAGTCTTATACACATCATGTCTTCTTAGGCATCCTTTGAAAGGGCCTTACATACCTAAACATACATATTGCCCCATATTAACAATTGTTAAGTCAAAGTGCATTTATATGCTGTTGGGCAAAGGATGCTGCATTAGCTAGATAGGGCTGTCATAATTTCAAAAAGGCATGGACCTGGTGATTAATCCAACAGAGATGTGTGATCACATGGTTCTGGAAGCTACAAATTTGGGATCCAATTACTAGTAGGGCCAACATCTGGAAAGGGTTCCCCATTTGGCTTACAGAAAGCTACCAATTCCCTTTGTCTGATGTGTCATTTGTGTGCTGTGTTATGTGCTCTCTCTCTCTCTCTCTCTCTCTCTCTCTCTCTCTCTCTCTGTGTGTGTGTACAGAGTGTCTTTTTTTTTCTCTCCTACTCTTCTCAAATGTAGCCAGTCACATTATATTATGCCCCCATCAATGACCTCATTTGACCTCAGGCCACCTAAAAGTTCTTTCTCCAGACAGTGTCATATTGAGAGTGCAGCTTCCACATATGAACTGGAGGATGAGATGGGGGATGAGAGTGAGCAAGGGACATGTTTCAGAGGATGATGGGAAGAAGCTTCCTCCCGGAAAGATCCCCTCTGGACAAATGAAGAGTCCATTGTAATTTAAGTACCAGGGCCATCTGCTGCTGCAGATTCCAATTGGCAGCATTAGGATTCCTTCGAAGTGGGAGTGTGAACACACTCTTATTTTCATCCTATAACCTGGAAATGCAAAGCAGAAAGGAATAGATGTTCCAGAACCACCGCTCCACTGGCGATTCCATGGATGCCAGCAGCCCCTGTAGCTGTACCCGGGATGGTCTGCCCCGCGGTGTCTCCCTTCACACCCTGGGCTTTTGTGAGAAGGGACGACATTTTAGTCACCTCTTTAATGCAAACCTGGCACAGCACACAAAAAACATATGAAGTTCTGCTGTGTAGTGTGATTTTCCCACTCCCACAATCTGTACTTTCTGCCACATTTTCTCTCCTGGGGCTGAAGAGAGGCTACAACAGCAGCGAACAGCCAGTGTTTCCCTTACCTGCAGTTTTCTCTGGGTCCCCGGTTTAGCTTCTTTCCTTGTTGTTGCGATCAAATTCCCTGACAAAACAACTTCAGGGGTTGAGAGTTTCTTTGAGCTCACAGTTCCAGGTGGCAGACCATCATGGCAGGGAAGGCCGGGCATCTTGGCCTTGAAGCAGTTGGTCACGTTATGCCCACAGTCAGAATAGAACAATGAATGCCTGCATGCTGATGCTCTGATCTCACTCTTCTATGCAATCCAAGATCCCTTACCTAGCAATGGACCTGCCCATATCAGTAAACGCAGTCAAGATCATCTCCCATAGACATGCCCAGCGGCCCATCTCCAAGTGATTCTAGAATCTGTCAGGTTGACAGTGAACACTAGGCGTCACTGTCCCAAAGCCCTCCTGAGAAGATAACTTCTCCTGTGAAGCTGTAGGAGAAAGGCCCTCGTGTGTTCAGTCACTTCCCAAGTCACCTTCAAGCCCCCTCCCTTGGTCTGGGACCTTTCTTCTCCACACATGTTGCTCCGGCTTTGGCTTCTCATCTGTGAATCAGAATAACAAAGCATCCTCATGGTGAGGATTAAGCAAAGTAATAAATGCAAGAAAGTAGCCCATCATCCAACAAGCAAAACCCTCACTAAATGTCACTCTCTGAATACAAAGGGAGCAATCCCAACAGTCCCCTGAGGGCATGATAAATGAGAGAGGGGACATGCTAGTTACCCTGTTGCGGTTATAACATTTGGGCATGTATGGAGCGAGCAACACACTGCATCCCATGAGTATGGGAAGTTAAGTGTCCATTTTTAACAGAAGATGAAGTCAGTCGCAGAGTGTTTCCACTGAAAACTGTGACCTAGGGCAGAACTATCTACCTGCTACCTGGCGAGTTGGAAGAAACCCATGAGGCCACACAGCCTTTGAGCACAGCGTGGGGATAGAAGGCAACCTGGGAGACAAGATGGCTTTCACCTAACTGAGAATAGAGCTGGGCTCCAGCTTAGACAAGGTGGGGTGATCTTTGCATAGCCTGTCTTTCAGACACAAACGGGAAATAAGTGCTGGAGCATTTGGGCTAAAATGTGGTCCTGAAGCTGTTTACATTGAGTCACTATAGCATCCCTAAGTTCCTGACATCTGAGTCCCCTGACAAGGTATGCAAGGTATGCACCATCTCAGAACTGTGTGTCCTATGCCACCCAAAAGGGTTTTTGGTTTTTTGATTCCAAACTTGGTATTTCTTAGAAGACCATTAAAAGGGCCCGTAATCTTGGTGTGCATGTTGTTAAATATATTACGGACTCACCATGTGTATCAGCAGTCAGATCATGGACATGAACTTCAGTGTAGCCATGACAACAGGGGAGACTGACTGACTAATTGTATCCACGTCTCCTGGTTCTCCTACACAGGCCCCATGACCCTCCACTCTCTTCCTGGTGTGCTCTGTCCTGGTGTTTGAACAGATTCCTTCAAATCTACAAGATCTGGATCTACACTGTAAGCGTTCAATCTCTCAGACTGTTGCCTGTACTTGCCACTCATGATTCTTAAGATTTGGAATTTAAGAAACATCAATTTTCCTGAGATGTGTAATAAGAATCTCCAACACACACAAGGAAGGCGAGTGGCCTCCTTCCTGCCCACAAGCCTGTTCTCTTTGGGAGGCAGCCTCAGGCTGGATGCATGGACCCTGTAACCAACCACACACTGGTACATGTGCCCTCCTTTATGCAGCCCTACAGAATGCTGAACTGTGAGCACCCCAGGTGCCTGGGGTTCTATACCAGTCTCCTGTGGCTACTGCAGCAAATTACCACAAGCAGGGTAATCTGAAAAAACAAGAAGAAACAGAAAGAAAGAAAGAAAGAAAGAAAGAAAGAAAGAAAGAAAGAAAGA
>LOEQ01000718.1:85217-139198 GCA_001685075.1 Bramus lutescens | reverse complement strand
GAATCTTGGAAAACCAGAAATGGATTCCCTCAGTTTGGGAGCTCAGAGTCTTCTCAGGGAAAACATTTCTGATGTTTAGTCTGCGCATGTACAGAGCCTTCCTTGTTTCTTCCTTGCTGCTCAAGGAAGGCCCCAGCAATCCTCACTAGTTTCTGGCTTAGAGTTACATCAGTTATGTCGCATCCCTGTCTTCATGGGAGCTCCCACCTTTTGTGTTTCTGTCTCCAAACCCCTCTCAGTCTCTGAACTGAGAGGCCGCCACAATCCAATATGGTCGCACCTGAACTTGTTTACATTTCTAAAGACCCTATTTCCAAATAAGGCCTCATTTACAGATACTAGGAGTTTGAACTCCAACATATTGTTTTAGAAACACAGTTCAACCCTCAAGAAGGCGAAAATTTGAATATAATTTGCGTCCTTGAAAACTCAAGTTGCAGCATGATCCCCCTGGCTGCAGCTGAGAGGTGGGACTTTGAAGGGGTGACTCTGCCTTCCTGGGCGGGTTGTTTTCTCAGGTGAATGGGTTAGCTATCCTTGGTGCATGTGCTTTTTTTCTCCCCTCTGCTATGAGGCTATGAGATGATCATTAAAATACCAGCTAAAGGCGGCCAATCTTTCCAGCCTCCAAATTCATGAGCCAAAATAAAACTTTGCTCTTTGTAAATTATCCAGACTCAGGTATTCTGTTAAACAGATGGGTTGTCTCTTTATGGAATCCTTGGAACCATGGTGTTTTAGATTTTAGATCTTTCTGAGTTTAGGAATATTTGCATGTACATTGAGAATAGTACCAAAAATTCATTCACAATTTGTGCATATCTTAAGAAGGAAACAATTATAAATAACATTATAATTAGTATTTGCATATGAAACTCAGTTTCATGGCCATGGAATGTTTACTATGGCTTCATATAGACAATCAAATGTCCCATATTTGGAAGCATTTGGGATTTTCAACCTAAAGTAACAGAAAACAAATACAGACACAGACTCACCCACAGAGTCAACATGGTTATAATCAATGTTTTTTCAATAAAGGGACAGATCCACTCAGATGACAAGGAGCAGAGCATCTGTTTTTGTGAGACTTTTCATTCCTAATACAGGACACTGACAAAACACTTTATGGAAAGAAACAACTATTTGGACTTATAGTTTCAAAGATTTTGGTCTGTGGTTGCTACCCTGCATGATTCTGGACAAAAGATCATGGTGTCAGAAATATGATAACTCAGGAGGTTTTTCATCCCTTGGCAGTTGGGACTCTGATAGTCAGGAACAGACCATGAACAAGATGTCCCTAACAACACCCCCATTCCCTGACCTCATTCCAGCTAGACCTCCCTCTAGGTTTCTCACCAGTTTGAGCCAACCAAGTCTTCAGTGTATGAGTGGTAGGGAGAAACATTTTGTCTCCAAATTATCACATTCCACCCTGGCTCCCAGAAGGTTCACATCCATTTCATAGTGCAAAATGCATGCAATCCATCTCTAAGAGTTCACAATTTCTTAGCAACTCCAACATTGTTCAAAATTTAGTTTAAAGTCTCTTCAGAGACTCAACATCCTATGCAACAAAAACTTTTGGAAGATACAATGATACACAGTGCATATATTTATTTCAAGAGCAAAAATGGTGGCCTAGAAAGGGGGTTAGGGAGGAAACAAGATCAAAACCAGGAAGAACCCTCAATCTCATAGCTCAATGTCCAACATTGGCTATTGTGATGAGATTTAAAGGGCTTGGACAACTTTGCTCTGTGGTCTTCCCAATTGTGTTCCACTAAGTCTCTTTCTTGGGCTGTCTCTGCTCACTGCAGAGACATCTTCCTGGAAGATGGTCCATGTTCTGAACATCTCTAACTTTCATTGTGTCTTCTGCATTATCCACACATTGTTGGGATGCCTGCACTAGCCTTTGCCCTGCTCTGTGTTGCCTGATCAAGGGAGCTGGAGATTGACAGCTATAAAAGGTACAACCAGGCACTCAGCAAAGAGTAAGCTGTTGAGCTAAGGAGTCCATGAAGCCCCATGCAAGTCATTCTTACACAGTTGGATAAACAAAACAAACAAACAAACAAAACAAGCAGGCGCAGAATCCCATTTCCTCAGCAACTAATTTTCATCTACAAACCAGGGAGACATTCCATTACTAAAACCCCCAACACCCTTTTCTCCTTGCATTAGTTACTGTTATTGTTGCTCTCACAAAATACCTAACAAAATCAGGTCAGCATGGGAAGGGTTTATTTTGCCTCACAGTCCATCATGTGGCATGGTGGCAGAGTACAAGGCCTCTGGTCACATTGCACCTTCAGGCAAGAAACAGAGAGAGGAATGCTGGTCCTCAAGTCAATTTCTCCATCATTCAGGGTGAGTTCTCCCTCTTCAGCTAAACCTTTCTAGAAAAGCCCTCATAGCCAAACCAAAAGGTTTGTTTCCAGGGTGGTGCTATGTTCAATCTTTTTTTTTCTTTTCTTTCATTTCCTGTCATTTTTTTATATCCCCCCCCTTTTTTTTTTTACTGAAGCATGCACAGGCAGCCCATATATGGCGGTTCTATTGAACTTTGTCCATATTGGATTTCATGGTCTAAGCTGATGAGGATGACTGACCAGGTCTCTTTCTCAAGAAGGCACCAGATGTTATTCCAAATGGTTGTGAGCCACCTTGTGGTTTCTGAGAGTTGAACTCAATACCTGTGGAAGAGCAGGCAGTGCTCTTAATCACTGAGCCATCTCTCCAGCCAATCTAGTTTTCCATAAAGACAATAAAGATTACCAACACTCTCCTCTTCCCTCCTCAGTTCTCTGAACTAAGGAGATAAAGCCTATGCACTCTGTGGAGAAGACTCTCTTTCTAATGGGCTAAAAGACAGAAGTATGCAGAACTGGCAGGGGGGAATAGCACCACCACTTCTGCCACTTGGAGCTGGCTTTAGGGCACTCCTCTCTCCTATAGTCAGGATACAGCACCTCTAGTTGCCTGTGCTTCAAGCAAGGCTCCATTTAGGAGCTGGAAGGACACATCTGAAGTCCCAGCTGTCAGGGTAGATTCAGAGACCCCAGCAGGGCCCTGCCCTACACTTTCCCAGGACACCACAGGATCACAGACACCTGTGAACTACTCATCCTCCTTTGTGTCTCTGTGGCAAAGGACTGTCAGACCCTGGGGCTTTGCTGCCTCACTCTGAACAGGGGATAAAAGGAAATCTGGCTTGCTCTGGTTTACTTTGAGTTTCCAACATACAAATGCTGCTGTTGCCTCCGCTGCTCCTGCCACCTCACATTGGTGCCTATAGCCATTTCTCCACACTGCAGGGTATGCATATGTTAGCAGTGAGCAGAGTCCTTCTCTACCATCCCAAAGAAGCCAGGAGAGGTTTCAAGCACTTCTGCTGAGATGTCAAACTCATTCAATCTTGAAGCATAGAAATTCTGTACTCAACACCCTGTTCTCCAAGAATGAAAGACAACATGGAGACTCTGAAGAAACCAACCTATCTCCTCTGTTGCTGATGAACCAAAGCATTCAGGCAGGATTCAACCAAACACACACACACACACACACACACACACACACACAGAAAGAGTGCACAACCAAAATCACAACTTCTAGCACATGCTGTCTAAGTATTTATCCTATATTCACACAGGTAAAATGATGTATTTCCACACATGAAGTGTTTCATTGCAGCAGCGTTGCTTGAAGAACTTGGAAATGGCCTAAATGTCTATCAACAAAAGACCAATTAAAATAAAGCATGCTATGTAAAGCAGATGGAATACAAAATATCAGTGGAAAAAGATGTATACACTGTTCATGAATTCACATGAAGGATTGTCAAGGTCTTATCTTTATTGTAAAAAAGAAAATGTCGGCATGAAACTTTAAGCACTTATTGGCTCGCTGTTTTCATGAGGTAGGAACTAGGAGATGACTATTCCAGATGCTTCTTATTCAGGATATCTCAAGAGGGTGGAGTGAATGAAGATGTATACAGGCTGTATCCCTTCTCAGGTAACAAGGGAGGGTCTGGGACTTGCTTTCTGCCTCTCATAACTCTATGGGAAGGTCCTAGAAGCACAGCTTACATACACACATAGTTAGGGGCAAGCCTCCACCCCTCACTGCATGAACTTCTCCCAGGTTATGAAAACATTTAAGATGGAGGTGTCTTGTCATAAAATCCCAGAACAACAGCTTGTTAATTCTGCAATGCTATATTCACTAAGATCAAGCTACTCATTCTAGGCCACCGTCAAAGAGAAGGGATTTTAGGTCTACTTCTTGAAGGGAGAAACAGGAAAGTTTCTTGCAGGCCTATCTTTAAAACTACCTTACCAAGATTGTTAAGTTTTGTATTTTTAAATGAATAAATAAAACACACAGAAAGAGAGAAATAGAGAGCAGAACAGTTTGGATGGCAGGCTACTACATATGTAACAATTGGGAAAGAATAGTTGTATGCATTTTCTGGCAGAAGCATAAAAGATCTCTGGAAGGATACACAATAAACTGAGAACATGAGGGTTCTCCAGGGAGATCAATCTGCAGCAGAGAGACAGGGGTGGGAGGGAGACTTTGCACCAGGAATCTTTGTCCGCCTTTTGAATTTAGCATCGGCTAAATTACCTGTTATTTTTTTTTTAATGAAGGGTGGGATGTGGCCACTTTGCTATTCCATTAATGTTTACTGAGCATCATAAAGAAAGGCCCAGGGAGCGTCCATATCTTTATAGAATTCAGAGTCTCCTTAGGTAAACAAGACCTAGGAACATTTGAAAGTTTGACAAATAATTTCACATTGTACATACTGAACACCAGCTGTACTGTCTGGATACAGCTCCAATAGAGATGGCCTTGGAAGTCTCTGGAATGAAGACAGCTCAGGGCTCAGGTGACGCTCATTGAAATGAACCTAAGACTGAAGAAGAGGATCAAGAGAGAACCTTGCCCATCCCTCCCTTCCTCCTTCCTTTTCTCCTGGCTCCTTTTGTCCCAGGCTGTGGGGACTCTGAGATTTGTGACTCAGACGCAGCTATTTTGTTTCCCTCATGGTTCCCATCTTCTTTTGACTTTTCTTTCCCACTCTTGTTATGATTTAATTCAAGCCACTCCTCCAAACCCATACTCTAAATTTCTAGTACCCAGTACCTCAGAATGCAACCGTATTTGAAATTAGGATCTCAGGTTAAAAGGAGGCCATTGGTGTGGCCTGGAGTCCTTCCAAGGGGCCTAAAATGTGTACATAGATACACAGGCAGGGAGATCATCAAATAAAGGTGAAGCTGGAATCAAAATGCTGCCTCTATAATATAGGGAACTCCAAGATCCCCAGCCATGGGAACGGCTGCAAGAGAGGCAGATTCTTTCTCTCTGCTCTCAGAAGAAGCAACCCTTTAGAAACCTTGACCTTGTAACCACCCCGTGCCCTGCCACCAGAAATTATACAACAAAGGCTTGTTAGTTAAGCCCCCTGGTTTGTTCTTTGCTGAGCAGCCCCAGGAAACTAGACCCTTATGCTGTCTGCTCCTGGCTTTGGTCAGGCAAGGCAAGTCAAATCACTTCCCTAGAGCATAGCACAGACCAGACCATAGTTTCTGAGCTCACATCAATGTAAAAAGAAAATCTGATTTCCTGCTGTGGCCTGAATATGCTCTGCCCCCTCTGAAACTCAAACTGGAATTCCATTACCCCGTGATTCTCTTGGAAGATGGGGGCTTATAAAGGGTGATAATGCCATTAAGAAGAATTAATATCTTCCTTGTTAGACTGGGTTATTAGAAAGGAATTAGCATAAATGCAGGGTTCCCTGTGTTTTCTCCCTTCCACAGACTCCTACCCACCTCTCTTCTTTCACACCACATCAAAGGGATGAGGAGAGGTCCTCATCAGATCAGCCCAGTCTTGAACATCTAGGATCACAAATTGAATAAGGTTTTTGTCTTTAACACGTATCCGTCCCCGGGTGTTCTGTGAGGGCAATAGAGGATGAGCCAAGACACTACTCGGCTCATGGGTTTGCGGAGGAGCTGCCAGTGAACTTGTGGTACTTCTGGCTGTGAGTGGAGTAGAGTGAGCTGTCTTTTCCAGCTCCAGCCTGCTGCAGGGGTTGTGAGCAATGAGGGAGCTCACAGGAAATGGAAGAAGTATTCAAAACCATATGTGTTGTAGCCCACACATTGGCCTGGAACCCCAATTCTTGGCCTATACAGAGAAGTAACCAGCAGTAAAGGGGTTGCTTATAGATAGGGTCCCTTACTTAGGACTCAGCATTCATTCTAGAAGTAGGTGCTAAAATAGAGTTGAAGAAGACACAGCTGCTTTTTTTTTTTTCAAGTTCTCAGCCAGGTGAAGGGAAAGCTGGTAATGATGTCTATGTACACGGCTAACACTTGCTTCGTGCGTATCAAGGCCTGTGCAGGTATCACACAATCGGATTCCTTTAATGGCTCAGTGGGGTAGAGTTTGATATCTTTGTTTTACCCATGAGGAGTTTGGTTTCCAGAGAGATGAAGGAACCTGCCTGAGGTCACCCAGTTGGTAGGTGATAGATCTGGAATGTGAACCAGCCTGGCTGACTTTCAGAGGTCCTCTCGGTCCCTACGTGGGTCTGCATTGCATTCAGATGTGTCAGCATCACTTGGCTCCACCAAATAGCTACCCCAAAGACCACACGGAGCGGAAAGTGAGCTGGAGCACTGTGAAAAGCCAGCAAAGGGAAACTCATGGTTCGGGGATTAAGAGAGATGAAAGACCTGCAATGGGGGTTGGGCAGACATCTATTTGCAGAGGATGCAGGCGTGCTTGGTGAGTTGAGAGCCTGCCGGCTGCAGAGGTTATCCTTATACTTAAGAAGAATCATTCTGGCATCATTCCATTATCTGGGGGTGGGAGGTCTTAAAAGAGGATCTTAGGCAGGCTAAGGAAACAGGCCGTAAGTGAGAGGCCTTGAATATTGGACCAACAGGTATGAAGTCAGAGAAGTTGGTGTATTGCCACCGCTATGTCTTGATCTAGGGATATTTTTAAAAGATATCTCTGGCACCTTACAAAGATGAGAGAAAGAGACTAGAGATGGGAGGGGGCATCCTGGAGAACATCACGACAGAGGGAGACTAAATAAAGGTAGTGACAGAGGCTGGCAAGGAAGGAGCCTTCAGGGAGGAGGAGAACAGAGACACTTTACATGTCAGACTTAAGAGAAAAGCAGGAAGCTAGACTGTGCGCTGTGTCCTTTGTGTTTCTCCTGTGAGTGACAAGCATGTGCCTCTCATACAAATATCTCCAGTGTCTTCCACAGTTTCTGACATTATTCCCGACTCCCGCCTCTGCTAGGTTTGGCTGGTTTGTTCACAGTGTCCCTGCATAAGTGGGTGAGCATGCCCAGAGACACACACAAGCTCATCTCTAACCTATTGTCACATCTAATACTTTTCATTATTTTACTGGAACAATTTCTTTGGCATGGGAGAATAACCAGAGTATCTTTTTCAGGAAGACAAGGACTGTTTATATTCTTGACCTGATTCTAAACACCCTGCAAAATCCCTGGAGAGTGATTGATTAAGGGTTATCT
Source organism: Bramus lutescens (assembly GCA_001685075.1). Classification (NCBI taxonomy): domain Eukaryota; kingdom Metazoa; phylum Chordata; class Mammalia; order Rodentia; family Cricetidae; genus Bramus; species Bramus lutescens. The sequence continues at coordinate 131,613 of LOEQ01000718.1, read as the reverse complement.
GTGTGCTTGGCTTAGAGATTCCTCCCAATTTCGCCCAGTCTTTCTCTTCAGTCCTTCCTAGACTCTCATCTACCCGCCCTCCTGTCCTTTTGTTCCTATGGTTAGAAAGTTAAATTTCATTTCCCTTGGTAGTAGAATATAGCTTTGTTTTTTAGAGACACAACCTAAGAATTTTATTTTTCCACCCTTGTAACCATGCTGATGCTATATTTAGTAATTTTATTAAGGAGATAATTTACGTAAACTCTATACGGGAGCCCTGCTGAGTAGAGAGAGCTAACTAATTCTATTTTTCTTATTAGAAAAACAGACAAACCAAATGAGATTTAAAGACTAGACAAATGAATTTGTGTCGATGCTGAAGTCAAGTCTAGGACCTTGGACTGGTGTTCAGGGATCTGAGGAACAGAACCCTGGGTTACTTACCTACTCCAGAAAACAGTTGAAAAGGAAAGAGAGGGTGAGATAACAAGGTAATAAATTTTGATAAAGGGAGAGGACATAGCATCAAGAATTTACATGGGTCAAGCGGGACTCCCATAACCCCCCAGTGAAATCTTAATAAAACATCTGATGATGGAAAAGGACAATAATCCTCCTTCTCTTACTGGTCTTGAGTGTGTCCTCAAGTTGCCAGTGGCTCAGTCTTCTCCAGTATTTCTGGGGCTGAGTTTGTTCTCTGAAATCCTTCATTACCCCATACCCTCTGACACACACATGCCCACAAGAAAGACCAGGTATGCTTAGCTGACTTGTTCAGTCTGCATCTCAATGCCAAGTAGGTGTACATGGGCTTCCTAATGAGTACAAGGGAACCCCTCTTTCAAAAGAGCCTATAAATGAAAAATCCGATTTGTACCAAAGACATCAAGGGGTGGTTATTAGCTTTACAAAAAGACAAACTGGAGAATTCTTTAAAATCTCGAGCTCCCTTGGTGCATTGGAAATGAGATTCAATTTAGGGGGAAAAAATCAATTGGTACACAACTTTTGAGAATGCTCTGCTGGAGAAAAGGAGGCACAGCAGGGACTGGGTATTGATGGTGATTAAGAAAAGGAAGAGGACATAATTTTCTTCCTTCCCAGTGGGGCTAATATTATAATGGTATAGTTGTAGCCTCATATATGCCAAATGCATTCAAACACCTTCATCATGCCTGCCTCTCCTAGGAGCCCCAGGAGAAAGACTTTTTCCTTTATGGTATAAATAAGGACAGTGTGGCTCATAAAGACTCAGAAGCTGCTACATGCAGCTGGTAAGAGTTGGGTCAGAATCAGAACTTGGGTATTTTTGTTTCAGTGTATCTTGAGTAACCCCACAGTTCCTTCTTCCAAAGAGGAACATTTTCATGGGCCTCCAAAGGTGGATCCTTTTCCCTACACAACATTTGTATAGGGAAATGATTGACATTGACTCCTGAGTATGATTAATAAGGTCCCTTCAAAACCAATATGCTCTCTTCTGGAGAAAACAGGCATATCACCTAGAAGCCTTTCCCTGCTGGAGCTATTAATAATGGTAATGACCTTGGGAGACAGAGGTAGGGAGATTGCATCAGGTTCAAGACTATCCAGTTCTCATAGAAAGGTCCAAGGCTCTATAATGAGACCCTGTCTCAAAACAATAAAAGAGAAGGGACTATAGAGATAGTAGAGACATCTATGGGTCCCTGATGGGGCTATATGATACAGGACACCAGCACAAGGTGGCCTGGGTCAGCATCAGGCCACAGACAGTGGAAGGGCACCAGAGAGTTGACCCCAAGGACTCCTTACTCCTAGACAGACTCAACCTATCCACTAACAAGGAAATCTAAAAGCCCTTTGTAGCTAAGATAGCCAGTCCCCATCCTCCATGGGAGAGGCTTATCAATTAGAAAAATCTAGGGCTCACAAGAGCAAAATTGACATCTAAGTTCCTCTGATATGGAAATTCACACCCATTTCTCCATGTTTCAGACCATTCTCCCCCTACCAGTTCTCGGGTGTGCTGAACGAAACACTACAGGCCCCCATTGTACCTATACTCTCTCTTCTCCATAGAACATCTCTCCTTCAGGCCAGACAAGAATATATCTTTCCACTCAGCCTCCTCCTTCCCATACTTTTAGCCCTGGATAGCCATGGAAATCCCAGATCAGGAAGCTCCACAGGAACTAGGAGACAAACATACATACCTTCTCTTCTTCCACCTCAGGTGCCAAAACCTCACACTTAAAAAAGGGGGGCAAAGCTTCTTTGGGACTTTTGCTTGCACATTCTGAAGGCAAAGCCCCTATCTATTGAGTCTCATAGGTTTACCTCACCTCATCATAACCCAGCTCAGATATCTGCATCTGAGAAGCTATATATGTTTGGCTCTAGGAGTATCATTAAAGATCATCCACCTTGTGGTTTCTAACTTCTCCAGAAAACTAAATCCATTGATCAAGGACAGTATACTTGGTAGCAAAAACCTTAATTGTAGCATCAAATGAAATTCATCATTGAGCCAAAATGGTAGCCCAAGCCTTCTGCTCCTCTCTGGTTAGTCATCCTCCACTTAGAGAGAGAAACAGATCTGTCACTGAAGTGTGTTGTGATAGTCTTTTGATTGTTAACTTGACAAGACCCATAATTACCTAGAAGGCTCACTTACAAGGAATCATCTAAACTAGATTGCTTCTGATTGTGTGTGTGAGAAATTATCTAGATTAAAATGGTCAAGGTGGAAAGACCCACTTTGACGTGGGACTCACCATTCCACGAGCTGGGGTCTAGAACTGAATAAAAAGAAGACAAGCTGAACACTAGGAATCATTGCCTTCTGGTTCATGACTAGGGATGCAACGTGGCAACTAACTCACGCTCCTGTTGCCATGCCTTCTCTACCATGAGGGACCGCATCCTCAAAATGTGAGCCAAAACAAAGCCTTTCCCCCCATTATCAGAGTCATTTATTGCAGCAACAAGAAAATAGCCAATAATACACATTATTCAGCAGAGGCTCTGAATCCATAGGACAAACCAGGGGAGTCTGAAAGGCATTCTTTCGTAAATGTGTAAGGGTTGGAAGGAGGAATGGGAGAAATTCATTTCCATTGAAATAAGTAGGAGACATTGCCTCTTGACAGATGCCAATCAACTTCCAATCTTATCCTTGTAAACTCTTCCAGCTTTGCTGTGTCCCCCAAGCAAGTAGTATGAGGCCAGAGAACAGATTGGCCCCCTCTGCAAGAGACTCCATCTGTCTCCTATCATCTACCTCAGGACTCAACACTAATGACCTCCCATGTTCCTGCTCAGAGAAGCTGCAAGCCAAGTTGGGGGAAAGGAGGTCTCACAGTCTTTGTTGGGAACTTTGTAACTTGTTTGTATCACTGTTATTGAAAAAACACTGTTGTTATCTTATTTCTCAGTCTATTTAAAAACTATTTCTGAAAGCTTTTAAGCCACCAGAAGCAGGGGAAAAACAACAACAACCCATAAGCAGCTAATCAACTTTGGTCCTAATTGGCTTTGTGCTTTTCTGTTCAGGCAACATTGCCTCTTGCTTTGCTTTGTTTTAATTGAGCTATGGAAGAGAGATAACATGGCTCAAAAAACCGAAGCAATGAACTAGACACTACAGACTCAAGGCTTGGGAATTCTAGTTTCAACTCCGTGCTTGCACTGTTTGCAAGGTTTCTGTCTCTCTCTCTCTCTCTCTCTCTCTCTCTCTCTCTCTCTCTCTCTCTNNNNTCTCTCTCTCTCTCTCTCTCTCTCTCACACACACACACACACACACACAGTGATTTAATCAATACAGTTTCTGTGTGGTTGTTTCAGGTCTCAGCAGCCTGGGACAAACAAGCGGCCTCCCTACTACACTCCTCTGCTGACCTGAACACAGATAACACTTGGGAACTATGACTGACAAAGCATCTAATTGCTGTGGTCCAGCTCTGATTCTGTCATGACAATCCTCTGTCTTCCCAAAGGCACCAGTGTGAAATGTTGAGCTGATACCTGCAGGAAAATTGCCCTAGTCAAGCATTCAGGTTCAGAGAGAGTTTGCAAAGCACAAAAATAGACTGTAGTTGGAGTAGGGTGTGGTGAAGTGTTCATTATATCAGGGTAATCTAATCCAGTATGACTAACTCAGCAAACAGAGGCCTAGCACGCTGTGACTAACACCATTCTGGCAGCTCAGAAAGTTCTGTGAGTGAGTTCTCTCTCTCTCTCTCTCTCTCTCTCTCTCTTCCTTCTCTCTCTCCCCCCCCTCTGTGTATGTGTCTGTCTGTGTGTGTCTCTCTCTGTGTGCCTGTGCATGTGAACAGAGTTGTGTACTCATGGTTCAACATGACTGCTACTTCTGGGTCAGATATCTGTCTAAATGAGCTGCCATTTAGCTTCTGAGAATGGAGCTACAATGCTGTTCCCATCACTACTATGACTGTGACGTAAAGAGGGGCTGTATGGATCCAGAAAAGGTTGCTGCCCCTCCTGATGGCCTCAAAGCCCTGAGAAGTCTCATATCTGAACACTCCCTCCACCTATTTCTTTCTTTCCTAGACCCTCTCATCTCTGAGATCCAGGGGAGTTAGTTGGAGGCAAAGGCAATTAATGGAGCCTGTCCATGGGTAAAGAATGAAAACAGCCATAGTTAAGAACCAACAAGTCGATAAAGGAGGCAAGAGCAAGAGCCACCTCCTCTTGCCAGCTCCAGTGCTCTTGGACTGGAACCAGATAGCCAAGAAAAAAATAATTAAATGCTAAACTTTCCATTTCTCTGAAAGAATTTTTGGCTGCCCCCTACGCAATGCCAATAAGGAGAGAAGGAAAGAAATCATTCCATCAATAGCTGCAGCCTCTTTGGGTACAAATCTAATTAAAATGAGACTGCCAGGGGCCTTATGGAGATGGTTAAAAATAAACTAAACAAAGGGCATTTTTAGACTGGGGAGAGAGAGGTCCAAGGGAGGGGACATGGAGTGGAGGCAGGTGGCCACCAGGCCCTTGCAGACATGGCAGCTTGTGACTTTCAATGAAGGCTGGAGCTGCCCCGAGCCTCCCCTACCTTGTCCATTTCTCTTTTCCTCCTCGTCTTCCTTTTTGAATAATGTGTTTTTGCTGCTACTTCAATCTCAGCCCCTGCTCTCCACATTAACATGTATATTGCTTGGTTAAGGGCTATCTGGCCGGCTGGTTCTAAATAACTGGGAAATGACAGGAAGGTGATGGGGGCAGGATGAATGAGGGTCTCCTCCAAAGCTCCTGGTCGCCTTTGTCATTCACAAACAAATGCCCAACTCAGTTCCACAATTCCATTTTCAGGTGCACTCTTTTAAATAGGAGAAAGAGGAGGCTTCCTGGGCTTGCCTGCTTCGGGCTCTCTGTTCCATGATCCTAGCCCCCAGCCCCCCAGTTCATGCATCTGGGTACTCATTCATAGTCATCATTTTGACTCTATTTGGGGCATCTATTGGGCACTGAGTGGCATTGTCACTGACCTCAAAAGGTTGGCAGTCTCAGGGATAGATGCTACTTATACCTGGAATTAGTTGTAACATTTCAGAAATACTCTGGACTTGGCAATTTTCCCTGAGAGTACAGATGCATGGCACCTGACCCAAATATGTTCCCTTTAAGGAAGGCTTCCTAGAGAAAATACCACCTTAACTGGGTGTGAAATGACAAGTGTCAGCTCAATTAGTTAATTGTCTATACTCACTATTCTGACTCTAAGGTCTGTGGCATGATACTGCTTATTCACTCATGCACGCATCCCCAAATATACAAGTATGTGAACTCAAAGTTATCTCTCGATTTTAGTGATATTCTCTTTCTAAGATAAGTTTCTACCTGTTATAATGTAAGCTCCAAGGGACTAAGGGCCTTCTAACTTGCTTGCTTCTCTGACTTCAGCAAGTCACCCATATATGCCCAGCATACAGATTGAGAGGATGCATGTGTCAGTGGGAGAGGGGTTTGCAGATCATTCTGAATGCTTCTTGTATCTGGAGCACAAGTGAAGTGATGGAGGGTGGCCAGAGCAGGCAGATCTAGGAAGAATTCAGACTTCAGCTGTGGGGTAAATAGTGAACCATTGACAGAGATAAGCAGAGGAGCAACAAGATCCAGTTTGTCTCTAGAAAGACTCCTTCAGTGGAAGAAGAGAAGAGGGTAGCGGGCTAAGTGCTGTGGGACAATGCACTTTTTATCCTGTCACTTGTATTATTTTTAATGAAATGCTGATTGGCCAGTAGCCACGCAGAAAGTATAGGCAGAGTGACCAGGCAGGAAGTAGAGGTGGGGCAATGAAAATTCTGGGAAGAGCTCAGTTGGTATAGCATGGGACTCTTAATCCCAGGGTTGTGGGTTCAAGCCCCATGTTGAGCTCCATTCTGTTGACTGAGTTTTCTGTCCCACCTAGTTCTGCAATTGTTCAGTTCCCAAAAGATCACACAGAGGTCTACATTAATTTTAAACTGATTGGCCTAGTATCTCAGGCTTCTTCTTAACTCTTATAACTTATATTAGCCCTTAATTCTTGTCTGTGTGAGCCATGTGGCTTAGTACCTTTTTTCGGTGAGGCAGTCACATCTTGCATCCTCTGCATCTGGTCATGACTGCAGACTAAAACTTCTGTCTTCCCAAAATTCTCATTGCTCTGCCTATAATTCCTGCCTGGCTACTGGCCAATCAGTTTATAATTAATGTAGACCTCTGTGTGATTTTTTTTTCTGGGGTGGCGAGACTGAACCATTGCAGGACTGGGTGAGACAGAAAACTCAATCAACATCTGAGTGTTCAGGGAACCAGCAGAGAAGTGGCAAGCTATAACCCAGGAGAAAGAATAAACGTAGAGGCGGGGGGGGGTTCTCATTGCCTCTCCACTTAAATAACAGTGTAGTCCTTTTGAGTGACCAGTAATGAGGCAGCATCAGCACTTGAGCTCTGAGCATCTATAGACCCTGGCTGCTCCTTTGAATGTTCTGCAAGAAATAATGAGAGTCGCCCCCAGCTAAGAACATAGGTACTAGACACACTGGACTACATACAGTCTTTTCTGTCTCATCTGGTTTCCACTTGTCTCTTGCCTTGTTTCCTTGAGGTAAAAAAAATAATGACAAAAGAGAAGGGCTGTGGAGCATCCTTCAGTGACAGGTATATTTTCTCAGCATTCCTTATGCCTAACAATCGCAGCACCATCTTGAAAACAGGGGCACCATAGTCAGTGTTCAGCATATAACAGCTAAGCATCTATCCCTCAGTGTCCATGGAGGACTTGTTCTAGGACCAAGTTACATACCAACATCCATAGGTACCCATGCCTCTCATATAAAATAGCTTAGTGTCTGCATATAGCCCATGATCATCTATCTACCTGTATACTTCAAACCATCTCCAGAAGGCATAATGCTTCTTATGCTATAATGCTATATGGTTGTTGCACTTATTGTGTGGGGAATATGATAAGAAACAGAGTTTATACTTGTTGATCCTGATGGCAGGCACACAATAAGCAGGCTGGATGTTATCATACACCACCTCCCTGGTACAGAAACTGAGGGAGGGGTCTCCTCAAAGACACACAGATAACAAGATACAGAATAAGTATAGCATCTAGGTAGCAAAAATGAAATCCAGATGGCAAAGAACCAGGGACTTTTAACACAGACCAGGAACTGTGCTATGTGCTTCTCATGGATTTGTTCAATTCTACTTCTTCGCATTTGAAGTAAGTGATCCTATTCAGTCTCTGTTTTCAGATGAGAAAAAATGGCAACAGAAAGGTTATGCTGGCAAGTATGGGAGGATCTATTCCTAAGGGTGATTTGGCCAGAGTTAAACTCAGAATTCGTGGTGCATGTGCTGTAGGATGAGTATAACCAAATATTCCAAATATTCATTGTGAACATGCTGTTAAGAGAAGCAAGCCAGTCACCAAGCATTCAAGTGCATGTGAGCCTCTAACCTAGAATTCATCCTACATAATGCATTACCAGGGTGGGCCCAGGGCAGTAATGCAACACTTACAGTGCATGTACAGTGGGCAACACACACCTGTATCTGAGCACTCATGTTGCGTGTGTTGTGGGAGAGCAATGTCTATTATTTAGCACACATGCTGCATGTACCATGGGAGGTTCAGGTTTATAACAAAGCACTCCAGTTTTATGTACTGTTGGAAGCACACACCACTAACCCAGTACTCATGGTGCATGAGTCTCATGCCTTATAACCTAGCACTCACTGTGAATGGATTTGACAAACCCAAACCAGAAACCCAGAACTAATGGTGCATGTACTGTGGAAGCTCATGACTATAACCCAGCAGTCATGGTACACTGTAATAATAGAACTTCTCTAAGAAAACAGAACTTATAGAATGAGTCTATGCTGTTGGAGGTTCATGCCTCTAACTTAGCATCCTGGCATGTATACTGTGGAAGGCTCATGTCTATAACCCAGCTCTCATTGTGAATATGCTGTCTGAGGCTTGACCCAGTAACCCAGCACTCACTCTGGATTTACTCTTGGGGGTTCAAGTCAATATACGAACACTCATGGTTTATGTACTTATGGAGACTCACACCACTAACCCAGCACATGTGACGCATATCCTGTGGGAGGCTCATACGTATACATGAACACTCATTGATAATGTATTTTGAGACTCTAAGCAGTAAACCAGGACTCATGGAGCATGCACTGTGGGGAGGCTCATGCCTGTAATCCAACATTCATGCCTGTATTGTTGTGAGACCTTGGTTGTGTCCCAGAACTCAGGGTGATTGTTCTCTGGGAGGCTACCCTTGTAACCCACCTCTCATGGTACATGGACTGAGGGAGGCTCATGGCTCTAACCAAGGACTCACCAAGAATGTACTGTGTGAGAGTCTAAGCAGGAACCCAGAACCCATGAGGCATATACTGTGGGGAGCTCATGCCTATAGCCCAACATACATGGTGCATATACTACAGGAGGCTGGCACATGCAACATCACACTCATGGTGCAAGTCCCGTGAGAGGCTGACCCCTGTATCCCAGTACTCACGATCCCTGTATTGTGGAAGACTTAGAACTGTATGCCAGCACTTGGGCTGCATATACTCTGGGAGAATCAGGTCTGTGACCCAGCACTCATGGCTTATGCATTTTTGGAGGCTCAACCACTAGCATAACATTCGTGGCACATATGTTATGGGAAGTTCATGCCTATAATCCAACACTCACTGTGAATGTACTGTATGAAACACAAACTCAAAACTTGTACTGCACTCCTGTAACCTGGTGTTCAGGGCGCATGTACTATGGGGGCCCACAAGCTGTAACCCAGAACTTAGTACATGTACTATGGGGGGCCCACAGCCATAACACAGTACTCATGGTGCATTGTAATAATTGCGGTTCTCTGGGAGAAGAGAACTTACAGAATGAGTATGTACTGTGGGAAATTGGTGCCTATAAACTAGCAATTAAAGCGCATATACTTAGGAAGTTCATGCCTATAAACCAGTTTTCATTGTCAATGTATTGGGTGATACTCCAAAAAGTAAGCCAGCACTAAGGAAGCACATACTTTGGCAGGCTGATGCCTATAACCCTGTACTCATTGTGCAAATCACAACAATAAGAATGCACTCATGGCATGTATGTACATAAGAGGCTCATGCCTTGTGACCCAGGATTCACGGTGCTTGTTCTATGGTTGGCTCACGGTTGTAAGCCAGTACTCATGGTACAGGTATTTGGGGAGGATGACCTCATAATCCTAGCACTCATGTTGCCTGTACTCTAGTTGGATCGTGCCTATTACCCAGTACTCATTGCGACTGTACTGTGCATAGCTCAAAACAGTAAGCCCGCATTCATTGTGTATGTATTGTGTTAGGCTCAAGCCTGGAACCAGGCACTCATTATGCATGGGTTCTGGAAACAAACACACACCTATAATGTAGTACTCACCATGCATGTAATGTGGGAAGCTCATGAATATACTCCAGGACTCATTCTGAATATACTGTGCAAGACTCAAAACAGTAAGCCAGCACACACTGTGCATGTACTGTGTGGGGGCTAAGCCTGTAACCCAGCACTCATTGAAAGTTAGTGTGTACTACACCACAGAGTAAGCCAGCTCTTACAGTGTGTGTTGTGTGAGACTCAGGCCTATAGCACAGCACTCATTGTGATTGTCCTGTATAAGATTTAAGAGTCATGCGACACTCACAGTGCACATGCGGTGTGAGGTTAATGACTAAATGAGTGAATGAGTGCAATATTCATAACAGTAAGTGAGTAATCACGGTGTGTCTACCAGGGTAGGTGCATTTCTATAACCCAGCACTCTTTGCAAATGTCATGTGCAAGACTTAAAACAGTAAGCCAGACATTGTATTATATATGCTACGGGAGCCTCATGCTTGTAGCCCCACACCCATTGTACATTGTACACTGAAGATGCTTGCCTGGAAGGCAGCACTCAAGGTACATGTATTGTGGGAGGGTAACACCTGTAATTATCACACGTGGTACTTGTACTATGGTAGATTCATGCCCATTACCCAGGATTCATTGGGAATGAACTGTGAAACAGAAAAAGTAAACAGGCATTCAGGGTGCATGAGCAATTGGGGGAGGTTCATGTCTGTAAACCCAACCCTTACTGTGCATATGCAACGAGAGACTAAATGTTAGGGCAGCATTTATAGTGCAAGTTCTGTAGGAAGCTCATGCCTATTACCTAGGATTCATTCTGCATATGTTATGGTACACTCAAGGCTGTATGCCGGCACTATGGTACATGTACTGTGGGAAGATGACATTGCAATCCTAGCATGGTAAATGTACTGTGGTAGTCTCATGGCTACCGCCCCAGCAGTCATTGGGAAGATACTGTGGAACTTAAAGAGTACACTGGCTAGCATAGTTAAGGTTAATGTTGCTGTGATGGAACCCCAGGACCAATATCAATTTGTGGAGGAAAGGGTTTATTTAGTTTATATTTCCACACTGCAATCTACCTTTGAAGAAGTCAGGACAGGAACTCAAAGCGGGCAGGAACCTGGAGGCAGGAACTGATGCAGAGGCCCTGGAGGGATGCTGCTTACTGCTTTGCTCCATGTGTGGCTTACTCAGACTGCTTTCTTATAGAAGCCAGAACCACCAGCCCAGAGATAGTACTACCTACAATGAGATGTATTAATGCTATTAATGATTAATCCCCTATTAATCATTAATTTAGAAAACACGTTACAGCTGGAGTTTACGGAGGTATTTTCTCAGTTGAGGTTCTCTGCTTTCAGATGGTTCTAGCTTCTATCAAGGTGACATAAAACTAGCCAGGACAATTGGCCCATTGTTATTTTGACCAATAAACATATCACTGTTCATTCATAACATTTCTTTTCTTGGTCATCCCTAAGACCACACATTAACATCAACATTACAAAATAAAATGTTCTACAAACTGCGAAATTTCCAGTCTTTACAGATTCAAACACTGCAAAATGGGATCTCTTTAAAAATTCAAAGTCTCTTACAAAACCTGAAATCTCTTTTAAAAATCAATTGCTCAAATGTGGGCTCTTGTAAAATCAAAAATACATTGACTACTTCCTTATTTCAAGAGGGAAGAACCAGGGCACACTCATAATCAGATCAAAGCAAAACCAAACTCCCCCAGGGTAAATGACAGCATGTCCAACAACTGGAGCCACTCACTTTCTGGGCTCCTTCAAAGGGCTTGAGCCACTTCTCAGGCTTCTCCTTCTGGAGTACATACAGCTGCTCTTCTAGGCTCAGATTGTCTCCACTTCCCTGCTGCTGCTGGTGGTGGTGGTCATCCCATGGTACTGGCACCTCCAAAACTTGGAGTCTTCTACTGTAGCTGGGCTGTGCTTTCATCAGTAGCCTCTCCTGAGCTTTCTTCAGGGACTCCAGTCCTGACACACAATGCCAAGCCTCAGGTTTTTTTTTCCAGGACCCCTTTTATTTATTCAAAAACAGAGCCATTTGGGTGACTCTTATACTATCAAGTTCAGTTGGCAGCATGAGGTACAACCTTGGCTGCTTCTGGAATACAGCTTCTGTGTGCTGACTCTCAAGAAACACTTCCCAGACGGTTGTACCTCAGTGATGGTGGTGTCATGTTAATCACTGCTTATTTCTCAGCCCCAACTAATCAGTGTCAATTGTCCAGAAATGCAAAGCTTTTACTCCAATGGTTCTGGTATTTCGTTAATTGTGGCTGACTCTTCAGCCCCACATTACCAGAGCCACAGAATATTCACCCAAGTGACCTGGTAGAATCTTTGCTTCCCTCTGAAACTTCACAAGTCAGGCGGCTATCTTCTGCATGGCTCTCAACATTATTATCTCCCAAACTCCAACAGAATTGGCCACTGAGATATTAACACTCAATGACTTTTCTAGCCCAAAGCTCCAGAGTCCTTCCACAATTCTCCCAAATATATGGTCAGGTCTGTCACAGCAGTACCCAATTCCTGATATCAATATCTGTCCTAATTGTGGTTAACATTGCTGTAATGGAGCCCCATGACCAAAACCAACAACTTGGGGGAGGAAAGGATTTGTTTGACTTACACATCTATATCATAGTCCACCAATGAAGGAAGTCAGGGCAGGAACTCAAGCAGGGCAGGACCCTGAAGGCAGGAATTAATGCAGATGCTATGGAGGGTGCTGCTTACTGGCTTGCTTGACATGACTTTTTCAGCCTGTTTTCTTATGGAAGCCAGAATCACCATCAATCACTAATTATTTAAATATCCTACAGCCAGATCTTATGGAAGAATTTTCTCAGAGCCTCCCTCATTTGAGTTGACCCTATCTTGTGTCTAGTTGACATAAAACTAGCCAGGATACCAGCATTCATGGTACATATTCTGTGGGAGGCTCATGTCTATAATTCAGCACTGACTGTGAATGTATTCTCACAGTCTCAAAACAGTAAAGCAGCCTGTTGCTCAGCACTCACTTAGAATTTACTGCATAAGACTCAAAACAGTAAGCCAGAGCTAATGGTGCATATACTCTGGGAGACTCATGCCTAAAACCCAAGTATTCATGGTTCATATTCTGTGGTAGGCTCACAGATTAAGCCAACATGTATGGTGCATGTACAACGGAAGAAAGATACCTATAATCCTAGCCTGCATGGTGCACATACTGTGGTAGGCTCTTGTCTATTACCAACCACATGTGAATGTGCTGTATGAGACTCAAAACAGTAAGTCAATACTCATAGTGCATTTTCAATGGGGGTTTCACATATAAAACCCAGCACTCACTGAGCATATACTGTGGGAGGCTCAGTTCTGAAACTGTCACCGTAAAGGCATTACACTTACACTCTGGTGGTGCCTATCTGCAGCCACATCCCCTAAATTAGCAATTTTAATTGAGGTTCAGAAATCGGGAAAGCACATTCCCTGGTTACTCCATTAAGGCTTGCGATTGACAGAAAGCAGACTGTACCTAGTTGAGGGTCATAATTGGTCGACTTGCAGTGTAGATGGTTACTCCGCTTGTAAGTCTTATATTAGGTAGAGCTACAATCCATGCATATATAGAGCCCTGATCAGTGAAATCATAATCTATGCACAAGCTTACCACACCCCTCTCTGTACCCCTATTTCACATTCATACACTAGCTCTCAATGTTTGCAGGTTAGTCTGAAGGCTTCTCTTCTATGCATAACCCTCCGTGAGTATTAGGAAGTTAGGCCATAATAAAGACTTCTCAGAATCTGCTGACTGTCTTTATCACAGGTTGAGAAGACTGAGTTGGTGGCAGGAAGAAGAAACAGAAGCCCAGGGTTGCCAATGCCAGTAGCAGCTGCAGCAACAAGGCAGTGGGTTAAAGAGTGCCAGAGACTTATCAGACATAGTGACACACACCTTAATCCCAGCACTTGCAAGGCAGGGATGGGTGAATGTCTGTGAGCTTGAGTCTAGTCCGGTCTACTTATTGCATTTCAGGACAGCCAGAGCTGTACAGTGAGAGCCTGTCTGGAAAAAAAGAGAAGTTCTAGAGAGTCACCAAGTGCTGAGAATCCCCAATACCCAAAACTTGGAAATACAATATCAAGAAGCAGCTAAGAATTCCAGAGAGCAGGAGTTAAGAAATTAGCTCAATAATAGAGTACTTGTTTAACACACCTAATGCTTTAGGTCCAAGTCTCCAGCACAGGCATGTTCATGCACATAGCACACACACACACACACACACACACACAAACACAAACACACACACACACATTGAGAATGAAACTAAGGTTAGATTCTTCAAGAAGCTGTGACAACAAAAGATGATGGGGATTCTTTTCAAAGGTGAGAGACATAGCTGAGCCCATGCTGTGTGTTTCTATGAGGGCTGAAGGTAGGAGCCAAAGCTGCCAAGCCTACAGGGCACCAGAGATGAAAGAGCCAATTGTCTCTGTCCACACAGCCCAGGAACTGTGAAGCTAGCAACTGGGTGTTGATATTCTAAACCCAGGGCAATATAACTGTGCCTTCAGTATCTAGAGCAGTAAGCTTCCAGCTTTAAAATTTTGGAACCATAAGCTTCTAGTTCTACAGGCTAAAAGCCATAAGCCTTTGGGTTTAGAAGTCAATCTTGTGAGCATCTGGAACTCAAAGTGGGTGGTGTTAAAGGAGCTATCATTTGGGTACCTAGTATTTCTACCTGTAGAGCAAAATATCTCCCAGCCAGCCATCTGTGATAAAGGGACCAACCAGAGTCACAGGGATCATATGAAGGAAAGTCAGACTTTAATCTCAAATTGAGGCCCACACTGTGAAAGCAAGCCCATGTCCAATAGTGCCTGGATGACCAGGAACCAATGGCTGGACAGCCAGAGACCTAGGATGGAAAAAAAATCAATAAGATTCTTAATGATGTTCTGCTATACTCATAGATTGGTGCCTAGCCCAATCATCATCATAGAGGCTTCCTCTTATAGCTGATGGGAAGAGATACATATATAGCTAAACATGAGGGAGAGAGAGAGAGAGAGAGAGAGAGAGAGAGAGAGCCCAAATCTTGATCAGGTCTCTTCCTTTCAGCTCAGGGAATCCCACAGAAGAACCTAAAAACTGTAGGAGCCAGAGAAGACCAACACCAGGAAAACACAGACCACAGAATCAACTAAGCAGGACTTGTGAGTGTTCCGAGAGACTAAACCTGCAATCAGAGCCTGCATGGGTCTGTGTTAGCTCCTCTGCATATATGTTATAGTTGCTAGTTTGATCTTTTTGCGGGGCTCTTGATAGTGGAAGTGGAGTGTCTCTGATTCTTTTGCCCGCCCTTGGGGCCCTTTTTGTCCCACTGGTTTTCCTCACCCAGTCTTGATGGGAAGGCTTGTGTCTGGTCTTACTGTAACTTGCTATGACATGTTCTGTTAATGTCCCTGGGAGGCCTGCTCTTTTCTGAAGGGAAATGTAGGAGGAGTGGGTCTGAGAGAGAAAGGGGAAGTGGGGAGTGGTTGGGAGGAGCTAGGGGAACTGTATGAGAGAGGGACAATAGATAGACAGACAGATAGATAGGCAGGCAGATAGATAAAATCATTCTGACCATAGAGTCCATGTTCTTTCCATCCTATGACTCCACTGGTACCCTGAGTGTGGACTCCTTGGAGTCATCCTTTCCTTCCACAAGTACTCACTTCACCCTGACCATAGCCTGGAGCAGAGCTTCACGCTTGGATGGTTTTGATGGCCTGACAGGATTCTACACAGACAATGGTCTACTTCTGGCTATTATAGGTCATCTTTGGTGGCTCCAATCCCAGAGGCTGGTCTTAGTGCATTCAAATGCCAATGTCCTGTGAGCAGAGATGACCCAGGTGGTTATTTTCCAAGTTTTCCCAAACAGGTGATGCTGATGGTTGTAAAATATTTTCCCTTAGAGCCTCTGAGCTGGGGGTTAAATGCCAGTGTTAATTGTCTGTGTGTACATGTAACTCTAGCAGTCTGCAGCAGCAGCCACAGGGGACACATGTGTAGGATGCATGTCAGCCTAACTGCCAGGCCTGGGACCTAGTTCTAACCCAGTGCATCCTGGACTTGATACCTCCCTCCTCTGAGCCTTGGAGTCTTTCCTTGAGTAACTAGAAGGCTGAGCTACCCTTTATTGGAGAGGGTCCCATGGGTGTTTAAGCTCTGAACTGTAGAGCTTCTGTATAAAACTTGTAAGATTTTCCAACTTTGTTTTGATTTCATTCAGCCCATAATTTGAGTGGTGTCCCTGGGGTCCATGTGTGGTATCTCAAAAGCCAATAGTGCCTGGGTGTTATTGAGCATATAGCATATCAAATGCTCTAGACCCTGGCCATCCATGCACCCTGAAGACACCCAAAGCTTCTCCCTTGAGCAATAGCCCTGATCCAGGCCTCAGAGAGTCTTCCCGCTCCTGTGCACTTGCTAAGGTGAGGAGGGGAGTTGCTACACCAGTCACTATGGCCTTTATCAGTCTTTCCCTCTGGAAAAATACATGAGGCTCTTTCCCCACTGATGTAAGTTATAATACCTATGTGGCAAGCGTATGCAGAGCGGTATGGGGGCAGGAGTATAAGGGGAAAGGAGAGGGGAGGGGGAAAGTGGGAGGGAGAAGAAAAGGGAGATCATCTGAGGGAAAGATAGCAGAAAGGGAGGGAGGGAGGGAGGGAAGGAGGGAGGGCGTATGAACCATTGAACCAAATCATTCAGAAGTGGTGTGACTTAGGTCATCTTCAACCACCTTCTGAGTATGCTCAAGGACTCCAGCATGTGTCATTCCATATCTCTGATGAGAAGTGCTGAGCACAGGTGGCTTTGACAGCTGCAAGCAAATCCCCTGTTCTCCAAAGAAGACCACCAGGGCATACATTTTTACGAGGAAAAAAAAAACAAGAAAAGGAAGCTATAAAACCAAGTCCCTCCAGGGTGACGGTGACAAATGAGAGCTCTGGGGACAGAGGGTAGACTTGGAGTTATGATGTCTCCTGTCAGTTGGCCACTTCCTTGATTATTTCCATCTTTTCCCAGGGCCAAGGATGAGGGAAAGAATTCCAGACTTACCTCACCTCTGACACCATTCATCTCCTCCACAGAGAGGAGAGTGAAAGTTAGATCTTTCCCTTGATCCTGGGGCAACTTCACCAATATTTTTGTGCAGAAAGACTTTAGGTTCTCAGCCATTTATATGCCCAGAAATCCTTCCTAGTTTGGAAGGAAGCCAACCACCAAAGAGTCCTGTATTTTATGCTCCCCTTGGCTGGTGGAGTGCCCTCACTGCCACAGTCAACTCTGTTTACTTATTAAAATTGAGCTTCCTGAAGGATGCAGGTATGGTGAGGAGGACACATCCATCTACACAGCTGTGTGTATGTGTGTATGCGTGTGGTGAGGAGGTCACATACATCTGCACAGCTGTATGCATGTGTGCATGCATGTGGTGAGGAGGTCACATACAACTACACAGCTGTATGCATGTGTGCATGCATGTGGTGAGGAGGTCATATACAACTACACAGCTGTATGCATGTGTGCATGCATGTGGTGAGGAGGTCACATACATCTATACAGCTGTATGCATGTGTGCATGCATGTGGAAGCCAGAGGTGACACCCAGTGTCTAGAACCTCTCTCCACCTCATTTTTGTCTAAATGGGATCGCTCACCAAACCAGAAACTCCCTGATTGGCTAGGCTGGCTGGACAGCAAACCTGAGGTATCCTCTTTTTTCCTCCTTCCTAGTACATCCAAATTTTACGTTGGTACTGGGAACATAAACGCAGGTCCTTATGCTAGAATAGCAAGTGTGTTTTTCACTGAACTGTCTCTCCCTGGCCCCTCAAGATATGATGTAATTATCCCCATGCTGAAGGCATCCCTTGATCCTCTAACCCAGAATAAATGGTTAATTCCTATTCCTATGTCATTCTTTCTTCTGTCTCGGGCTTCCTCTTTTACCTTAATTGTTGTGCTGAGTTGTTGATTGTCTGATTGCCTCAGTAGACTGAGCTCAAGCTCCTTAACAGCCAACGTCATGTGTTATCTCACTGTGTCCTGTGTATCAGCAACAGGGGCAGCCCTTGGAGGGTGGGGGCTTGCTAGAAAGTCAAACATCCAGGCTTTACTGGAAAACCAGGAAGACTAACCCTCAGTTTTAACAAGATACCTAGATATAACAAACACATTATAAACTGTGACATGCTCTATCTAGAAAACATGTAAATGGAAGTTTATTTCCCACTGGGTCAGCAGTCATTCAGTCCCAAAGAAACACAGAGTTTTATATTAATTATAAAGTTGGCATATTAGCTCAGGCTTATTATTAACTAGCTCTTACAACTTAAATTAACCCATAATTCCTGTCCAGTTTAGTCACATGTCTTGGTACCTTTTTTTAAGTAGGGCATTCTCATCTTGCTTCCTCTGCTTCTGACTTGTGACTACAGACTGAGCCTTTCCTCTTCCCTGAATTCTCCTACTTTGGTTGCCCCGCCTATACTTCCTGTCTGGCTACTGTTCAGTGTTTTATTAAACTAACTATGAGTAACAAATCTTTACAGTATACAAGAGTATAGTCTCACAGCAAGAACAATCTGTGTGCCTTGTCATTCAGAAAGTGTTTATTGAATGACTAGGTGACTGGACATCAAAATGACTGTCAAAGCCTAGCCAGTTCAACTATAGCCATTGGTGAAACCCTGGATCTCATTCTTGACTGTTTAAATAAAGTTGTCTCCTCCACCACAGTGAGAGAAAACCTTTCATACTCTCCTCTAACTTTGTGTCTCTATCTCCTCCTCCAGAACCAGGCACCTCCCATGGACAACTGTATCCCAAGCTCAAAAATGTAAATAGAAACAACAGTTTTCAGGGAAACTCATGAACAATCCACCATGAGCCAGTGCCTTTGAGGAAGGGGATGTTCATCACGGGCTGTGAGTGATGTGCCAGCCAGCAGACCATGCAGGGAGGAAGCCTGCTTCTCATTAGTCAGCCCTTCTCCCTCTAGAACCACACAGAGTGCAGACCAAGTGGAAACTGTGCCCTCTAGGTCTGCAATGGGCTGCTCGTCAACAGCTTCCTTGCTGCTTCTCTCGCCAGCTACTCAACTTTTATATCTAAGGGATGGAGCAAAGCCTGCTGGGACAATCTCTGGAGCTAGCCTTGGTATCAGATGTGGACTTAAACTCCCTATCCCGTCACTCTTCCATGCTACCCCCAAACCATTCTGTATATCTTAGAGACTTTCCTATAGCTATGATAAAAATATCCTCACAAAAGCAACTTCAGGATACAAGAGTTTATTTTAGCTGTTCAAAGGCAGTCCCTAATGGTGGAGAAGAGAAGGCAGCAGGAACTTGAAGAGTCACAAGAAGTTTTCAGTCAGGAAGAAGAGAGTAATGGATGCTTGTATTCAGCTCACTTTCTTTTTCTGTCGGTCAAGATCCCCACCTAGGGAATGGTACCGCTCACAGTGGTCTTCTCATATCAATCAACTTCATCAAGATGATGTCATTGACAGACATACTCAGAAGCCCTTGCCCCAGATTATTATAAATTTCATCACATTGACATTTGAGAGCAACAATTATACTCTATAAATACAGAATTTTACTGACCATGTTAAATTCTAAATTAGCCTAAGAATAAGCATACCCCTGACTTATGAGATCTTTGAGTTGAAAAGGTTATAGGTAATTAAGACCACACCCACTCCAAACTCCATGGTCAAAGCTCATCCATTGGCTTGGGATGCCCACATGAGTAACATAAAGGGATACTAAGCCTTGCTACTGATGTCACTTTCTGTCTACAGCACGGTAACCTTCAGATGGTTTCAGTCTCTATTGTCTCCTGAGTGAGAAGGCACCGTTCTCATCAGAACCTCACACAGCAGGGGAACCTGAGGCCCAGAGAGGGTAGGCCTCTTCCCATTTTCAGGAATTTATACTTCTCTAGACTCCGAAAGGATTTTCCATGGCTTAAAATGAAATATTTACATAATGACAGCATTTGAAGTTACACTGTAGCAACATCTTGGCATTTGGCCAAAACAACGCACAAAATGCATGTTATGACAATTTAAGTACTCCAATTTATGGAGAAAATCGCCATTTGCAGGTTTTATTTGCTCAATAAACTTATATTGAACATTTTAAAGATATCACTAGTTGTATACACGGGAATAGAAAATAAAGACAAAAAAGAAATCAAACATCCTCCAGGCAAAGGAGAGGAGTTTTTGCTGAATACAAAAAAGAATCTTTTTGCTGTGATTTGTAGGAAATTGGCCTCTGGGTTTCCTAGTGGGCCAAGTAAAAAGGGAAATGCAAGCTGTTAGTAGCAGAAGAAAGAGAGAGGTTCTATTTAGAAGAAAACACATGCTAGCATGATGTTCTAAACAAAATTCATTAGAGGAGGCTTATGGAAATGGAATGATGATATTATTGGATCAGCTCTTCAGTAGTAACTGTGTGGAGGGTGTAGAAACAACCTCAGTGACAAAGAGGATTTGTAGGGCAGGGGGCCAGGCCAGTGACTAAGAACATGTCATGCTCTTGCAAGGACATGAATTCTGTTCCCAGCCCCATAATGGACAAGTTCACAACCCCCTGTAACTCTAGCTCCAGGGGATCCAGTGTCATCTTCTGCCCTCTTCAGGTACCTGTGATCATATGCACATACATACATACATACAGATGGACACATAATTAAAAATAAGAAATCTTTTAAAGTAATATTTGCATTTAAATTTGGTGTACCAGTGAACAGCAAGGATCACATGGACTTCTTGTGGATTCTTTGATTTCCTTCTGACAAGCAAAAGGACTCCTTCCTGGTCAGAATCCTTGCAGCTGCACTTCCTGCACTCAATCATTTGAACTTCTGCCAACTCACCCTCCCTTCCATACCCTGTTCTCTCCCAAGCTTTCTCCTCACCCGTTCATCCTTTTCCTTCTTCTGCACATCTAAAGAGCTTCTCTCCAATCCCTACTATTGTACTCCCTAAGCATCCCTCAAGCTTGCTTCCACCCTCCATTCCTTCCCTCTAAGATTTCTGCTGCAGTTCCCAACTTTATCCAAAGTTGTCTCGAATCTTTCCCTCCAGAAATGATCATGAAACTACAAATAGCAACTATAAATCCCATTTGAAAACTTTAAGGGGTATCTAGTAACTTACAAGGAAAATCCCCCAACCTTCCTATTAAACCTGCCATGTGTTTCAGGATCCATCTCTAAGTCATCTCTAAACATTTTGTGACCCGAAGTGCTGTAGCCAGGACTCCCAAAGAAATCTCCCCTGAGAGCAGCCAACTCCAACACACACCATAGCTTCAAGATGCAGGCCATTTTCAAAGCATCTTGTCACCTGTGTGTCCTGTTTCTGGCTTTCCTCTTGGCTGACTTTGATGAGTCAAAACAACGGTCCCCTTCTCAGGGTCTTTCTTGGAGCACCTCAGACTGAAAATGTTCCTCCTTTCAGAGCTCCTTCATGTTCACACTGTAGTTACTGCATAACCACATTGCCTTGATTCTTGCTGGCTCCACCTATGGCTACCTCCCCAGAGAAAATGAGAAAGTTTGGTGCCGCACTGTCTTTGATCCATTTCAACACTTCCTAATGGCAACTAGATACTTAAAAGTCTGATGAATACAAAAATGTGAATAACAAGAAATAAGGACAAGAATCTAGATATCCGTCATCACGTCAAAATCATTTCTTTCCTAACTCCTTGGAATCCGTGTAGTCCCCCACCCCCCCCTCTCTCTCTCTCTCTCTCTCTCTCTCTCTCTGGAGCTGGATCTGGAGCTGGAGCTGGACAAAGGAGAGAGAGAGAGAGAGCAAAAGAATGGCAAGGAGACCACCACAACAGAGACCATCAACCCAGCCGAAGTAATCACCTTGGAGATTCAAAGGGAGGTAAGATAATTAATAGGGAAAGCATAAGAGAAGGCCTGTGACTGGACTCTGGGAGGGTAGGAGCAGAAGAAGCACTTGGGGCCTTTGGAGTAAACAGAAAGAGAGGGAAGCTTGGAATAGGTGAGCTATTAAAGAGATGTGGATGATCTCAGAATAATTAAACAAGGAAGTCATGAAGAAGACATGACAGTCACAGCCAGTCTGGAGCAAGACAAGGTGATTCACGGAAGGACAAGGACGTAGTGTCAGGTCAGGAATTAGAGGACAAGGGGTCCAGGTTGGAGTCAGGGCATGGACAGGGGACCAGGCAATACCAGGTCTATAGAGTAAGTCAGGATCCAGATCTTGTTCACAACAGGGAACATTCTTTCTTCCTTTAAAGCTATACTCATAATTTAAAATTCTGAGAGAGTAAACATTTGAAAACAGCTTTGTGCTTTAAGGAGTGTGCGGTTGGGATGCCCGGATAAGGAGCAGCTGGGAGTGGGTCCCCATCATTATCACTATGCATTATCATGAGGCTCTTTCAGCCCAGCATCAGGGGAGGTAGGATGAACACAGAGAATATATCTCAGAAGATGCTCTGTTGCATCAAGTAGCAACTGCGGAAAGTCTTTTCTCTACACCTAGTCATGTATTTTATGCCAAGAGCCTCAACTAATTCAGTCTCAGAAGACCTGAACTCAGCCAAGGCTTCTACCAGCCCTCAGAGGATACAAAGGTTTCAACCTCTATGGAAAAGCTAAAGTCATCACTGAAATACCTCCAAACTCCACTGTACTACCTAGCAACAGTGTAGGCTGCTGTGGATCCTTGTTCTCCCCCAAAATGCTCAGGAACCAATGGGGTCATGGTTATTTGGGAGTCCAGAAAGAACACTACATGAAACACGTTGAAGCAGATCTGAAAGCAAGAGCCCTGGATGGTGTTGCAGCAATCTATCAGATATCACTGACTTTAATCGTTACTTTTCTATTTCTGCAACTGAATACCTATGAGAAGCAGTTTAACGGGAGAAGAGTTCGTTTGGGCTCACAGTTTAAGGGTGTTAGTCCATAGCGAGAAGGAAGACCTGATAGCAGAAACGTGAAGCAGATGCTCACATTGAATTCATAGTCAGGACCCTGAATGGGTCGAGGAAGTAGAGTCAGACTACAAAGTATCAAGACCCACTCCTAGAGACCTGCTTCTTCCTGTGAGGCTCCATAACCTTCCAAAATACAGCCACCAGCTGGGACCCAAGAGGGATACTTTACATTCAAACCACAACAGGGGCCATGAGATTTTTACAGTCATTGGCAACAGTTCTGGGAAAATTAAAGCTGTGCTGTTCTGCCTACCTTGAAAGTTTTGTGCTCCCCTCTGCCAAGTTCTGGATAGTGTTCTAGCACCTTCAGTTCAGCAATGCCAGTAGATCCCAACTCTTTTCCACAAATAGAACTATCATCATCATCATCATCATCATCATCATCATCCTCCTCCTCATCATCATCATCATCATCACAGGATTTCACTTCTTAGCAAAGATTGTTAGCCTGGAGCTTGGAATATTCCTTACCAACCTTCTAAGTGTTAGGATTACAGCCATGCACCATGTCACTTATCTATTTGCTACTTAAATCTCATCATAGGATCCTTTGCACCCAAAATCTGATCTTCCAGATTTCCAGCATTGTATAAGTTCTACTGGGAGAGAGGTAGACCCAGAGAGAGATGACATAGTAGTTACCACCTAAAAGGCCATGCTGATGACCATGGTATGGATAGCTGGAGCAGCACATCGGAAGGTGGGAGTCTTCTGGGAGTAAAGCAGGAATTAGGCCTGAAATGATAGGTGAGTGCAGAAAGGAAAGGCAGGAGCTGGGGAAAGGCGAGGAGTTCTAAATCAGAATGCACCAGCAATTAGGATTAATAAGGGAGGTAGGGTAGGTTGGAACTTAGTTACACCGGCTCTAAAAGCCAGAGCCAGCCTGAGAGGGGGACCCACAGGAGGGAAATGTAGAATAAATCCCTGCCTTGGGTGTCGATGCCCTGGTGTGAATCCCACCTATAGTTGGGAATTGAAAACATGGAGAAGGTGCTTAACCTTTCTGAGCCTTTTCTCAAATGACTCCCGAGAGTAAGCTCCTGACTTTGCAGCTCTCGTGTTGCATCTTAACTATTCCCCATTTCTGTCCCATGAAGCAGCACAGGCCACGATTCTCGGTGGGTGAGAAGAGAGACTCAGCAGCATTTATGAAGGAAGATTATCAGGCTGGGGTCACTCCCTTGGCCCCTTTCATTTGGCAGTGTTATCCCAGCCTTATTAAATAGAGTGTGGTACCAGGATCAAATGTACGGAATAATACAATGATGATAATTAAGAGTCTAAGAATAATGGGCCATTACTAAGTCTACATATTGCATCATTTAATCTTCTAATACCATTCCAGGGTGGTACTGTTGTTACCTTCATCTCACATAAAGTTATTCTCCCTTAGCTCTAAGGGATACTTTCCAGGACCACCAGGGGATGTTGGAACTGTTGCTAGTACCAAACGCTTTGTAGAGACTATGTTATTTCTGATACATCCACAATAAATGTTCACTTAAGGTTAACACTGTGGCTCCTCTTTGGTGTACGTAAATAGCCAGCAGCACTATTCTTTCACACTTACAGTGTAGTCATTATTAAGAAGATAAAGGTCACTGAACATAAGCACTTTATTATTGCAAGAGTCAGTTTGGTAGCTGAGAAGGCTATACAGTTGGCAGTCGATACAATGTGGACACTTTGGACAAAGGCATACATGAGTAGGAACCCTCAGAACCCTCATGGGAAAAAACTGGGCATGGTGGTGAGTGTTTATAATCTCCACTTTGGGGAGGCATAGACAATGGTTCATGGGGCTCACTGGCCAACTAGCTTACCCTACTTGGCGATTTCCAGGATGGTAGTAGACCGTGTCTCAAAACTGAAGGTGGATAATGCTTGAGAACTAAGACTGAAGAGATTGATACTCTAGCTTCCACATACACAGGCATAGCATGCCACAAGCAGCTGCATATAGACATACACCTAAACATGCATAAATACACATCCAACTGTATACACATACACACACACACACACACACACACACACCAAGAGAATAAAACAAACAAACTACAGGCTACAGGGTGAAACATGACCAACACCTATGTTTAACCCCCAGGATGTACCTTCCCCAGTGCTGCACAGCCAAAAAGCCATGAGCGGTTCTGAGTCACACTGTAAGATTCCAGAAATCTGCCACCAGACCATGCCTGTCATCCTAGGCACTGTGTGTGTGTGTGTGTGTGTGTGTGTAACTGCAGAGGCCAGAAAAGAGTGTCAGATGCCCTAGAACTGGAGTTACAAATGGTTGTGAGTCTCCTAACATGGGTACCGGGTATGGAACCTGAGTCTGGAAGAGCAGCACATCTTAATGAACAAGCGCTGCATCTTCTTAACATGTGGGTTGTGACCCCTTCGTGGTTGAATGACCTTTCTCATTACAGTTCATAACAGCAGCAAAATTACAGTTTAGAAGTTGCAAAGAAAATAATTTTATGGTCGGGGGCTACCACAACATGAGGAACTGTATTAAAGGGTCACAGTATCGGGAAAGTTGAGGCCTACTCCCTTTCATCAGAGCAACTTGGGAATCACTTCAGCCATTACTCTCCCAACCAATCCTGTGTTCTTAACCTGAGTCTTATCAATAGAAGCTATGCTACCTATATATTTTGGACCAACTCTAATATGCTGTGCTTTATTACGTGTGTGTGTACATGAATGTCATGACATATACATGGAGGTCAGAGGTTAACCTTCAGCATCAGTATTTATTTTCCACCTTGTTTGGCACATGGTCTCTTGCCATTCATTGCTGAATACACCTGGCTAGCTGGCCCATAAACTGTTGAGGCTTCTCTTCTCTCTCTTTTAAAATTTATTTATTTATTTTTAAAACAATCTTTTCTCATTTTACATATCCATACCAGTTCCCACTCCATCCACTCCTCCTGCCCCCCCCACCTTCCTTCCACCCCAGCCCCAATTCAAGCACTAAGGATAAATCCAGAGCTATGAACTGTCTTTCATAGTCCATGGCCACGCTCCTTCTTCCTTCCCATTCATCTTCATTTTGGCAAATAGCACCACAACCATCTAGTTGATCCTATTGCCACTTAGTGATATCTTTTTCTTTATCACATGACCTGCTTCCAACCCTTTTCCAGCCAACTTTTCTCTTTCATCCATTTTTTGGGTTTGGATGGTTGCAATCATCTCCATTCTGCTCCTTCCTGTTTCTGTTCCTACCACCACTCCTGCCACTGAGTATCCAAAAAGGCCCCATCTTCTAAAACAGTTGACTCAATCTCATTATTGTCCTTGCTCAGATACTTTAGCATTTCACTGTAATGTGTCAAATAAAAGACAAAGCCACAGTGGATGGCAAGACTCATCAAGACCCAGCTCCAGCATCTCTCTGATGTGTCTTCTGTCAATTTCCCCTTGCTTATCCACTCTTTCCAATCAAGTCTTCTTCTTTGTCTATTTTTAGTTTATTTTTAAAAAACAATCTTTTTTCATTGTACATACCAATCTCAGTTCCCACTCCCTCTCCTCCTCCTACTCCCCCACCTTCCTCCCACCTCACCCCCATCCTCACTCCTTAGAGAGGGCAAGACTTCCCATGGGGAGTCAACAAAGTCTGAAACATCACTTTGAGGCAGGACCAAGGCCCTCCCCACTACATCTAGGCTAAGCAAGGTATCCCTCTATAGAGAATTGGCTCCAAAAAGCTAATTCAAACACTAGGGATAAATCCTTTTCCTACTACCAGTGGCCCCATAGAGTTTCCAAGTCACAAAACTGTCACCCACATTCAGAGAGCTACTTTTGGCCTATACAGGTTCCCCACCTATCAGTCTGGAGTCAGTGAGCTCCCACTAGCTGTTCAGCTATTTCTGTAGGCATTAGCATCAAGGTCTTGACCACTTTGCTCATATTAGAGCTCTACCCTCTCCTCGACTGGACTCTGGGAATTCAACCCAGTGCTAGCTGTGGATCTATGCATTTGCTTCCATCAGTTGCTGGAACAAGTTTCTATGGTGACCATTAAGGTAGTCATCAATCTGATTACAGGGGAAGGCCAGTTCAAGTACCCAATCTTCTAGTGCTTAGGGTCTTTGCTGGGGTCATCCTTGTGGATTCCTGGGAAGTTTCCTAGTGGCAGGTTTCTTGCTAGCCCCATAATGGCTCCTTCAATCAATATATCTCTTTCCTTGCTCTTCATCTCTGGTCTTCCCCCATCTCAGCCATCCCATTCCCTCAGGTTCTCCTTCCTTCCTCCTTCACTTCTCCCTTCCTTCTTCCCTTCTACTCTCCCTTCCCCTCCCACACCCCCAATTTTCTCAAAAGTTCTTGTCTATTTCTCCTTCCCAAGGGGATCCATGCATGTCTCCTTTAGGGTTCTCCTTTTTACCTAGCATCTCTGGAGTCATGGATAATAGGATGGTTCTCCTCTGATTTACATCTGATATTCACTTATGAATGAGTACATACCATGTTTGTCTTCCTGGATCTGGATTACCTCACTCAGGATGTTTTTTTCTAGTTCCAACCCCATAGAAGAGAAAGTGGGATGTAGCCTTGAATGCATGGGCACAGGAGACCACTTGGAATTTTTAAATATAACATAAATAGCACAGACACTAAAAGCAACAATAAATAAATGGGACCTCCTAAAACTGAGAAGCTTCTGTAAGGCAAAAGACATAGTCAATAAGACAAAATGGCAGTCAACTGAACAATAAAAGATCTTCATCAACCCCACATTGGATAGAGGACTGATCTCCAAACTATATAAAGAACTCAAGAAACTAGACCTCAAATCACCAAATAATCCCATTTAAAACTGTGATACAGATCTAAGGAGAGAATTCTCAACAGAGAAATCTCAAATGGCTGAAAGACACTTAAGGAATCACCCAACACCCATAGCCAGAGTAATTCAAATCAAAACAACTCTGAGATTCCATCTTACACCTGTAAAAATGGCCAAGATCAAAATACTGATGATAGTTTAAACTGGAGAGGATACAGAGTAAGGGGAACTCTCCCCCATTGCTGGGGGGAGTGCAAACTTGTACAACCACTTTGGAAATCAGGATGGTGGTTTCTCAGAAAATTGGTTCTCAGTCTACCTCAAGACCCAGAAATACCACTCTTGGGCACATACCCAAAGGATGCAGACCCATACCACAAGGACATTTTCTCAGCTATGTTCATAGAAGCATCATTTGTAGTAGCTAGAACCTGGAAACAACCTAGATGCCATTCAACTGAAGAATGGATAAAGAAAATATGGTACATTTGCACAATGGAGTACTACTCAGCAGTTACAAAAAAAGATCAAGCCCTCATCTTGACGTTTTCTCAAACCCACCACCCCTTTCCCATCCATGATGTTGGTGTCTCCAATTACCTTGACCCAGAACACACTTCTTCCTTGTCCTCACCCTGGACTTCTTTCTTCACTTACACTTAGCTCTGTGTCATTCCTTTGTAAGCATTCTACTTATCTGCATGTCCCCCACTACATTTTGTCTGAACCATGTGTTCTCTAGCTCCTAGCTTAGCACTAATATGAGATGCCTGGCTCCCTGGCTTTGGCAATGAGTGGGAGCATCAGTTTCTGTACATCAGATTCCCCTGGAAGAAGAAGAGGAATAGTATTAGCCTGACACGGTGCACATAAGTGAACATCTGTGAAATACATGTTAGCTGACAGTGAGCTCTCTGCAGGAGCACTGTCTGTCTCCTTGTGACAACAGAAAGTCTGTGCTTGATTCCTTTCAAGATTTCCAACACATGGGATGCAAAGACCCCATAGTAAGGGTATCTCATCTATCTTAACACCATGAGTTCCTTTATGTACTATTTTTTACAAATCATATTTAAGTTGTTCATTGTGACTCTGTCCTCCTTCCATCTCAAGATTACTTCATAGCTGCTTGAATCACTCCTTAATTGATGACCTCTGGGTCTAAAATGGCCCCTGTCTTTCAGTATCAATCAATAGAAGATAAATAACCTGATAGTTAAAGATCACTGACTTGAAAAGAATTATTCTCTAATTCGTCTGTGCATAAAAAGTTTAATCTCCATCTACTAGATTTACATAAAATAGATTATGCCATCATTTGAGCTAATATTATGTCACTGAGAGTAAATGTCACACTTAAAATGATCTCTTATTAGTTCCTGGTGTTTGTTGATTTCAAGCCCCAATTATTATCATTAATAACAATGCCTAATATAGCATATAGCACAGAGTGCATGCAAAAGCCATATCTACCAATGGCTGTTTTGTCATCTTCACTGCTGCTCTGCAAGTGAGACGGACGGGCCCTTATCCTGCTGCATCATCTGTCCCAGAAAAGAGAGGTCTGTAGCTGCTGGCCACACATGGGGTTCCCCAAGTTCAGTCACTGAAGAAGAGTGCATGGTGCACTATGGTTCAAGCTCACTGTCATTCTTAAAGAGTTTGCTGTTCTCTTTCACAGTGAGACCAAGACAGAATATGCTACATCCTGAAGAGACTCCTCATATCGTTCTGCCCACCAGCCCATTTCTCTACTTGAGAAACCCGGTTGCAAGCTGAAGTCATACAAGATATTTTAAGAGACAAACCCTCAAATTCCCGGGGTTTTAGTGCAAGAAGTGTCACTTCTCACAGTGACAGTGCCGGGCACTGGTACCTTCCATGAAGGGCTCTATCATCTGCAGTGTGTGGAGGGTTGCCATGGATGAAGAGAAGCAGGGACTTATAGGTGGGTGGTTGTTCCTGGTCAGACGTACAATAGCATACGTGGCTCCCCTTCACAACTCACAGACCCACACACCATCACTAAACCACCTTAAACTAAAGAGGAACTAGGAAATGTAGTCCAGAAACATTGGTCCTATCAAGCAAATCAGCTAGAAAGTTTAGCGTCAGCGAGTCTGTCCACCAGCAGCAAGCAGAGGATGCCAGACCCAGGTGTGAGAGTGAAGCTATACTTGCAAGTTTATTTCTAAGTACATTGTGTGTATAGCTCATTTTCTTCTCCAGGCTAGCCCTCATTACACGCGTTGTTTCATGTGTAATTTTGTGCTGTCCTGGGCTTTTATTCCCTGGGTTGTGGGAAAGTAAAGAACAGGAGAATCAGGTGACATTAGCTGTCAGATGTTCAGGGAAAGAGCATTTGAGAGGAGGGACCACTAGTGCACATTGGGTGTATCTTGTCTGAAATATTCGAAACCATAAAGACGGAAGATTTTCTTCTTCAGCTTTTGAGATTTGAAAATATCTTCATAGATTTTACCAGCTAAGCAGCCCTAATCCTAAAGTGTGAAAACTGAAATGAACCAATCCCAGCACCCGCCAAAAAAAATGACAGAAAGGAAGAAAGAAAAAAGAAAGAAAAGAAAAAAATGAGCATCATGTCAATATCCACGATGGCTGGGATTTGAGATGCTCATCTGGTTAGAGAAAAGAGGAAGTCGTCCTATAGGTGCTGTGGGGGGTTGAGTGAGAATGGCCCATTTGGGACTATTGCCCTGGGTTTTGCAGTTCTAATGCATGAGGAGTAAAATGGATGCCCTGAAAGACAAGTGTAGTCAGCGTGGTTAGACTGATATTGCAATGTTGACAGCAGATGGGGCCTCTCTGCTCAGCTCCTTTCATCCCCAGGCCTGGTTGGCACTTGGAAGAACTCTGCTATTGACACTCAGCTGCTTGTAACAGCTTTGGTCCGTATCAGTAATGTGACCCCACATCAAAGTGACCCCAAACCCTCCAACCCAACGAAGACACAATTTTTCATTTCCATGCCGTGCTATAAGCATCACCGTGACTATAACTGCTGTCTGTACCCACAGTGTCATGAAGCATGTCTTACTCATCCCTGCCTACATTGGGGTTCGGTAAATGCTCACTGACAGCTGGCCTATTCTTCGAACACCCGAGTGTTCCCATCTTTCTGCTTGAACTGACCGCAGAGAAATCCAGAATCAGACTTCTGCTAGGCCTGCTCTTTGGGTCCCATAGGTAGAACTCAGTTCTGAGATTGCATTTGCATCCCTAAATTCTGTAAGTGTGCCCCATGTCATACGTGCACTGACCTCACTACCTCCATTCAAATGGTGACTCAGACCCTCTGTGTGTGCCACCTTCAATAGTCAGCTGGGCCCACAGAGCGGAGTCTCCATAACAGGCACGGGATTTGCCTGGAGCAGCGCTGGAGTCTAGGCGCAGCCCCATGTTGGGATAAAGGATGGTACAGTTCCTTAGGCCTTGTCAAATAAGCGTGTCAGCGAAACTGGAAGTGGCAGAGAGCAAAGACTGCCTGTGTAATTCTCGGCTAGTGATCACATCTCCCGTGCTCTGCTGAGCGACGGAACAAAGCAGCCTTTGGAAAATCAACACTCAGTGTGGGCGGCACTCAGCCAGCCTTCAGACAGGGCAGCCGGCTCCACATACTCACCAGCAAGGCTGACCTCCCTGGAGGGGTCCCCTGCTGGCCTCAGTGTCCTTGAGGCTCCTGCTATGCCTTCTGTTCAGCATTTACTGAGCACCAAGGCCATGCACTATGCAAAAGAAAAACCATTCCCGCTGTCAATCAACTACCAGTCCTAAGCCATCGTTGAGAGTCCCCTTAATCACCACCTCCGGAGGACCACATTCCTGCTCAGCAGCCTGATGTCGCTTTGGTATCATGAACCAACTCATCCTCCGGCTTGCAATCAACCAGGACCCCCGATCTTACAGATTCTGATGTAAACTCTCAGTCTTTGAAGATAAAATGTCCCCATTGTGCTAGCTCAAGACCTCCCTCTTTTATCCAGGTAGATTCGGCTTTTTTATTTAAACCCCTCAAGGACAAGCTCAAGTCCCGCTGGTCCCACTTTTCAGAAGTCTAGTTCCACCAACACTAAGCTACAGTCTTAAGGTACATTATTCTCTTAAATTCCTCCTGACTCTATCTGTCTACTCTTCCAAATACACACACACACACACACACACACACACACACACACAGAGTCCTGAAGAATAGAGAACATGTAAACTAAATTCCACAGACATCCGGGTTGTCCACTTCTATGGACAGGTGGTGGGTGAGCCATTCCTTATGTGGGCTTTTCCCAGCACCCAAGCCAATCTCAGCATCGTTCCCTCCTTAGAACATTCCTGACTTGATCTGAAGCTACAGATCCACTATTGGAGCCTACTGAGGAAACAGGAGGCCATTCCTTCTCCCAAAGGTCACACCTGGACACAGTAGTAATCAAGTGTATTCATGTCCAGCCTGGAGCTCTCACCTCACCTGGCCGAGGGTGTGAGGAGAAGCTAAGCACCCTGCTGCCTTGATAGGAGGAAGGGTGACAAAATAGACATCAGCTCTTGAGCCCTTTTGTTTCTACAAGAGGCGACCTTGCAGCCACCAGGACCTACTCAGTGTGCAAAAACAAACACCTACATCAGACCACACCTACATTTTCATTGTAGGCTTCTTCCTAGACACCTTATCCTGGACCTGCCTGGTCAGAGATTTATTATTTTGTATGTTAGACTAGTGCCATCTAGTGGCCATTAGCCATAGTCTCAACTCCCCCCCCTTTTTTTTAGATGTATGTAAGCATTTTGCTGGCATGCACACTACCTGGTGCCTGTCTCTCTCAGAACTTAAAATAGGGCATCAGATTCTCTGAAAATGGAGTTACTAATAGTTGTGAGCTACTGTCTGTAGGCTGAGTCTTGCACCCAGGTCCACTGCAAGAGCAATAAGCGCTTAACCTTTGAGCCATCTCTACAGTCTTGCCGCCCAGCCTCGTAAAAGCCCTCAGGCAAGGTGGTGCATGCCTTTAATACTCCGGAGGTGGAGGCAGGAGTTCGAGGCCAGTACGGCCAGTACGTTTAAGGAAGTCAGGGCTGCACAGAGAAGCCTTGTCTTTAAAAGCAAAAACAAAACAAAAAGTGTAAGCAGACCATGGGAGAACATCCCATTGTTCACAGATACTGAATTAAGTGCATAGACTTTAGGATTAGGACATCACTCTCTATAAGAGCCTGGGTAAGACTTTCTGCTAAGCGAATTGAAGAACTCAAAAACACAAGGGGAAAGCAGGGAGAGAAGAAAAAGAAGGAAGAAAGGAAAAAAGGGTCAGGGAATCTTGCAAACCCTAGACCTGTAGCTGCAAAGAGAGGCAGAAAGCCTGGGCTGGTAGAAGAATGTGGAAGGGATTCCTAACCCTCAGAGCAAATGGAGTTTTGCAGGACCTGAGATAAGGGATTGGAGCAGGAGGCCCAAGGGGGAGAAGGGCAAGGCTCGGATATGCAGACAGTACAGATGAACCAAGTTGATCTTGACCCATGGAACTCCGTCTTCTTCCCAGAGATATTGCCACCTGCAGAATCACCTGCTCTCTGAGCTGGCAAATCATACCTCCGGATTCTTTCCTCCCTTTTCCTGTAACTGAAACAGCTCTTGGGGGTCTGAACTTTCACCAAGACTGGCAGTAGATGACAGGAACCCCAGGAGCCTCAGGACAACCCTTGGTTTAACTCCTAATCCGCCCAAGTCTTCGCCCCAGTCTCTCTGTCTCCCACACTCTGCCTTCAAACTCCCCAGCTCCATTGCCACGAAATATTTTCTCCCTGGAGGAAGCAGCATCTACCAGGGCTGCACTCTGCCTGTCTCGCATGTGAGCCTGCCACCTCTGTGCTCTACCCTGGAGGCCACTGCCTCCCGAGACTGTTAGGTGATGAGGGGGGCTATCAAGCAAATTCATTATTGACTATTCCACATTAGATTCTATTTTTTTCCCTTTGATGTCAACACAACTAATAAAAAAAGCACTTTATCTTTGTGGATTTATGGGCTCGTAAAGCTGCTTTTGTGTACCTTGGGGAATTGGGATTAGAGGAGAATTAAACATCTCCAGAGCAAACCTGCTCAGGTAGAGGGAGTAGGGGGAGGCACAGCCTGGGAGACCTGGGGTGGGGGCGGGGAAGGGAAGAGGGAGTCAAGGGCAAGAAATAAACTGAAGTAAAAACCTGGCAAAAATATGGCTTTAATATATTGTAAAAGAATAAAAACCTCATAAAAAGTTATCACCAGGCAGGAGGAGTGCATAATGTCGCCCGTTGTGATTCTGGGAAGGAACTTGCTAGGAACTGAGAGTCGTTAAGTCAGAGAAAGCTGGGGTCTGGCAGAGAAAGACACACCGGATGAGGATGGCCCAACTACAGGAGAGGTGGCCTGTCCCAAAGCAGGGAGCATTGGCCTCTACAGAACCTTGATCCTGCCCCACAAACATCCAAGGCTGGAGGGAAGATATCCCACCCTGACTTTGGAGCAATCAGCCCATTTGAAGCTCTAAGTCTCTTCTCTTAACCAGGAACAAAACTGCCTGGCTCCCTCCCCGCAAACTCTTTACAAGAGCCTGCAAAAGCCTTTCTTGGTATTCCCTTTCCAAACCCTGAACAAGTCTCCAGTCCTGCCTCTTCCATCCACCTCACCCCCTCCTGCTTGGTGCCAGCTCCCACCCCCAGGTGCAAACTGCTATTATGTCCCCCACTTCTAGCCCATCCTCATTAACATGCCCAGACTCATTCTCTGCATAGCTGTGCTGGAAGGGGCTTGTAAAACTTCAAACCACAAGAAGGAACACCTCAAGGAAAGCTCTGCAGGGGTCCCCAACGAAGTTCAGAATGGCTAACCTGGTAGAGAAGGTAGACTCTAACTAGACCTAGGCATTATGTTCTTCCGTGCCCATCTTTGCTTCCGGTATGCATCACAGCATGCTGAACTTTGGTGCTCCCTCACTTATGCCCGGAAACCCCTTTGCCACTCTGCACAGTCGCTTGCTTTGGTATCAAAATCTTGTCCCAAATGTCACCGAGAGTCCTGAGGGACTGCCAACCAAACACTATCAGAGTTCTGACTCTCTTACACAGCAGCTGTCACAACTTGAGTTCTGTATTTACCCATGCACTCAAATTTAATATTTGAGTCTCACACTAAACTATAACCTTTTGAGGGTAAAGAATGTGCCTGTTTCTTATTCAGTATATCCCCAGAACTTAATGCCCAATCCAGCTGGCAGTCAGCCTATAATCAATATTTTTTCAGCAAAAGAAAAATCCCTTAGATTTCTAATAAATAGAAGTTTCTGTGCTGTGGATATGGGCTCCTGAGAGGGTCACATGTGGTCTCCAATGTGGGAATTTTAAGGAGTAGTGAGTCTCAGGGATTTGGGGGGCTTAAAATGATAGGTGAGAGGTGAGGAGGTCATGGGCCACCACTCTCAGAAGAGTTCTGCAGGACTGGGTTGGTCCCTCAAAGAAAGAAGGTGGATGGCCCCAAAGGACAGCATGACATCTGAGGTTGACTTCTGGCCTCCATGTACATGCACCAATGCAAAAATGCAAACACGCACAGAAAACAAGCCTAGCCCTCCTCATTTTCTTACTTCATTGCTTGCACATATTCCCTGTTCCATGCAGGATT
This sequence comes from Bramus lutescens, assembly GCA_001685075.1. Taxonomy (NCBI): domain Eukaryota; kingdom Metazoa; phylum Chordata; class Mammalia; order Rodentia; family Cricetidae; genus Bramus; species Bramus lutescens. Next base: position 96,142 of record LOEQ01000718.1, on the reverse strand, counting down.
TCCCTTTCCACCTCTCTGACATGTTATATCATGGCCTGGGTTCTTCTGCCTGTTGCCTCTCCGTTATCCAGTGTCAGGTGACCTGTTCCAGCAAAACAAATGGACCGACATCATTGTTTCAGAGTTTTCCATGACTGGAGGAGAAGGGAAATTTGGGAGGAGTCAAAGGCTTTCTGGGTGAACTTGAGGCTGTAAATATAGAAGACCTGAGGGAAAATTGACACAGGCTGTGGAGGTATGGTGGTCTGGGGCAAGGACCACTTTTTAAAAAATCATTTTGCTTCCTTCAGTATATCAAGATTTGGGAGTTCACGGAGTTGGGGAATCCTAGGTGAGTTCCTGAGTTCCACATATGGTAAGAGTGGAAGGATTACTAAATTGAGAAGCAAGGATCCAGAGATTAGGCAGAGGGTGTCATTCGCATACATGACACATCCATAACGAGCTCTGGAAACTGATCATGACTTCCGGGTGGCAGGCTGGCCATCCTTCACAGCCTTGCATGAGGTCACGATGGCTCTGGACTTTGTCCTCAGCTTTGCAGGGAAAACCATTCACTGACACCACTGAACAGGGTTTCTTAGACTTGTAGGAACTACCTACCCAAACGCTATTCTAATGGCCCATTTCTTTATTTACACTTGGGAAGTACACAAGCTTGTACCCAGAGCAGACCAGCCTGGGTATCAGTGCTCGCTTGAGACATCTGTGTAATGATGCTAAGCTAATCTTGCAGCACACTGACTTGATTTTAGACCTTTATTGAAACAAAGTTGCGTTTGCCTCTGGTTAACCTCAACTGCTCCCACCAATACCAACTCCATTTCATAGCCGCTTTCAGATCATTACTTTGCCTCGCCCACTGGATTATTTCTTTCTATACAAACCAGTTTTGTAATTCTTCTGCTCACCATTCATCCTAAAGATATTTGTGTGCATGTATTTGAACTTCTGTGTGGCAAACATTACTGAGTATCAGACCTATGTAAAGAAATACGCTACAAGTCCCTGAGATTTTAGGGTCTAAGTGTCACACACAGACACACACAAATGGATGATAAACTCTCCTTGGGAACATTAAAAGTGCATTATATTGTGGGATGTCGTGGTACATCTATGTACGTAATCTCAACACTTAGGAGGCAGAGGCAGGATTGTGAAGTCTAAGCTACCCTGGCTTCATAGCAAAGAACTTATCTCAAAACAAAGTTCTTTATATTTTTTTAATAGCCACTAATGTCTTCCTCCCTTCAGAAAGCAGGGTGGTACTACTTAGATGCCTGTCCTAAGGTCAGGCACCATGCTGAGCTGCTAAGTGCTGTTGCTGTAGGAAGTGCAATACTCACTGCCTGTGAAAGGTGAAAGGTGAGAGATAAAAACACATGAAAATAAATTGCAAATAATAGGTATTGTGAAGAAAATGGACAGGAATACTAAGAGAGAATAAACAGAAGGACTTGATGAAGGTTGTGAGGTCAGGATGACTTCTCTAAGGAGACCACATTCATGATGACATCATGAAGATAAGGAAGGGTAGAGGAACAATGCATACATGGAGAACAGTATGTGCAAAGACCCTTCAGGAATAGAAAGGTGGCCCATTAGAGAAGATCAGTGTGCCTGAAGGCAATGAGCGAGAGATGGGTAAGGAATGAAATCTAGATGCACTCAGGGGCTGGATCCTAGAGAGCCTTCTGGATCCAGATAAAGATTTTGCAGTGTGCATTGTGCAAGTTCAACATGGCAGCAAGATATCTGAAGCAGTGACTGCAGAATGTTTTATGCAATATAAAAGGGTAGACCAATGCAGTAGAAAGACTTTCTCAGCAAGTAAACGGCGAGAATGCCTTACTTTAGGGCAGCAGTGAAGATGGGGGTCTGTGTGAGGACAGAACCACACAGCTTGCCCTGTGTTAGAGGGGAATATGTCTATTGGCCCCACCAACTTTATTACATGAAACATAACAACATTTTAGATAGACATAAAAATTCTTCCTCATGACCACCGTCACCCATCTCGTAGCATTGTGTCTGCATTTTTCTTGTGTCCTAGATCTTTTAGAGATAATTGCAGGGTTCTTTGAGTAGACTCCACCTTCGTTGAAGGTAGTTTTGATGCCCCGACAAACTGCCTTACATTTGAGCTTGCTGTTTTCTTAGGTCTGTGTTAGTCAGACTTGATTTCTCTCTGAAACAATGCATGGGGACGAATAGCTTACAATAAAGAAAGATTTATTTGTGTTCAAAGTTTTACTCCATGGTAAACTGGCTCCATGTTCTGAGCCTCAGGTAAGACTAGATGTGGTGATGACGATAGGCTAGCAGAATGGAGGACACTCTTCACCTTATGTAGGAAGGCAGCAGAGGAAGAGAAAGAGGCAGAGCAAGATAAAACTCTATGCCTCAAAAAATCCCCCTACCTCGTTCCTCCACAGCTCCTACCTCCTAAAGTTTCACTAACTTCCTAAAACAGCACCATCTGTGGGGAGTCACACATTCAACCCATGAATCTATAGGGGTCACTGTATTCTGGTGATCTCAGGAGTCAAGGTCTTGAGAAAGCAGTCTAAAGAACAGGTTCAAAGGCAGGATGTACTGGATTCAGAAAAAGGAGACTGGATTTCTAGTACTAGTTCAGCCTCTGATTCTTTGTAATGTAGGACAAGAAGCTTCCTGCCATTCATCTTTATTAAGGACTTAGCATGTGGCAAGATGTCCCATGTAACAGCAATGGGGTGATAACTAAGGAAAACACCTGCTATGGTTAAATGGGAACTGTCCCTCACAGGTTTGGGCATTTAGACATGTGGTCCCCAGCTGATGGTACTATCTTGAGATGTTATAGAAACTTTGGAATGATGGCCTTAGCTGGTAGAAGTTAGTAGGGGTGGTCCCTTGGAGGCTATACCTACCTCTGTTCTATTTTCCATCTGATGCTGAGTTGTGAGAAGACCCCAGCCACACGATCCCGCCACTGGGAATTCCTCCATGTCTTCCCCACCAGAGCAGACTGAAACTCTGGAGCTGTGAGGAAACCAAATGCTTCTCCCATTGAGTTTTTCCATTGGTATTTTGTCGCAGTCATGAGGAAGGAAACTAATACAGAGCTTTGGTGTGGAAGGTCCTTCTGTCTACGTGTTGCTTTCATTGGTTAATGAATAAAGAAACTGCCTTGGCCTGTTGATAGGGCAGAACTTAAGGGTGGGGGACTAAACTAAATGGCATGCTGGGAGAAAGAAAGCACAGTCAGGGAGATGCCATGGAGCCGCCAGAGACGGATGCTGGGAATTTTACCTGGTAAGCCACTGCCACATGGCAATATACAGATTAATAGAAATGGGTTAAATTAATATAAGAGTTAGCCAATAAGAAGCTAGAACTAATAGGCCAAGCAATGTTCTGATGAATATGGTTTTTGAGTGATTATTTCAGTTCTGGGCAGCCAGGACAAACAAGCGACCTCCCTCCTACGGATCTTTGTGTTAAAATGCTTTGAGCAGCTAAGTGTCTGTCTACTAGGCCTAACTGTAGCAGCTTCAAGCTTGAGAAAGAAGGGACAGTCTTGTCCCAGGCCACATCTCAGGTCTCCCAGGAGCACTCATATGTACTGACTCTTCCCTCACCTTGTCCTCACCCCCTCACAGGAAGACAGTAGATTTAAGAAAAATGTCTTGGCAATCAGCTCATGTGTGATTGATAAGTTTATGGTTTCTGGAGGCATCTAGGCATCCCAGCATAGATCTCAGTAATTAATCCTAGGAGGTCTTTAAAGACAGGAGATGGTGCCATGTGAAAGTCGCTTTAATACTAAACAGCTTGTGTTATCTAACAAATGAGAACATTTCACACCCAATAAACGTCACTTTTGATAAGTGCTACTAGCGCTCATAAATCTGACAAATAACTCAGCAAGACACACAGGCTTGCCCTTCCCCAGCTCATCCCTCACAGGGTGCCCTCTTCTTGCTGGGCTTTTTGGGAAACAACAGAGCCTCTCTATCACCACACAAGCCCTGGGGCACAGAGTCAGGGAGACTTATAGTCACTGCCCCATCCCACTAATGCCACCCCTGCACCCAAGGGGAAGCTTTGTTCCGGGTAAATGTGGGTCATTGTCAGTCCCTGTGTAGCAGATTCAAAGAGTTTTTTTAAAGCTCCTGCTGCTGTTTTCTTCTCATTTCCGTTATTCAGAAGCCATCAGAAACAGATGAGAGTTAGCATAAATGATAAAAGTCATCCCCCGCTCATCATCAAAGCATTAGTGATTAAAAGGGAACTGCCAAGATGCTCTCTTTCCCCTCTGGGCTGATGGTAGATCAACTCTATTTACTAAATGAGAACCTTCTTATTATGTACATCATTGTCTCTCATCACATGTCAGTGCCTGGATGACCATGAAGGAGTGGGGAGTGGGGAAGCGGAAGTGGGGGGAGTCTTGGCTCCATCACTGAGGGATGAAGACAATAAAAATGAAAAATATAAAAGAAAAATGGTCTATATGATTCCAACACACACACACACACACACACGAAAAGCCAAAGCTGTGCAAGAGTGGAAAGAGTGGCTGTCAATATAACATCTAACTGCATTCTTAACACCCACCCTCACCCCCACAGATAAGCATAGCTCTCACAGACCATCAAAGGAACTTCTCTTTGCAACAGACAGACATGATTACAGGGTCAAAATGCAGAAAATAAGTGACCGCCAACTTACTTATCTGCAATGCAACCCCTAGACCTAAGGCTCAGGGAAAGTTTTCAAAGAAGGGGTCATAAAGATTGGAAGAATCAGAGAATCAGGACCCTTGCTGCTAGATAGTGTCGCCTAGACTATGATGGGGGGTGGGGGTGTCTTAGTTAACCTGGAGGCAGGAGCTGATGCAGCTCTCTTGGAGGAGTGCTGCCTACTGACTTGTTCCCCATCACTTCCCTCCCTTGGCTTGTTCAGTCTGCTTTCTTATAAAGCCCAGGACCTGAGCCCTTATCCATTAATTGCTAATTAAAAATTGTTCTACGGTCTCGCTGACTGCCCAATCTTACAGAGGCATTTACTCGACTGAGGCCCCTCTTCTCCTGCAACTCTATCTTGTGTCGTGTTGACAGCATACAGGGGGAGAACCATGCAGGAAATCTTGAAAGTACCATTGCCTGAACAAGATCACCATAATGGCAACACCAGTTGACATGGCAGCACAGACATGGTCCTGGCCCTAGATGAAGAATTACAGGTGGCCAATGGCTGTGGAGGGGGAGAGAATCGGGTCCCTCCAGGGAGGAGTTCCTAGACAGGTTGTCCAATTGCAAGGAGTTAAGCCCTGGATAAATGTCCTTATAAGCAATACTAACAGACTTAGTAGGTTGCATATATGTATGCAAATACATACACAGGAGATAATAATAATAATAATAATAATAATAATAATAATAATAAAGATTATGAATCTGGAAGGAGGAGTAGGACATGGGAGGAGTTGGAAAAGGAGGAAGGGGCAGGAGTGATGTAAATATGATGTTTGTGTGTCAGCTTCACATATATATTAAAGGAAAGAGTCCTTGCCCGAGTTTGGGAGCAGCCATAGAACAGAAGAATGAATAGGAGGTAGGGGCATAGCTTTGAGAGCTGTAAACATATCGTGCATGTGCGTTCGTGCATGCGTGCATGTGTGTGTGTGATATAGATAGTGGTGTATACATTTAATTAATAATCTATCAATATTGATTCATCATGGTGTCGTAACATTGGCTTATAATAGTCACTAATAGGGGAACTTTGGTGGTGCTACATGGGCACTCTGTGAAACCAAGAACAGCCGCTTAAGCCAGACTTAATGCCTTTCATCTGTTCTGGGTTCAGCACCTACCTCATTAGGAATCTTCGGTCTTAGAAGAAGAATTAAGTCAGGTTATTAGCAGAAGAAGGAATCACCTCTTACTTCATTCCTCCCCCTTTGTAGTCTAAAAGGGAAGAAAAACGAGTTGGGTCCTGTTGTCAGAATAACAACGAGGGCATTTTCTGGCAGTCAGTTCATAAGAAAATGTGTCCTGCAATTGGAGCATCCGAGGCTCACCCAGCTTCCTGGTACAAATGAGCCTCCTTGCTATGTTTACAAATGTTAGTATAATTATTGCAGCTAATATGAATACAGCCTGGCCAACTTTCTCATTGGAAATTCAGTCCTTAAAGGGATTCTGTGGCTCCAAAGAAAGAGCAGATCCCAAAGCAGCCTTGAAGCCTTGCAGTACACCAGGACTGTGGAAAAGGCCGCCCCATAGTGTGCTATCACGGGCTAGGTGATGGAGACTACTTTATGGTGCCAGGATTCTTCTCCCTTCCTCTAGCCTGCTCAAGACTTTTGGACCCAATCTCTGATGGTACCATGACCCAAACAGCACACCACGCCTCGAACAGCACACCATGACCCAGCCTCTTACTCTGCCTCCCCATCAAAAGACCTGGAATGCACCGACTTGCTTTCTCTGTTGCCTCTTGAAGAAGGTTTTGTCTTGACCTTCCTCAATGACTCCAGGGGCTTCCAACTCATTCCTTTCTCCCCACTGTCAGTTGTCACAGGCCACAGTCTGGAAGCACAAGCAGCCATCCATCTTGCAGAATGGGGACTGACTCAGGTGACACTGGCCCCAGCAATGTGTAGCACACAAGTAATACTGGCACTAAAGAGATGAAAAACACCCTTGAAGGAAAAATGTGGGGCCCAAACTGTTATATAACCCTGGGAGCAGAGTCCTTTAGTGATCAGGCAGGCAGAAGAGGAGGGGCATTGGGAAAAAGGAAAGAGTCTTTTCGTCTAACCTTTGCTCGGCACAGAGAAGAGGCTATAGGAAAGATTATGTCATTGGCTGAGAAGTGGCTTCTGTAGGCAGACTTTTCTGTCCCGCCTGCCAGTTCCCAAATAATCATACAGAGATTTACTATTAATTATGAATGCTTAGCTATAGCTTAAGCTTGTCACTAACTAGCTCTTATAACTTAAATTAACTCATATTGCTTGTCTATGCTTTTCCACATGGCTCTGTACCTTTTCTCAGTATGGCAAGTTCATCTTTTCTCCACATCTCCTCATGATACTCAGGCTCCTCCTTTCTTCTCTTTTGCACTCTTTTTTAGTCTGCAAGTCCCCCAAACCTTTACTGGCCAGCTATTGGCAAGTCGGCTTCTTTATTAAACCAATCACAGTGACATATATTCACACAGTGTAAAGAAATATTCCACAGGCTTCATTGATAAAGTGTTTGCCATGCAAGCTGGAGAACTGACTTGGATCCCCCTGAACCCATGTAAAAATAGAGGCGCGGTGGTGCACACTTGCAATCCCAGCACTGTAGAGAGGGAAACAGAAGGATCCCTGGAGCTGACTACTCAGGCAGTCAAGCCTCATCAGTAAGATTCAGGTTCAGTGTATCTGCCTCAAGGTTGAAGGTAGAAAGAAGCTAAAGAATATATCCAGAGACAAACCCTGGCCTCCATGTATACATGTGCTCATGCATCTGCACCAAACATGCACATATATGCACATGTACACTCAAATATATATGTCATGCAGCAAGACAGAGAACTGGGGTCTCCAGAGTCTGTGGCAGGTGCATCCTTCTGACACCATAAAGCCGCAGAGCCAAGGCCAGACAGAGAAGGGCTGTGACCATACATAAGGCAGTGCCTGGACAGTCCTCAGCTACACAGAATCTTGGGGAGCCTGTCCCCGACGTTCATGTGCTTTATGAGCCTCTCTTTCCTTCCCTGTCCCTGATTTCATATGAAAAGCTGAGATGCATGCTGAACCTGGCATTCCTAGGCTTTCCTCAGGAGATGAAATTCCTCTCTGAGTTGGCTCTCTTTGGCAGATTTGACCCTTTCACTAACTTTCTTTTAGCATGAGGCACGGAGGGGCCATAGAAAAAGCAAAGAGCAGGCCCATTTCCTGACTATCACTTGTTCTTTCTATCTCCAAATGGGCCTGATATCATCTGCATGTGTGCCCTCTAATCCATTTGGAGCTGTTTCAAGCCCATACTAGGAGCAATGAAGTTCCTACTAAAAAATGCCACTCTGGCTGCTGTTTACCTCTGAAGAGAAAAGAAACACTTCCTGTTCTGTATTCCAGGTGGTTGTTCTGTCTGTGTGTTACTATGTTAATGGTTTTAGCTTCCCACCATGCATTTAAAACCTGGGTGATGGAGTAAAGACAGTCGAGGGTTGCTTCTGAGCTGATGCAAATTAGAACTGAAAAGATATTAACCCCCAAAGAGTCGGGAAGAATATAAGAAAAATCTGTCATATAATTTAAGGCCAGGATAGGCAGAGTAGTGTCTGTTCCTCTCGTTGCTCAGAAGGACTCAAGCCAGCATGAAGATACAAACTGAAAAGGAAAAAAAATGCAATTATTGCCATCCATTTCAAGACAGTGAGAATGACAAAGGACTGATATGCAGACCGATGTATGGAGCCTGCAGTGACTTCTTGACTGCCTTCCCTCCATCCAGCTACATGCAAAATTAAGGATTCTATCTATACTGAGTCAATAGACTGGCTGTGGTGTGTATACCATCAATCCCAGTACATGGAGACAGAAGGGCCAAGAGTTATAGGCCATCCTATACACGCGCACGCGCACGCACACAAACAAACACACACACACACACACACACACACACTAGTATGTTATGAACATGCTCGTTGCAGCACTACTTTTAATAGCAGAGTTAGGGAACCAATGTAGATGTCCAGCAACAGAGGGATGGGTAAGGCCCACGTTGTTAATAAAGTCATAAAGAAAAAAGAAGTTATGTCCTTTACAGGGAAATGGATGTAACTAGAGATAATCACATCTACCAAATCTAGTCAGTTCCAGAAAGACAAAAGCCATGTTTTCTCTAATTTGTAGGTTTTAGGTTTTAACGGTGTATAAAAGTGTGTTTGTGCTCATGACATAAAAGAGAAGCTGGGTGGACACAGTGGCCCATGTCTTTAATACCTATGCTTGGAAGGCAGAGGCAAAGGGATCTCTGTGAGGCTAAGGCCAGCCTGGTCTATGTAGTGAGTTTCAGGATGTTCAAGGATACATAATGAGACCTTGTCTCAAATGAATTGATTTATTGATTAATTCAAAAGAAAAGAGGCCTACAGAATGGGAAAAGATCTTCACCAACCCCACAACTGACAGAGGATTAATTTCCAAAACATACAAAGAACTCAAGAAACTGGACACCAAAATACCAAATAATCCAAATATTCTAAAGTCACTGAGCCCTAAATTTGAAACAAAGATGGTGGGCCTGCAAGATGTTTCAGCATGCAAAGTCACCTGCCACTATGACTGACAGTTCAACCCCTGGACCACACATGGTAGAAAGAGAAAAATGACTACCTTCAGCTGTCCTCTGATTTCTGCGTACATGTTCCTACACATAAGCACTTCTTCAGAGATGCAATTGACTGCCCTAAGTGATCCAACTGATGGGACTGACGACAGACGTAGGACTATTTGGGCCCTGCATTTTTCCTTCAAGGGTGTTTCTCATCTCTTGGTTGCCAGTATTACTTCTGTGCCCAAACTGTTACATAACCCTGGGAGTGGAGTCCTTTAGTTATCAGGAAAGCAGAAGGGGTGTTCTGAAATGAGGGAGGAGTGTTAGGAAAAAGGGAAGAGTCCTTCCATTTAACCTTTGCTTGGCACAGAGATCTTGACTGACATCTCCACCATGGCCAGAGATAAGAGTGATGTCATTGAGCCAGGTCTCCTGAGAAACATGCCTGCGTAAAAACACAATCAATAATAGCCAGGAAAATGTTCCCAAGACGGATGGCTGCTTGTGCTTCCAGACTATGGCCTGCACAAGAAAGAGACCTTAAATAGCTTTTATGAATATGAAAGGAGATCCTTAAAGAGAAAATGAATAAATCCTGTAAAGAAATCTATGGGGAAAATAATGGAAGGAAAGGAAGAAAACAATTCAAAAGGGGAAATAAAATCAATTTGTAAAAAACCCAAACTGAAGGAAATCTGGAAATTAAAAATTTAGGAATGTAAACAGGAACCTCAGGGGCAAGTCTCAAAAACATAAAACAGTAAGACGGAAGAAAGAATCTCAGGTTTTGAAGACATAGTAGAAGAAACAGATAAATTGGTCAAAGAAAATGTTAAATTCAAAAACCTCATGGGACAAACATTCAGAAAAATCTGGGACACTACAAAAAGACCAAACCTAAAATTAATAAGGATACAGGAAGTAGAAGAAACCCAGGACAAAGGCACAGAATTTTTTTCAACAAAATCATAGAAGAAAATTATTCTAACCTGTAAAAGGACATGTCTATAAAGGTACAAGAAGCAAAAAGGACAACAAATAGAGTGGACCAGAAAAGAAATTCTCCTTAGCACATAATAATGGAAACACTAAACATACAGAATGATGAAAGCATATTAAAAGCTGCAAGGAAAAAAAAAGACCAAATAAGATAAACAGGCAAACCTAATAGAATTATGCCTGACTTCTCACTGGAGACTCTAACAGGGAGAAGGGCCTAAACAGATGTGCTGCAGGATATAGAAGACCACAGAAGGCAGTCCAGACTACTATATTCAGCAAAACTTTCAGTCACAATAGATGGGGAAAATAAGACATCCCATGATAAAACCAAATTTAGACAATATCTATCTACAAACCTGGCCCTACAGAAGGTGATAGAAGGAAAACTCAAGCCTAGAGAGATCAAATGCACCCAAGAAGACACAGAGAATAAATACCAGACCAATAAACCAAAAGAGAGAAATACACATAACAACAAAAACAAAATAACAGGAATCAACAAACACTGCTCGTTAATGTAATTCCTTTAGCCACCCCTAAGGCTGCACTTCCCGGCTCGGAGGCCAGCATACATTTCCCAGGTGCACTGTGTAAGTC
>LOEQ01000718.1:59725-80794 GCA_001685075.1 Bramus lutescens | reverse complement strand
GCGCCCCCGTAGCCGCCCTACCCCTACCTCGTCACAGGGATCCCCACCAGCCACCCCCGGGTCTATAACCTCCACAGTGGAACAGTCACCCGGTATCCTGCCAACTCCATCGTCGTGGTCGGAGGCTGCCCGGTCTGCAGGGTTGGTGTCCTGGAGTACTGCTTCACCTGCCTGGGCATCTTCTTGGCCATTGTCCTGTTTCCTTTTGGGTTCATCTGCTGCTTTGCATTGAGGAAGCGAAGATGCCCCAACTGTGGAGCAGTCTTTACTTAAAGGGAACAACACACCCAGTTTTTCTACATTCAGATATCTTTTCCAATGTAAATGTTGCGTACAATAGTTTTATTTGATTAAGCTTCAGGACTGATTTGTAAAGTGTGGCGGGATAGACTTGGCACTTGTGCTGACTCGCAGAGGTGGAAGAAGGCAGCAAACTGCTCCCGAGGTTAAGGATGACTCAAGAAAGCACTGCTTCTGTTTTTTGCAGTCTTCAATTTGAGAATGGTGAGAGATACTGTTTTAAATAAATGAGATTAATACCAAAAAAAAATCCCACTGGGAGACTCCTACAACTGATAAACACTTTAAGCAAAGTAGCTGGATACAAAATTAACTCACAAAACGATGGGTAGCCTTTCTAGGCAAAGAGACTGAGAAAGAAATCAGGGGAACAATACCTTTCACAACAGTCTGAAGTTATATAAAATATCTTGGGGTAACCCTAACCAAGCAAATGAAAGATGTATGATGAAAACATCAAGACATTGAAGAAAAAAACTGAAGAAGACATCAGAAGATGGAAAGATCTCCCATGCTCACAGAGCGGTAGGATTAACACAGTAAAAATTGTCAGCCTACAAAAAGATACCTACAGATTCAACGCAATCCCCATCAAAATTCCAATAATTCATCACAGGTCCTGAAAGGACAATTTTCAGCTTCGTAGAGAAACACAAAACCCCTGATCAGCCAAACCAATCCCCTGAATAATAAAGGAACAGCTGGAGGTATCACCATCCCAGATTTTAAACTGTACTACAGAGCTACAGTTATAAAAACAGCATGGTATTGTCTACCACCCCCCCCACAAGACACATTGATCCATGGAATCCAATTGAAGACCCAGACACAAATTGACAGACCTATGAACACCTGATTATATATATNTATATATATAAAGAAGCCAGAAACACACTCTGGAAAAAGAGACAACATCTTCAAAACATGGTGCTAATCAAACAGGATGACTGCATGTAAGAGGTCCCAAAGATCCATATTTATCACCCCACACAAAACTCAACTCTAAATGGATCAAAGACTTCAACATAAAACCAGATGAACCTTCTAGAAGGGAAAGTGGAAATAACCTTGAAATCACTGGCACTGGAAAATTTTCTGAACAGAGCACCAGTAGTGCAGGCACCAAGAATAACAATCAATAAACCTTAAGAAACTGAAAAGCTTCTGCAAGGCAAAGGACACAGACATTCAGACAAATCAATAGCCTACTAAATGGGAAAAGATTTTGACCAGCTATATATTCGATAGAGAGCTAATATCCAAATTATGTAAAGAACTCAAGAAATATCAAGAAACGTGAGGTACAGATCTAAACAGAATTCTCAATAGAGGAAACGCGAATGACTGTGAAAAACTTAAAGAAATGTTCAACATCTTTAGACATCAGAGAAATGTCACTCTCGCCTTCATCTTATATCTGTCAGAACGGCTAAGATCAATAAAACAAGTGACAGCTCACGCTGGCAAGAATATATAGCAAGGGGAACATTTATTCATTGCTGGTGGGAGTGCAGACTCATGCAGCCACTAGGTAAATCAGTGTGGCAGTTCTGATGAAGGGTAGGAATTGATCTACCCCAAGATCTAGCTGTACCTCCAAAAGATACTTCATCCTACAACAGAGACATTTGTTCAACCGTATTAATTGCTACTCTATTCATAGTAGCCAGAAACTGTAAACAACCTAGATGTTCCTCAACAGAAAAATGAATAAAGAAAATGTGATACATTTACATAATGGAGTATTACCCAGCCATTAAAACAAACAAATAAAAAAACAAAATCATGAAATTCTCAAGTAAATGGATGTAATTAGAAAAAAGAGCATTCTGGGTGAGGTACTTCAAACCCAGAAAGACAAATATGGTGTTTATTCACTTATATGTGAATATTAGATGTGAAGTCAATGATAACAAAGTTAAAATCCATAGAACTACAGAACTGGGTATACAGTAAAGGACTAGAGGATACAGACAGATCTCATTAGAAAAGGGAAATAGAATAAATAGTTATGGATGGATGAATCCTCAAAAGGAAGGATCAAGTTGGGACAGGGAGAGGAGGGATTATGAGGGAAGAAATGTGGGGAGAGACAGCTAAAATTAAGGGCCATTTGTGGGGTAGTATGGAAACCTAGTACAATAGAAGCTTCCTAAACTGTATGTAATATGAAATGGCTAAATAATGGAAGAAACAGTCTCTACTGACCATCTCTTAGCACTCAAGGAAGCTTTCAGAACAAGAATTTGGTTACACCTAATTGAGTTGTTGACCCAAGAGGTTCTATGGGAATCCCCAAACAGTCCAGACTGTTGCAAAGGCTATAGGTTTGCTCTCCAAAACATGACAGCAAGGCCCCATTGCTAAAGACAACTCCTACACAGCTATTAAACCTGGAGAGGTCAGGCTGGTGTCTACCTGGAGCCTTCACCCCTGCGCTCTTTAGTGTCTCTGATTCAGGAGGGTGCTCTGAACACTACCTAGGGAGGAATGTGGACACCAAGCCAGCCATAGAGCCTTTGATCTATAATGGTGTCCTACCTGTAGGATATGCTGGGACAATGGTGACACAGAGCTTGAGGGAGTAACCAACCAATTTCTGATTTGACTTATAGCACACTCCATGAGTTAGAGCCCACACCTGACACTGCTTGGGTAACCAAGAATCAGAGACTAGATAGCCCAGGGACCTATGATAAAACCCAGAAGTACTGATGTAAATTTTTTTTAAAGTAGCAAAAATAAATAAATAAAACCATGACCCCAATAACATTCTGCTATGTTTATATACATCAGCGCCTTGCTCAGCCATCATCAGAGAAGCTTCCTCTTGCAGCAGATGGAAACAGATGTGGGGAATCACAGTCAAACATTACAAAGAGAGTAAGAGACCTTGGAATACTCAGGCCTGAATAGGACATCTCCATCAAATCCCACCCCCTGGGGTTCCTGGTACTCCACAGAAGAGTGTATAAGCCAGAGGGGATGGAGGACACCAAGAAAACAAGTCCCTCTAAATGAACAGGAGGGAAGTTCATCTGAACTCAGAGACGGAAGCAGCATGCACAGGGCCCACACTGGTCTGCCCCAGGATCTCTGCGTATGTATTATGTCTTCTAGTTTAGTCTCTTTATGGACTCCTGAGTGTGTGAATGAGTAGGTTTCAGATTCTTGTGCCTTCTCTTGCTTGGGCTCTTTTCTCTCTGTTTGGTTGTTTTATACAACTCTGATGTGTTAGTTTTTGTTTCATCTTTTCTTTTTTTTTCCTTATTTTTCCTTAGAAGTCTGATTGCTAATGAGAGACAGAATGGAAGTGAATACAAATGGGAGTGGAGGTGGGGAGGAGCTGGGAGGAGTAGAGGGAGGGGAAACCGTAATCTGGATAAATTATGTGAGGAAAAAACCTATTTTCAATAAAAGGAGAAACACCCACCACAACACAGAGCTCCAGTTTCTCCAAATTTATGCTAATACTTGTTTCCTGATTTCTAATAACCATGTTATAATGGAGGTAAAGATCATTCTTAGGGGTTTGAGATGGTATCTCCTTGTGTTTTGATTTGTAGTTGGTAATATTTAAATACGTTTTATGTGCTTAGAGGCTGTTTGTATATCTTCTTTGGAGAAATATCTGATTAAATGTTTTGTCCATTTTTTGTTGAATTGGAGTTTTTCTCCTATTAGATATGGATTTGCTAATTTTTTCTATGTTGATATGGTTCCTTCATGTACAATTGTTTTTACTTTGAAGAAAATTAATTTTCTATTTTATTCCTTTTAGCTTTGCTGTCATATACAAGAAAAGCTTGCCAAATCCATTGTCACAGGCTTATTCTTTAATATTTTTGCCTGTGTAGGTTTAGCCCACATACTTATGTGTTTGATTCATTTTCAGCTATTTTTTCTTAACATGGTGTTACATAATTGTTTTATTTTAGTTTTGTTAATAACAATAGTTTTCCCAGTACTATTTGCTGTAAAGACTATATTATCCAAATTGTGGCATTGAAACCCCAGGATCTGTAAGTTGCAGGTGGCTGTAAGCTGCCTAAAATGGGTGCTAAGAACTAAATTCAGGTGTTCTCTGCAATAGCAGCAAGGTAGCTTGGGTGAGATGCTCCCTCTCCATAGTACTGGACATTTGAAAATTCAGTTCTTAGTTAGTGGAGCTGTTTAGGAGGTTTAGGAGGTAAAAACTTGCTAGAGGAAGTATGTCATTGGAGGTGGGCTGTGAGAGTTTAAAGACACAAACCATTCCCAAGTCACTCTCTCTACCTTGTGCTTAGCTCCAAGATGTGAGCTCTCAGCTTAATGATCTAGCTGCCATTTCAGCTGCCTGCTGCTTCCCTCCTCCTTGCCATGGCAAATTCTCATCCTTCTGCAACAATCATGAATTCTTTCTTCTTTAAAAAATAGATGATATGTATGCAGACATACAGGAGATAGATGATAGATAGATAGATAGATAGATAGATAGATAGATAGATAGATAGATAGATAGATAATAGACAGACAGACAGACAAAGAGTTCAGAGAATAAGTAACATCATCTGAAGAGGGTGTTAGACATTAGACCCTGGTCAGTGCCTCAGGGAGAAGCCTCAGCAAAACACCATATGGTGCCCATCTTCAGTGACCAGACATTCAATTGTCTCCTCTCACAAGCTTGGCCTCTCTGGTTTGATACAATGGCCTCTGCAAGTAGATATTTCCAATTATAAATGAGCAGTTCTTTTAGTCTGTCTAGGCCACTTACGATAAAACTACAACAGACTGTGTAACACGAACAAAGGGAATATAGCTCTCATTGTTCTAGAGTTTGATTGGAAATACCAAGACCAAGGTGGTATTAAGGTTTCATACTCAGGCCTCTTGGGTTTTTGTTTTATTTTGTTTTTGTTCATGCTATCTTGCTGTTCTCACATACTAGTAAAGTGGGGGGAGAGACCGAGACTCTCTGGTCTCTAATCAGGTCTCTTATTAAAAGCAAAAATCCCCTCTTCATGACCCTACCATCATGTAAATCTAATTGCCTCCCAGTGCCTCCACCTCCAAATACCCAGCATTCCAAGTGTCAGTTTCAATACATGAGTGGACACAATTCCTTACCCAAATACCTGGCATCCCAAGCATAGGTTTCAATACATGAGTGGGCACAATTCAGCAAGTCCATGAGTGTTTTCTCCACTCTCACATCATAAAAACTTTTCCTTTACACTTTAATCTACAACTCTTTTTTGAGATTTATTTTTATTTATTGTATACATGTATGTCTGTGTTTGTATATGTCACATGTGTGTGTATGCACCCTCAAAGGTTAGACAAGAGCATCAGATTCCCTAAAGCTGAACTTATGGGTGGTTGTGAACCATCCATCATGGATGCTGGGAACCAGACTTGTATCCTCTGGAAGAACGAGGGATCCTAGTGGTTGAGCCATCCCTTCAGCCCCCGAGTCTTTCTTGTGAAGCAGATGAAATTCCTTCCACTAAACTTTCCACTTCCTAACACACTAAGACACATCCTGCTACTACACGCTGTGTGTAGACTGTCATCTGAAGCAAGCCTAAGACCACAAAAGAGTTTCCCTAGACAACCAATGGGAAAGCTGGGTTCTGAGGTGAGGTGCCTTTAGATAGATGGGTGCCATCTAAAAGCACCTCACCTGTGGTCTAGCAGCCATAGGTGAGGAGCTGAAATGAGCAGAATGAGAAACTGAGGCAAAGAAGCGAAACCATGACCTTGAGGAGATACAATCCTGACTTCAGATCCTGACTCTGCTGTCTATGGTCTTCGTGTACTGTGTCCTACTTCTGGGAAAAAGTAGGAGGAGTCATCATATACCTGAGTCCTTTTAATTTACTGTAACAAGACACTATAAAACGAGATGGCCATTAAACAAGAGACATGTTTCCACACAGTTCCGAAAGATTGAGTCTAAAGGCAAGGCACCTACAAATTTGGAAGCTTCTCAGAAATCACCATTGAGCAGCAGAGTGTTAATGACACCCAGAAGCAGTTGTCACTTTCAAAGCCTTCCCTCCAGTAATCCACTTCCTCCAGCTAGGTTCTATTTCTTAATGGCTCTGAATCTGTCAAAAGTCTGCCCTCAACTGGGGAACTAATTTCTCAAACACATGAACCTGTGAGAGACCCTGTGAGAGACGTTCCACATTTAATCTACACCTGCTCTCTTCGTTCAGATGCCTTTACATTTGAATTAAAAGGGGGGGAATATGTGTGAAAAAGCAATTCCTTCTCTGGTTTATGCAGCCATCATTTATTACATATTTGCTCCACATACACTGTCTGCCAGACATCCAGAAGGTCATGATCCAAACTTCTTCTCATGGTATTTACAGCCTTAGGAGATTTCTTTCTTTTCTCCTTTCTTTGACTTTTAAGACACTGTTTTGTTTTCTAGCCAAGTTGGGTGGGCCCAAACCCGATACAGTATTAAGAACAGTTTGCTTGTCGTGCATACCATCTAATTTTCCCTTTCTGAACTGGTCCTTACACAGTCCCCATGATACCCAGCAGTCTTCTTCCTGGGCTTCCCATTATGTTGGTGTTTTTCTGACCACCTCTGGTCCAAACCATCAAAATCTTGTACTTTCTGCCTTGTGTCCACAATTTCTTCAAAACCCTACTAGCTAATAGGATGAATATATTTCTTGTCATACAGTGTTCATGATGCCAGGTACTTTTTGGTGGTGTGTTCATGTTTCTACTGTGTTCGTTTTTGGCATGAGACAGGCATTCACTGAGAATTGTAATCAGTGACTGTTCTGGGCATATAAATGCACCAGATAGCAGAGATTAGCTCAGATGACTTGCTTATCAGCCAGAGACTGAGTTGAGTTGTGGGCACCAGGTTGAGGCCATTACTTAGCTTAAGTGCTTAGAAATGGGAGCTGCAAACCCCTGACAAACACATCTGCTGATCCACCTGTGCGTGATGCCTGCCTGGATGCCAAACAGAATTAGCTGTAGTTAAAAGAAAGCAGTACCCAAAGGCTTGGAAGGTCTGCATGTGTCCTGAATTCATTCACAGTGCATGCCCCCCTCCCCACCTCCTTGCTCCAATAATTACAAAAAAAGATAGAGTGGAAGCTAAGAAAATGACTCAGTAAAGTGCTAGTTACACAATCATGAGGATCAGAATTTAGACCCCAGACCCACGTAAAGCTGAGCAAGTATGGTGTCCCACCCCTCCCGAATCCTGCAACTTTGGATGTGGAGAAAGGGGATTCCCAGGGCAAGCTGACTAGCTGGTCTAGCTGAATTGGTGAGACTCTGCCTCACAAAATAAAGTGGGTAACAAGGAAGAATGACACCCAACATCAACTACTGACCTCCACACATCAACCAGCAAATACATACGACCCTTATACACACACACAGAGAGAGAGAGAGAGAGAGAGAGAGAGAGAGAGATTGAAAGGATAACCATTCTATTTCTTGCAATTCCTTCACCCAGACTCAGACCCAGAAACATGGCCTCCTGTTCAGATCTAGCTCAAGTCTACTTTCAGGATTGACATTACCTCCTGTGGACCAAGCAATGAATATCAACCATGCTCACACAGTGTTTCCAATACTGTTTAGAGAGCAATAGGGAATTTTCAAAATCGGGGAAAAGAATGTATCCCATCCCCCATGGAACTTACAAGTTGGTTGGGGGAGAAAATGACTTCCATCCAAGATCAATGCCAAGGGAGTGGAGTCAACAGCAAAAGCTGGAGGGGAAAGGGAGTTTGAACAAAGATTTGCAAAGTTTGTTTTATAAGCTGGGTCTCGAAAGATATGTGAGCTGAAGCTCTCCCCTCCCCACCCCACCCCACCCCCCAAAAAATCACCTTAGAGTGAGGTTTTCTTTGATGACTTAATTTTACCTAAAATAGTTGAAACCTTTGGGTGTTGATTATGAATCTGGGTGGTACAATTCAGTAATGACTCACAAGTTTGAATTTAGGCATAATGGCAAATTCAGTTATCCATCTGCCCATTATTGATTATTGCTTCTCTTGATAGTAGTCAGGCTGTTTGGGGGGTAAGTTTCCCAGACTGTCTCCAGGTTGAGGGTGTCACACAGCTCAGTTAGGGACAATTATATAAAACAGAAGTTACTTGGTTAGGCTTTTAACCAAGGGCAATGTTTTAAAATAAATTCTTACCATTCATAAAGGATGCTGGTGATAAATTACTAGTTAAACATAGCTCTGCTTCCGGGAAAGGTTTTCAAAGAAATGAGTCCAGTTATGTCCACTTGACTTCTTTATCCTTTCCTTTCACCCTGCCTGGAGCAGGACTCACTCCTAAGGGCACACACCACTTCTTGCTGAAAGACACACTTAGAGGCTGGGAATGTAGCTCCAGCTGGCTGTGGTAGAGGATCAGAAGTTCAAAGTCAGACTAGGATACATGAATGAGACCCTACCTCGAAACACACACGCACATGTATGTGCACACACATAAGACAGCAGCTGAAGGTGATGAGGAGGAAGAAGAGAGCTGGGGGTTGTCTTTCTCTTGACCAAGCTGCTTGATGCATCCATATAATGCCTATTTCCAGAGTACATGTTTCATTTGATAAATGACTTGCTTTGGAAACTACTCTTTGGTGTTTTCTATTGCTTGCACCTGTGAAGAATGTAATGCTTCAATGTCACGTTTAAATGTAAGAGTGTGCCTGGCTGGTTTTCATTTTGTTTGTTATTTGAGGAGTTTGTTTTCTTGAATGAAAGGAATTCCTAGTGTTTTTTTTAATTTTCATTTTGTGTTTATTTGAAAACTTATAATTTGTATATGTTATGGTTTTCAATTGTGATGTGTTTTTAATCTTTTTTGTGTTAATTAAATCTGAGTAATTAACATGCCCATCATTTCTGTGTGGTAGGGACATTCTTCTAGCTCTTTTGGAAGGCACAGTACATTATTAACTGTTGTCATCCTACTGGGGGACAGCTGGCCTGTAACTTATCCTAACTAACTTGGCACCCATTGGCCAACATCCTTCTCTTGCTAGTCTTCACCTCTCCACCCTGTCCCACTGCTCAGCTTCTGGTAACCACAATTTCATCCTCTACTCCTATGAGGTCATCTGTTCTATATTGCTCAGGTGAGCAAGACCCTATGATATTTGTCTTTCTGTGCTTGGTATATTTTACTTCTCTAGTATTTTCTGTGTTCATCCATACTATCACAAATATTAGAAATACATTTAACTGAGATAAGTCCCAGCCTCTTCGCTGAAGACCATGAAACACTGATGGGGGAAAAAAAGGAAAAATACACAAATAAAGGAAACAGATTCTTCACTCAAACAGAAATGCACAAGCAAGGAAAACTCAGGCTCGTGAGTTAGAACTAATATTGTTTAAATGTCACACCGCCCAAAGCAACATACAGATTCGATGAAATTTCTATCAAAATCCTGATGCTATCAAAAACAGAAAAAAAATCATCTTAGAATTTGCATAGGCCCACAAAACACCCTGAAAAGCAAAAGAAATCTTGAGCAGAAAGAATTTACCTAAAAGCATTACTCACTGACTTCAAAACATGGGATAAAGGCCCACAACTAAAGCAGCATGGCACAAGAGTAAAACCAATCTCATAGACCAATGCAACAACACTGGCTACAAGACAAAAGGTAAGTCCCTACGATGGCACTATACTGGTTCTGAACAAAGTGTGAACAGCCTTTAACCTGTGCATTGGAAAAGAATCTGAGGCTTGCTGGTTCTGTTCACTGTTTTTCTCCTCACTATGACACAATATCTGACAGAAGAAACTAAAGGCAGAAGGGGGTTATTTTGTCTCATGGAGTCAGGGTCCATCAGGGTAGGAAAGGACGGAGGCTGAAGAAGTGTGGTCCCTGGTAGCAGAAGTCTGCGTAGTTTGTTCACGTCTTATTGGGTCAGGATGCATAGACTGGGTCAGAATCAGGGTAAGACTCCAATCTTCCCCCAGTGGCCTACTTCTACCAGAAAGCACCTCACCTTTTGAAAGTTCCACAGTCTTTTAAAACAGCGCCACCAGCTGAGGATCAAAGGTCCAAACATAGGAGCCTCCAGGGGACATTTTACATTCACGTCACATTGTTTTGTTTGTACCTGGCTACTCAGGCTCTGAATGCCTACTTTGTCTTAATAAGAATAATCTCAACCAAAGATGAGAGAGTAGATGACTTGATGAGGGCCCATCTGGTATATAATGCTCCAGCTGCATCTCTACGTTCTGCTGACAACTGTGCAATCTCATTCCACAAGAAACAAAGGAAGGTACCATTCCATCAGTGAGCTATCAGAACAAAGTACTCTTGTTTCTACTATCAGCGTATGCCAAACCCTTACACACAGCAGTGACAAATTATGAACTCAATATTTCCCTTTATTAGAAACCTTCTATTTTCTTTTCCTTTGGGTTTTATGAGGCAGAAGTTTGCTTTCTTGGGTTCCATCCATGCTTTGTGCATGGCCCACTCAAGGGGAGACCAGTCACCCTAGAGAGTTAGTTCTGAAAGTGAAAACTGGTCCTCTGTTCAATGACTACTCAGGGGCAAACCTTACAGGGCCAGGAAAATGGAAAAGACATTTGAGGGAGCAGTCACCAGAGAAAGAGAAGCCTGGAACTACAGAGCCACACATGGGATTCTGAGCAGGGCCGTATTCTACAAAGGTAGAAAGGACACATAAATGTTTTGATCAAAACCCGAAAATATTAGCTCAAATCATGTAATAGTGCCCTAACACAGTATGTTGCTCAGCTTTCCCTCATTGACAAAATACCCAAATAAAAATAAGAGGTGTCTACTTTGGTTCACAGTTCCAGAGGTTTTTAATCTATTGCTTTTATGTCTGTTGCTTTTATGCTTGTCATGAGGCAGAATGTGATGGCACAGGGTAGGTGACAGAGAAACGTTGTTTACAGTGTTGGATCCAGGAGATGATATTTTAGAGATGCGTCCTTTCAAGGATATTGCCATTAAATAGTTTTCAAGTTTGGAGGGAGAGAGAGAGAGAGAGAGAGAGAGAGAAAGTTATGGGATATTTGGCCACACTGTGAACCCCGAGATTGAGTTGTTTACTGAAGGAACCTGCTTCTAGCTGTGGTGTGGCTCAATCCTAGCACACACCTTTAATCCAAGAGCTTTGAATATTGTAAGCAGAATTAAATAAAAATCAACAATAGGTTGAGAGGCAGAGCATGCAACCAGTTGACAGGAAATACCAGGAAATCAGGAAATAGCCATAGAGAGTGGGAGGAAGTCAGGAGGAGAGGGAGAGAGAGAGAGAGAGAGAGAGAGAGAGAGAGGAACCAGGGCAAGATGTACCTTTTGAGGCATGACCACAGTAATCTATTCCTCCATCTAGGCCTTAAATCTTCTTACAGGCCACAGAGTTGAAAATATGGATAAGAACAAAGTCCTCATGACCTAATAAAGTTCTATAGACACCACCTCTGAATAGTACTGCCTTGAGACCCAAGCCTTCAGTACATAAATTTTGGGAAATTGTTTAAGGTTCAAACCATAACATGAAATAACGAAATAAAAATACAATCATAGAATTGTAGAGGTCTATTCAAAATCTTTTTTTTTTGCTACGTTGTCTTACAACAACCTCTGAGATACATAAAATTGGTCCGTTTCCTCTTTATTCGAAGGTATTTGCCTAGACAAGTTCAATGAAGTTGCCCAATGTCACCTACCTATAAGAGCCTGGCCATTTGCTTTTCACATTGTGCTCTTCCAAGCTCTGCTCTACTGAGGACTGGGATATTATTCCAAAAGCAAACATTTATGGGGACTCTAGGAGGTACATCCAGGAGCATAAAGCCTTGTAAGGGTGCTTTGGTGGGGAATCAGAGCTTGAATTAAATGGACTTAAATTAGATGTGAGTCAAGAATACAATACAAGAGAAGGGAGGAGCAAGGGTTTGAGGAAAAGATGTCATAAATAAGCACCTCCCTTACTGCTAACTCCGCCAACTCTCACCTCAGCCAGAATTCCTCATCTCCCTACAAAACAAAACAACTGATTCCCGTCAGGTAACAAATAAACAAACATCCCGTTGCATTAAGCCTTCTGTTCCTAACATCAAAGTTAATTCCAAACCTAATTTATTCTTCTTATTGTGCTAGCATCATTTAAGTATTACAGATGTTTTGTCACATAAACCAACAACTCAGATAATCAGAAATAGTCAATAAAAATTAGTCAAACATGAACACTTTGGATTCCTTTGACAGTCCTGAGAGGCTTTTTCCCCCTCTGCTAAGATTCTAAGACAGCTTAGAATCTTAGATCTTGCATGAGGGTACAGTTTATGCAAATCGGCTGTCTAAAAATCCAACCAGGACACACTCATCCTCAACAAAAAGCCTTGGCCAGATGTCAAAAGAGTGACCGCCTTTCATAAAACTGAGAAGTCTTGAATCCATTGGTAGAATTTCTTAGTGTTAATTGATGCTTTTTTCTAATTAATTAACTATCTATTCTTATCATGTGGGATGAGAAAGTGCCTCTGTAGTCAGAATCTCAGAAAACCGAATGAAAGGGACTTTTGAGATCACCTCACCCAGGAGTTCTCTAGCTTCTGTGCACACCGGAATCACTTGAAGGGCTCTGTGAAGTACAAATTACTAGATCTCACCCACAGTCCCTCTTCAGTAATTCTAGGACAGAATCTATGAATTTACTTTTTCTACCATGTTTTCAGGGGAAATTAATATTACTGTTTGGAAGATCACACTGTTTCGATGATTAATTTGTTCTTTGACAACTTCATACATGTATATAATGTATTCTTATTTTTCTTTCTGCCTTTCCTTCTCTTTTCTCTCTCCTATCTTTATCAGCCACCACTCTCAACCCTACCATTCCCCTTTCCAGAGTCATAGCTTTTGGTTGTGTTTTGTGACCCATTTTGTTTGACCAGTGCCATCTGTGTGAGCAATGGATTGGGACTATTCTTTGGCGATGGAGTGGGGTCACTAGTTGGCACACAACTAAAGGCAATTTATCCTTCCTCTCCCTGAATCTATCAGTAGTAAAAAGTTCAGCAATGGATGAATAGGGCTCCCTGAGCCCTCCTCCAGCCATGCCTGACTTCACAGGCTCACTCTTGTCCAGGTCCAGTAAGGCATCTATCTGTTCATGACAGCAGTGGCTGTGTTTTACACTGAAAATGGCATCTTATAACTCTTCTCTCGATATTCTAGCTCATCCTGCCCCTCTTTCATCATGTGCCCTGATCTTTAGAAGGGATGATAGCAATGTCTTGGTTGGAGTTGAGCACTCAGGTACCACCTGGTCAAATCACCTCTCTATTTCTGCCTTCACCACTCTTCACTGAATCGAGTTTTCACTAATCAAGGCCAAGAATAGCACTTTTCTATGGATACAAACATCAATACTTAGAGGGTAGCCTGAATTTATAACAGTTTATTCGACAGCAGCATTTATTTGCCACTCACTTCCAGGTCCTACTATCTCCTCTGGCATGTATTATTATTATTATTATTATTACAAGTGTATGCGTGGGTATGTATGTTGGTATAGCATATACCTCTTGACTTCACGAGACGAGAGGAGGGCATCAGATCCTTTGGAGTTGAAGTTAGAGGCATTGTGAGCCACCTGATATTGGGTATTAGAAACTGAACTTGCATCTTCTGGAAAGGCAGCACAAGCTCTTAATCGCTGAGTCATCTCTCCCTCTCCCCATATTTCATTTTATTTTTAACAAGATTTACAGTAGCAGTCTTGGATTTCCTCTAATGGGGTTAGAGGAATTCATCATGTACAATAATAGAGAAGTTGGTTACCACTGGGGTGGTTTGAGTGAGAATTGTACCCCATGAGTTCTTGTGTTTGAGTACTTGGTCCCTAGCTGGTGAAGTGCTTGGGAAGAATTAGAAGGTGTGGTCTTGTTGGAGAAGGTGTGTCCCTAGGGGTAGGCTTTGAGACTTTAAGAGACCACACCACTCCTGATTAGCCTTCTGCATCCTACTTGAGTAACACATGTAAGCTCTCAGCTGCAGTTCCAGTGCCATGACTGATTGAGAGCTCTCTTACTCCCTACTGTATGGCCATGGACTCACTCTCTGGAACTATAAGCCTAAATAAACCTTTTATTTTTTGTTTTTAAAAAAAGGAGAAAATTTTCTTCCTTCACCATACACACCAATCCAAGTTTACTCTCTCTCTCCCCTGCTACTTCCCCCACCCCCATCCACTCCCCACAAAGGGAGGTACATGTTCTGGAGAAGGTCCGAGGCCCTTTCTACTATATCTGGGCTGAGCAAGGTCTGCATCCAAAGAGAATAGGCTCCCAAAAAAGCCAGTACAAGTAGCAGGGATAAATCCTGGTGCCACTGCCAGCGGCTCCTCAGTCTGCCCCAGCCATCCAGCTGTCAACCACACTCAGAGGGACCAGCCTGGTCCCATGCTTGTTCCTTTCCAGTCCGGCTGAGGTTGGTGAGCTTCCATCAACTCAGGCAGACTGTTTCAGTGGGTGAACCCATCATGGTCTTGACCTCCCTTCTCATATTTTCATTCCTCTCACTCTTCAAGTGGACTTTGGGAGCTCAGTCCAGTGATCCAATGCAGAGATAGATGGAACTAGAAAACACCATCCTGAGTGAGGTAACCCAGACCCTAAAAGATGAATATTGGATGTATTCACTCATAAATGGATACTAGCTATAAGCAAGGGATATTGAGTCTATAGTTTATGATTCTAGAGAAGCTAAGAAACAAGGTGAACCCTAATAAAATCATGTATAGATTTATCTGGAAAGTTGAAATGGATAAGATTGCCTGACAAAATAGGGAACATAGGGGTTGGAGGGGGGAAGGGAGGCTGAAAAGGGAGAAGAAGGGAGAGGGGAACTTGAGGGAACAGGATAGTCAAGATGGAGGAAGGATGGAGATGAGAGCAAGGAGAGAGATATCTTGATTGAGGGAGCCCCAAGGGGGTAGCAAGAAACCTGACTCTAGAGAAATTCCCAGGAATCCATGGGGATGACCCCAGCTAAGACCCTAAGCAGTAGAGGAGAGGGTGTCTGAACTGACCTTGCTCTGTATTCAGACTGAAGAATAACTTAAATGTCACCATAGAGCCTTCATCCAGCAACTGATGGAAATAAACTTTTCTGTGTCTTTTCACAACAATAGAAAAATAACTAAGGCCTCCCCATATCCATAGCAGCATTGTTGCACAAATGTATACATCTTGCCTGGCGTGCTGATCTCATTGCTCATAGGGCTCACATATATGATGGTGAAGACCACATTTTGAGCACCATTGAGCCCACCCATCACTGAGGAAACTCTGGGACTTGAAGATTGACAACCATTCAGGAAGTTCACATAGTAGGTTAGCAAAATTGTTGCACCCATTATCACCAAAATCTTTCTGCTATCTCCAATTATCAAAATGGGAAGTACAGACTTAACAGTAGATTACAGATGGCTACCTTTTATTTTATTCTCTGATGCTCGCTCTGCCCAGAGGTGGAGTGTCCATCCCCTGTCCTTGACTCTTCGTAGTTCTGTGGCTGCATGCAGGTCTATAATACGCACATGAAGTGATGTGCCTGTTCCCAGCCCCAGCCCTAAGAGGATATCAGTTTCTCCTTATCAGCTCTCTTTGGAGCTCTGAGTAGTCTGACTACCTTGAGACTGTTGTGTCAGAAAGACCATTTGTCTGCCTTCAGGTGGTCAGTCCTAGCTGAACCCAGCCTTCCAGCCACCCTCAACAAGCAGACAGACACACAGTGTAGTGCTATCCAGAACTCCCCAGCCCTGCAAATCTTTTAGTGAACACTTGTGATTAACCTCTGTTGATGCTGCATGTGGGACGGAATAACTCAGCCTGATTCATGATCACCCAATCAGCAAAGAATATTAAAAATACTGGATATTTGAGGATATTGAGTTATACAGACATTGGTAACTGAATAACATTGAAGGGACAAAAAGCCATGAGGCCCCGAACGAGGCCCCTTGTCCTGACAGGTAGAACAAGGAGACAAAGGCAATCTGAGTGCCATGCAGGAATGTGTGACTGGTTAGATGGGGTGACTTATGGCAGTGAAAAAAAACAAAATCCGTTGAATATTTTATTCATTTTTATCTAATCCTTTGTACTTGATGCAAAGAGTTGGGGGGCAGAGTTTGGTTGGGGTGTGGCGGCAGGGGGACGAGAAATGAAGGGGAAATCCTGGCATACAATTTCAGATGCTTTATAGTTTTAGTCAAAGTGTGGAACCCCCACTTGCAGGGCCCAAAGTCCTCCGGGTCTCTCACTGTTTCCACATAACACTACTCAGGTTCCACTTAAAAAATTTCCCCCAAAACCTGGGGAGCCCTTCTTGTCCGAGTGACTCATTTCATCCCTTCATCATGGACTGACTGGCTTGCATGTGCCTCACCTTCACGTGCGTGTTAATTCCCAGTAAGCACAGTTTGCAGTGTGCTGCTACTGAGTTGTTTATCACTGTCCTGTGGACTTCATGGTGTCTTCTACACTCGACTGAGTGGAAAGGAAGTGGATTGACTGGCATCCCAACAGCAGGATCTAGGGACTGGGCTGGATCTTCCAGCTGCTAATAACTGGCTTAGTGACAGCCACAGGGAAGTGGGTCTCCAAAGGTGACTGTTCTAAAGGAGCAATCCTAATCTCAGTATGATACATTCCAATCTGTTTGTAAAATTATCACTCATATAAAATGATCAGAATGTAGACTCTTCAAATCTTACTGTTTTATCTGTGTACTAAGCAGTTAAATGTCCCATGTTGTTCTTATTCTCAGAATTGGCAGACAACCTCAAATCATGACTTCTTCCCACCATCTGGTGTGTGTGTGTGTGTGTGTGTGTGTGTACAAGCACACATGCACATACACGCATATGCACCATCTCATGCACATGTTCTGTGTGAGCTGGTGCACATGAATGTTGGTATGTACTTGTAGAGGTCAGAGAACAACCTTGAATGCTGCTCCTCACTGTTGTCCACCTTCCTCTTTCCTCTAGACAGGCTCTCCAGCTGTCTGGCCAGCAAGCCCTAGAAATCTCCCTGTCTTCTCCTCCCGAGCATTGTGATACAGTGGTGCAGGAGAATTGTCTGTATTCTGACAATCATGTTTTAAATAAATGCTGATTGGCCAGGCAGGAAGTATAGGTGGGAAAACCAGACAGNCTGAGCCACATGGCTAACATAGATCAGAATAATGGGTTAATATAAACTACAAGAACTAATAAGTAGCCTGAGCTAATGGGCCAATCAGCTTTATAACTTATAGAGATCTCTGTGTGATTTTCTCTGGGGCTAAACAGCTGTGGAAACTGGGCAGGACAGAAAACCCCAACAAGCATGTTACAATACAGATGCATATTACCACAACAAACCTTTTTATATGTGTCCTATGGATTGAACTGAAGTCCTTCCATCTCAGGGCAATCACGTTTCTTCCTGGCACACCCACCATTTTGATTTATAATCCAATAGGATCCTAAGAATCTTTCACCCCAACTGGAGAAGTCAATTTGCAAACACCTTTTGATCTTCCTGCTGTGTCAAAATCAGTTCTAAAGAAAAGAAGATTCCAGTGGCCTCTTCTCTTGGCTTCTGGGCAAACTCTAAGGGCCAAAGTTCACATCCAACTGGGACTCAAGTCAGGGCACTCTTCTTGTAGGATGTGATATCCACAACTGACCTATGAAAATGAGTAAATAGTCCTGGGCATTTATCCTCAGATAAGAACACAAGCCAATCATGTTGCCAGGAGCATGGAATGTTACGTATACAAAATTTTCAGTTAAATGATCAGTTGGGATTGCCTGTGTGAGGTCTTAGGTACCAGGTTACATACTTGGTTGTACTTGGTAAACAGTGAGATGCCATCACATATGAGGAGTTGGAGAAGTGAAAGTTCATTCATATTCAATGTACTCCACAGTCCTAGCATGATACCTTACACGTGACAGGTGACTAGCAATGACTTTTGTAGTCAATGTATTAGCCAGACCACCAGGATACACTGCTGCTGTCTGAATGTTCTAGAAACCTGTTTCTCCTTGCCTTTCTTTTTCTTGTTCACACAACATTCATTTCAAGAAATGGCTCTGACTTTAAAGACAAAGGAGAAAAACTCCCAGTAAAATAGACCGTGAAAAACAAACCATTTTGAAGTAAAATGATTTCACTCTACCCAGGGCACTATTTAAAAACTTCAGAGTACCCAGCACAGGAGCCCCATAAATTATGAGACTCCAGACCCCAGGGAAAGAGCCACAGTTCTAACGGGGTACACCCCTTACAGACCACCGAAACTGATTGAAAACCTGGATTAGAAGCTTGTAGAAAGAGCTGAGGCAAAGGGCAAAAGCATAGATTAATATATAGCAAAGTTAATTTGTGCTTAAATGGCTTGGTGTTCATGTCGGTAACCAGTTACAGCCAGGATAGAGGTTGTGCCCAATGGTGCTGGTGTCAGCGGAGGCACAGAGCTGATGCAATCAAGCATAATGTGGTGACCATGTTCAATGGGTCTTTTAACGGTTCTGCATTGAAGATTCCAATTTTTAAGATAGAAAGGGGAAATGATTGATTCTTGTTTTATGAATATTCATGAAAAAATTCTTCCTGCTCTGTGATCCAATCTACTCAGTGGTATGAGTTAAAATTGGGAAGACCCCACCCAAAAGCACATTCCAGGAGCACCCCCCCCACACACACACACTTCCAAGGTTTCAGAATCCAGCAAATTGGGAAACACTTGCCACATGAGGGCTCCCTTCTCCTCTTTCTTGGGCACACCAACCCCAGCCTCTGCTGTGCTCCCACTGATGGAAACCCTGGGCAGTTGCAGGAGGAAAGAATTGCCAACAACACTCATAGCCAGCTGTGTAATTTCATTCAGCCTTGCAAATAACTACCTGCCCACTCACCCAAGGCAAACACTGATTTATGCTGAATGCTAAGTGAGCGGAAAAGAATGATGACTCATTCTTGTTCTATGACCTTTCTACTTTCACAAGGAGAAAGCAGACAGTTCAATAGAAAAAAAATCTGTTGATTTTCTCTCTTATGAACTGAGCTCCCCTGCCTCCTAGCCAAGGTCCTACCCTTCTATTGCACATCCCACCCTGTGGGCACAGAGGTGACAGTTTCAGGGTCTTCTTCTTCCTCCCCTTTTTCCTTTACTCCTGCTTGTCTCCTCTCTCTTTCCCAAGTCAATTTTTCTCAAGGTCAAGCGCTACTTTTTCTAAGGAGCTTTTGATCATTGCCCTTCCCAGACTTCCCAGAGCATTTTCAGACTTTAGAGAGGGGGCTTGTAGAACAGGACTTGAAGAGATGGCTAAGAGGATAAAGCAAGTGCCCCACAAGTGTTAGGATCTGTGCTCAGATCCCTAGAACCCATGTAAATCCAGATGCAGTACCATACAGCGGTGAGCCCAGGACTCCTTGGATGAGATAAGTGCTGCAGACAGGAGACTTCCCAGAAGCCCCCTGCCCCACCCACTGCACTGAGGAATGAATAAGAGATGATATCAAAGGAAGTTGAAAGCCAAGAACCTATCCCTGAGGTCATTCTCGGTCAATGAGTTCTGGTGGGCACTTCCTTCCTCACACTGTGATTTACCAGTTTGTACAGCACCCTGAACGACAAAGAAGTCATAACTCCTTCCCCAAAGAGTCTGGAAATCTTTAGCTCCCTTCCTTCTAGAGGCTCCCCGCCTGCCTTCACCTTGGCAAACAATCTCTGAAAAGTTGATTGAGCATTCCATGCCCACAACTAGACAGAGATGCCTACAACTAGACAGCCTTGCCCAAGACTACAAAGTTGGTTGGTAAAAGCCTGGAAACTATGGATTCAGAATCACAGAATGCTTCAGGAGAGATGAAGAGCCAAGCTCATGCAAGCTGGTCTGGCAGAATGGGTCAGTAGGTAACAATACCTGCAACCAAAGTTCCTGACCTGAGTAACTCCCTAGGACCCAAATGGTAGAAGGAGACAACAGACTCTTATGAGCTGTCCTTCTAGCCACTGTGTGCACATTGTGGCACACAGGTACCCACACACAATAAAGACTATGTATGAATTGTTAATGTGTCAAATAGATACTATTCAACTCAACTGTTCATTTCATGGTGTAGAAAGGTGGCTAGCACAGCACTGTGAAGCAAATGGTCAGGAAACAAGTCTAGAACTGGATTTTATGACTTCTGACCCTTGCTCATAGCTACAACACTGTGTCTGAAAGGGTGATTGCCAAAATGAATCGTGAAAGTCCGGTCCTGCTCATACATCTGTGGCAAGCTACTGCAAGCCACTTTTGCCTCTTAGAGAGTTGGGATGCACAGGCTTTGAAAAATCTGCAAAGCAGCTCATAAACTCACTTGACCAAAGAAATGTGTAATGCTGTCCATTAATATCCCTTTGCAGAACTAGCATCCTATGGGAGTCAATTTGGGAAACAATGCATGACAGATATATTGGGATACCTGCAGATAAATAATTACAGTTCAGTTGGCTCTTGGAGCCAGAAGCAAAGTTAAAGGAAACATACTATCTTATTCATCTTTTTTCACCTTCTGTCTCCTCCCACACTCCTATATCCAACAATAAAATGTATAGAGAAAAACCTCTCAACCCATTTAGATGGAACATAACTGAAAACTGACACTATCCAAAGATAAAATACTCATTCACTTGATTCTCTCTCTCTCTCTCTCTCTCTCTCTCTCTCT
>LOEQ01000718.1:30435-43551 GCA_001685075.1 Bramus lutescens | reverse complement strand
GTCCACCATGCCAGGAGAGGCCTGGTGATAAGAGAATAAGGCATTGGGCCACACACCATCCACAGTCAAGAAACAGCAGGGTGCTCACTTTCTCCATCTTATTCAGTCCAGATCTCATTCCAGCCCATGGGAAGGTGCCATCCATATTTAGCATGTGCCTTCCTGTGTCATTTAACCCAATCTAAAAACTCCCTCACAGATAGAACCAGAGGTTTGTCTCCTAGATAATTTTAAACCCCACTAAACTGACCCTCAACATTAACCACCATAGCTATACATATACCAAAAGTAATAAACAAATGTGTATGCTTTGCTCTGTGCTGTGTTGGAAAACAATGGTGATAGAAATGCTCAAGCTGTCCAGTTGAGAGCACCTATCAGTTTTTGCAGTGTGACTACTCCTAGTTACCCAACCTGATTTCATTTAAATATTCACTTATATTTATTTTATGTGTATGGATTTTTTTCCTGGGCAAATGTCTGTTTATAGTGTGTGTGCGTGTGTGTGTGTGTGTGTGTGTAGTGTCCACAAAGACCAAAGGCATCAGATCCCTTGAAATGGGACTTACAGGTGCTTGTAAGACACCATATGGGTGGTGGGAATCGAACTGGGATTATCTAGAAGAGCAGTCAGACTCTTAACCTCTGTCTGAGCCACCACTCCAGCCCCATCTGACCTGATTTTAAGATAATTTTCCTGAATGCAGAATTGGAAAGAGATTAAAATAGGCTTTTTTGAGTTAATGTGGCTCAGCTCCATTATACCTACTGCATTGGATCCTAGAAACTAACCCTAAAGAAATTAATTGTGTCAGTGATTTTTCTGTAGCTATTGAGGTGAACATATGATTTTTATCCTGCAGTCTGTTAATGTGGTACATAACATATTGATTTGTATATATTGAACCTTCTTTGTGTCTCGGGGATAATTGTACTTAATCGTGGTGTGTGATACTTCTAATGTGCTATTCGATTCAGCTTGCAAGCA
The DNA here is from genome assembly GCA_001685075.1 of Bramus lutescens. Lineage (NCBI taxonomy): Eukaryota > Metazoa > Chordata > Mammalia > Rodentia > Cricetidae > Bramus > Bramus lutescens. The sequence continues at coordinate 42,563 of LOEQ01000718.1, read as the reverse complement.
TTTTGTTGAGAAGCTTCACATCCATATTTGTCAAATATTTTGACCAGTAGTATTATTTTCTTGTGTCTCTTGCTGGCAGCTATCAAGATAAAGTTAAATACTTTTTCCTCTTCTTTCTTTTTTTGGAAGAGTTTGAGAATGATTGGCATTAGTTAAATAACTGTCAATCTTTAAATGTTTGAATTTAGGGGCTGGCGAGATGGCTCAGCAGTTCAGAGCACTTACTGCTCTTGCAGAAGCCCTGGGTTCAGTTCCCGGCATCTGCATGGTGGTTCTGGGGGATCCAGTGCCCTCTTCAGACCTCTGAAAGCACTGTACAAATATGGTACATATACACACATGTGGGCAAACCACCCATACACATAAAATAAAAATGCTTGGTAGTATTCATTCTTGAAACCATCTGGCCCTGATTTTTTTTTTCCTTGACGGAGATGTCTAGTTAACAGGTCTATGCTCTTATTCAGTTTCTGGTCTTCAGATTTTCTGTTTCTTTCTGATTCACCCTTATTGTTTTGTGTGTTTCCATAAATTTTCCCATGGTTTTTTTTTTGTTGTTGTTGTTTTGTCTTTGCGGCTGTGTTTGTTTTATTTTGGTTTAGTTAGATTTGCTTTTCTAAAACAGTATTTCACTTTCTACCTCCACACTGTCCTGGAACGCATAGCAACCCTCCCATGATTCCATGCTGGGCACTGGAATATGAGTATGAACCACCATCGCCAATTTGCTGAGAGTTTTCAATCATGAGTGGTTATTGAGTGGTTATGACCAAGCCCGAAATTAACAATAGGAAGTAACTAAAAAAGCTCGGGGATGGGGGGAATAAATAAAGGAAAACACTAGAGAAAGTTTCCTTAAAAATTAAAACAAACATAAGCATAGAAAAGAAGTTAAAGTAACAATAACAATCTCTTAGCTAATGTGAGAAGGGGGGTCAAGAATTCGAAGCCAGAGTGGCTTATATAGCAAGATCCATCTCAAAAGGAAAAGAAAAACCTGCAAAGTACTGATATAAGGATTACACTTCAGTGTAATAAAGGTCACGTGTGACCAGCCTGCAGGTCCTTAACACCTGGGAGAGGAGAGAGGGAAGCTCTTCCTCTGTCAAGAATGTAACACAAATGCCCTCGCTTTCTGCTTCTTTAATCAGTCTTCTAGAAGGCTTAACCAGAGCAATTAGGTAGGAAAAATAAATGAAAGGCATCCAGGCCTCAACAGAAGAAATCAAATTATGTCTGCAGATGACATGATCTTATACAGAGAAAAATTGAAAGAATCTACTAAAGGCGCTGCGTTTACACAATGGGAACTGATAAGTGATTAATAATTGATAACTGGAAAACACGGGGTGGGGGCAGCTGAATATTCACCGTCTAGAAAGTGAAATGCAACCCTTTCCTTATACTCCACAGAGAAATTAATTTAAAGTAGAATAAAACTCGGGGCCGTAGCTTGGTGGTAGAGCACTGGTTAGTGTGTACAAGGTCCTGGGGCATTGGTGAGTGCCACACGAAATAAGCACGCTTTAAAGCAACTGTCATCTTAGCTACTTGGCAGCTGAGAAGCGAAAATCACAGGCTGGAGGCCAGCCTGGATAACTTAGATCCACCTCAAAATAAAATTCATAAAAAGAAGTGGTACTTGACTGGCAAATATCAGGTCCTGGGTTCAATGTCAGGCACTGTTGAAACATGGAATGAAACTTAAACATGAGGCCCAAAACTTCTAGAAAAAAATACAGAGGAAAAGCTCCTTAACAATGGTGTATGTGTGACATCCAAGTCATGGGCGACAGAAGTCAAAAATAAACTAATGTCACATCAGACAAAAGGTTTCTCCAGAGGAAACAAAATAATGAGCAAATTAAAATACAATATAAGGAATATTTATATAGAAAGTATTGAAATCATATGGCCAATAAGGCACATGATCAGGTAGGAAGAAATTAATTAATGCCCCAAATGTTCAAGGAATTCAAGCAACTGAGTAGCTAAATCAGAAAAATCACCCGTCTTAGAAAGGGACAAAAATCTTGATTGGAAAGTTTCACTAAGAAGATCTATAAACGGCTAACATGCATTTGAAAATATGTCACTCATCCACAGGGAAGCACCAGTCAAAAGCACAGTGAGAGAGCACCCTAGCTGTAGGATGGCTGCTGTCAAAAAGTAGAAAGATGTCAAGTGCCATTCGGAGTGTGGAAAAAGCCTAACACTAGGCTGGTGAAAATACAAATTAGTACAATCACTATGGAAAAGAGTTTGGAGCTTGCTCTAAGGAATAAAATGAATTTGGCATGTTGGAGAGAGGTCTGTCACCCCACGTTTATTTCAGTCAGTATTGTTCACAGTCATTAAAGCTGTCGATAAAACCTGACTGGCCAATAGCAGAGGACTGAACAACAACAACAACAAAAAAGTGATGTATATCATACACACAGAGAGAGAAATACCAGCCTGCATTCAGAAGAAGAGAATCTTGCCATGTTCAGAGAGTTGGGTGACCCAGAGGGCAGTGCACTAAGTGAAACCAGCAAAGATAAGCAGTGGAGGACATCACACAAGCAGATGGCAGGATTGTCATTTCCAGGAATCTGAAGTAAGGAAAGTGGGCTGATGCTGGCCAAAGGACTTAAGTGAGTTCTGGAGAAACAGCACACAGAACGGTCATCTGATTTAAAAGGCTAAAGTTTATTAAGAGGAAAGAGAGCCACGGATTCTAAATGATCTCACCAAAATAGTAGGGAGGAAGGTAGAACCCATGAAGTGATAAGTATATTAATTATCCTAACTGGGGTGATCATTTGACACTTACGTATTTCGCGCGTGTGTGTGTGTGTGTGTGTGTGTGTGTGTATGTTATTGTGAAGGAGTCAATCTACCATGTGAGCCCCAAAGACTGATCCCAGGTCACCAGGTAGGTTTGCCAACTGAACCCTTTAATCAACTGAGCCATCTGGCCAGCTCCATGATAATTATAAAATGTGTATGTATACCAAAGCATTAGTCAGTAAGGGATAAATATATAGCATTTTTTTATCTGTTCATCCACCACAATAAAACTGGGGAAGGTGAAATAACTTAAACAACAACAACCAAAACCAAAACAAAAGGTCTATAAACAGGAAGCTGTCATCAGCTATTTCTGGTAGCATATAAAGTATAAAAAATACCTAAGTATTTTGCTATCATAGTCCATGGAATAGTATGCAGCAACTTAAAAAGATAAAACAGAGAACTTAATGATACAGAGAAACACCTTTTTCTCACACAGACTTCTTGTAGCATATTGGATGCTACTACAAGTGAATCAAATTTTTAAAAAAAATCAGCCTCAGAAAATGCAAGTGTGTGCTCACACAAGGCAAATGGACTGACGTTGCAAATGGCAAGTCATCTGTCCCACGCAGAGGCTGGCAAACGCAACACAGAACTCACTAGAAGGCACTTATAAAACATTCAGGCTTGGATAAATGGATTTTAATTGAATGGAAGAGAAAGCAAAACTAGTTCCCATGGGAACCAGCTTTTATCTGATGGGTAATCAGAAGTCAGAGGCACCAGCCCTGATGCATTTGAATTGGCCTTAAATGGTCCTACAAATATGGATATGGTGGTGCTCCTAAATATAAAAGGGCTCCCAGTTCCATCTGGGCCATCACAGGAGTGCAGCCACTGGTTAACAAAAAAGACCCTAGCTGGAAGCATTTCTGGTAAATCAAAAGAAGGGAAGCCTGCTCCCTGAATACCCCGCCCTTACTACTGTGAGATGACCACTCACAGAACTGCTGTAAGGTGTGTTGTGTCTTTGAGTGATGATGTAATACTGCTTATTTTATATAAAAGAACATTCAATGTCTGGGCATTTGACACTTGGTGAATCCTTCCTATGTAGCACGAGCTTTTCAGGTAGTCTCTTAATGCATCTTTCTAAATTCTCCATGGAACAAGCTCTATCCTTATCCACCATTCATGAGATAGAGGATCTAGGATTCAAGTAACCTGCCAGAGGTTGTTTCTGGCTTTCAGAATTTGGATGACACCTGTTTGGGTTCCTAGGAATGCACAGGCATTCATATCTAATAACTTCCCACATTTAGTTTTTCATTCCCCACCAATTCCTACCCCACAGTCAGAATTGTGTTTAATCCTAATCTGTGTGTTACATTCAGCAATAGCAAACGAAGTGCTCTCTCGGCCAGATGAGCAACATCAAATGCAGATGTCAACCTACCCTTGATAGGCTTCCAACACGTCCAACTAAAAATGTTAACCTACTTTCCTGCCCTTGAAAAAAAAAATATTGGGTTATTGGTATCAACTTCAGATGTACGTGGTTTTGGATAGGTAAAACCATACAATAGGTAAGTAACACTCAGCAGCTAAGATGAGCTCATGTTCATGAGAAACACCTCTTTGCCATGGTACTCCAAAGTGGTGCCCAGAAACATCAGGCATTAAAACGCTCATCTGTCCAAGTTACTAGTCCGATTTTCTTAGGTCTTTTATAAGGTCTGGCTGCTTGGTGTAACTACAGACAATTCCTAGCGATTCCCATTTCAGCATCACCATTGCCACTCCTGCCATCCCTTGCTTTATTTATTCTTGCCACACGCACATTGTGCTGCCCTGGGATGGAATCCATCTTCACAGTCACTCAATCACACAGCGATAAGTTCATGTACCACTTTGCTGCTAGCCAGGATTAATAGTAAAATTTCTGCCTTCAAGAAATAAGGATAAATGTGTGCAAAAATTAATCAGTGGGTATAGTCATGGAAAGGATGCTGGTGACTTTAAAGTAAAAACATCCACTTTGAGGTTACGTGTCTAAATAGTACTGTTTTAAGAGCACGGACTTCTCAAGGGAGGCTGCCCAGGAATGGCTGTCCTTAACCCACAGGAACAAATTATCAGATGTGCCACTGAACTGTGCACATAGTTCAGAAGATACTCAGGTGGCAGCCTTCTCAATAACTGGCTGTATTAACAGGTGGCCTTCTTCTGCAGGAAGCCTAGCCCCATCCATCACAAATATTTTCATTCTCGTTCATCTTCTCCACCACCCTTAGAAATGTTTAATATCCAGTTGAGTGGTTAAAAAGCCACTCTAATCCTGGATCAAACGGAAAGGTCTCTTTATCACCCAAAGTCTCTGAGCAACCAGCCTTATGATCAGCTGGGTTCTTCACATTGGCCCATTCTAACACACCCTACCCCCACCCAGTGCCAGGGCTTCTTTCCCGGCTTTATTCCAGGCCCAGGTGCTTTGCTCTGTGGCTATCACAAATGATTTAAGCTCTGGTGAGCTGCCTCAGTTACTGGCCCGAGTTGCACACCACCTGTGGCCTACGGGTATTTTTGCGATCAATCCTGCACCGTCCCACATGCTCCACGTTGTAGAATTCCTATCTGGAAGGGATTTCTGAGCCATCTTTTATTTACTGTGAAGTGTGGAAGCTGGGACAGAAGAGAGCATAGGCAGGCGGAGTCAAACCTCCTTCTCTGCTCACCATCGTACCATGTGCCTCTGGTCCTGTCTGCTTCGGTTCCTTTCCTCTGAAATCCCAGCTTGGGGATTTACTTAGTCTATACTCACCTCCTCTGACAACCTCACTTCCTTACTTCATCCTCCACATTTATAAGCATTTTTCCATCTGAAAGAGGGAGAGGTTTTTTTTTCCTTCAAAAAAGAAAAAAATCTCCCAAGTTGGAAACACTGCCTACTGTAACTATAGAGATGCATCAATCATGTTACAATAATTGCACAGCATAGGGCTTCCTGTTAAGGCTGAGCTACCTGCCAGAAAATGGCAGCAATCAGGCTATTGGCAGCAGACAATCAGGCATCATTTGTAATTCTTTATGGCTGCATGTTTCCTGGTCCAGGAATTGGATGCTAATCAATCAGTTGTCATGGCAACCCCACCATCACACAGCTATCAATACAGGGAGAAAGATGGGAGAGATTATGAGGGCAGTAACTACCATAGTCTCTGGGAAGGGGTACCAGGTGACCTTGCTAAACAACAGCCCATGAAAAGCAGGACCAAGAAAGAGCAGGAGCCCCCAAGGGTGAAATCTCACCCAGTTTTATTGGTAGTACAGGGAAGGCATTGTCTTACCAAAAGGCTAGCAGTGGGTGGGTGATTTTGGGGTCATTTCACTCTCCTTGGATACCAGCTGAGTTTGAAGAAGGGAAAGAATAAGTACAGTGATGAGGAGGAAGGACCAGCAGTTATCCAATCAGCCAGCACATGTTTATGAAGTACCCAGCACATCAAAGGTCCTTCATGCAGCAAATATTTACCATCTGGTCTGGACCACCCAACATATAGACAGGAAAAGCCAACCAGGATCCACAGAGGCAGCTAACAAGCCAGGTGAATGCTGTAATCTCGAAACAAAGCTGGATAGACAGAGCCGGGAACAACCAATGTGAGCCATTGTTGTGGAGTTAATGACTCAAAGACTCTTGCCAGGCCTGAGCTGAGTGTGCTCGCTTAGCCTGCAGGTGAATCCTAATGAAACGAAGAGGCAGATTTATATATTTTTGTCATCCAGTGTAGGAAGCCTCATTGCAGTGTGGAAGAATGGCATGTCCCTTATGCCACATCACTCTATTAAAGCTAGGACAAGACTGACTATGGCTGAATGGACATTCATCCAGCTTCATAGGAACAGGTGAATCCGAGTGTGACTCTAAGGAAGGAATTTCATTGCTTGGGAGCTGGATGTCCCTGTCTCTCCACTTGGGGTACATATGGCTCTAAATATTGGCAATGCTGGAATGAAACAGTGCCCACAAGTCTTCTGACAGTAGCTCCAGGTGAAAACTGTCTTCTTCCTTCCTTCTTATAAGAACTTGTTCTCTAGCCAACTGATTCTGATATACCACTCCAGGAACACACAAAAAAGACATCATATATATAAGAAACAAGCCTTCCTATTGCCTATTTCGTCACTATGCACAATAATATAATTCTGGAATCAACCTTTAACAGGTGAATGGATAAAGAATGTTGGCTCTTATGTGGTCGAATAGCTAGTCACAAAAAATAAATAAATAAAATCTTATTTGCATCAAAGTGGACAAGCCCAGAGCACATTGTGTTAAGTGAAATAAGTTAAGCATCAAATGACAGATATTGTGTTTTTACTTATTCTGAAGCTAAAACCTTGATCTCGTAGAAGTAGAGAGGAAAGTGCCAGCACTCAGAGGCTGGGGAAGTGAGAGGGAGGGATAGAGGAGCGAGGATGGCTAACAGACACAGGTACACAACTGCATAGGAAGTTCAACCATCCTATAGTGCAGCAGGTGACTATGGCTGAAAATTTATTTCAAAATTGTAGAAAGATTTTGGGATTTTCCCAACACAAAGAAATAACAAGAGTCTGAAGTGAAAGACATGACAATTGCCCTGATATGATCACTATTCATTGTACATATGTATTAAAATATCATATTGTACTTTACGAATATGTATCATTATTATGTCAAATATGTGTATGCATTTCATGAATTTGTTCTAGAAAGTTTTCCAAACTTCCTAAATTGCCCAATGAGGATTTTGAACTTCTACATCTTTAGTCTCTCAGCCCCAGTATGTCTTGCCTATCTCAATTTTTGAGTGTCTCTGAAAGGTAGTCATAAAGGAGCTTTTCATAACTCAGTAGGTAGACTAGAGGACCATAATGAATGGATTATAAAAGATTTTGTCAAGGGGCTGGAGAGACAGCTCAGTGCTTAAGAGCACCTGCTGCTTTTCAAGAGGATCGGGTACTATTCCAGAACCCACATCATGGTTCCAACCATTTGGAATTCCAGTTCAGAGGATCCACGCCCTCTTTTGGTCTCAACAGGCACTAGACACATGCTTGGTACACAAATATGCATGCAGTAAAATCACCCATACATATAAAATAATATACATACATATACATATAAAATAATAAAATAACCCTTAATTATATTTCAAAAGGTCAAAACATGTCATTCTTCCCTCAGATCCATGTTCACCTCTCAAATCAGACAATAACATTATAGTACAATTTCAGTTAATTAGTAATTGCTACCAAGATGCTGTGACATTGCAAAATGAGACAGAAAACATAGTGAACACAAGCCTATCTACAAACCATTAAATTACCCAACTTTTCTTATTAAAGTAACATAAATTGTCTTAGGGATACAAATCAGTTGGTAAAGTGCTCGCCTCACATGCACAAAGTCCTGGGTTCAATCCCCAGTATTGTAGAAATGGAGTGTGATAACACCTACCTGTAATCCCGGTATTTGGAAGGTGAAGGCAGGTAGTCAGAAGTTCAAAGTCAGCCAGCTGCACAGCAAGTTCTAGTACAGATTTGGCTATCCAGACATTAACCCAGTCAATCAGTAAATAAAAGAAGAAAGCACCAGAGGCTAGAGAGATGGCTCGGAGGTTAAAAGCACTTTATGCTCTTGTAGAGAACCCCAGATTCAGTTCCCAGCACCCACATGGTGGCTCATAATCATTTGTAACTCCAGTTCCAGGTGTTTCAAAGCTCTTCTGACCTCCAAGGAGCTAGGAACGTGTGTAGTGCGTATACCCACATGAACACAAGTTCATTCACATAAAATAAAAATCAACAATTCAATTAGTCAATCAACAATCCTAACTGTATACTTCAGACTAACTTTCAAACTGCATCAGATCAGGCTTGTTTTATGAAGCATGACTTCTTTGACACAATTTCTAGGCTTTATACAAACTCTCCTGCCTTCCGTGAGCAGGTGGTAGTTCTCATGGTGGGAAAAGTTCAGGCTTTGGGTTCCACCCCTCTCACTAGCTCTGTGTCCCTCGACAAGTGGCTTCCTGTCTTTGGGCCACAGGCTCCTCACCCAATTACTGAGCATGGCCTTGTTTTCAAGTCCTCCTAGAACATGCCAGGTCCTGTGTAGAGCACCAGCCCAGCCACACGTTAGTACAGTGATGGGACCAATGGGCACTTTCCATGGTGAAACGGCCACAGACAAATCTTGAAGCAAGAGGTAAAGACACACTGCTCAGGTTTCCTACTGAATTATCCCAGGAACTTGTATTGGAAAAGGACGTATGAAGTCTGGACTCACAAGGTTCTCAAGTTTATTGTGTTGTTGCTGTCTCTAAGGCTTGGGTCCCAAGGATCAAACTTTAGAGAGTCCTGAGTTAACAACTCTTGATTGTGGCTGCAACAAGCTAGAAACAGCCCTATGCCCCCTGCTTATCAAGGCTCACCCCATGGCTACTAGTGAGTCCTGGAAATGACCTTAGGGCCCCTGATTGTCGAGGCTCACCCCATCTCCTCTAATGGGTCCTGGAAATGACCCTAGGACCCCTGATTGTTGAGGCTCACCCATCTTCTTTAGTGGGTCCTAGGCAGTCTTAGAAAGAACAGGGCACGTGCACATGCGCTGATGAAGAAAAACCCCCATCATCCAGCATTAGATGAAGAGAAGATGTTGCATATTTTATGGACCAGCCCCCTTTGTGAATGTGTATATGTGTTTACATTGCAGATGTAGAGTGGAGGGGGTAAGACAAGGGTGTGTGTGCACAAGAGCTGCTTTAGAGTGGATTCCTTAATAAGTACTGAAGATGGGGTTAAAGGATATTTTGACCACTTGTTTTATACCATGCAATACTATTGGGTTTTATTTTTACCAGAGCGCATGCTGCTTCTGTGACTTTCAATAAAACCAAATTCCAAAAGCTCCCTAGAAACATGTTTGTTTTTGCTTTGTTTTGTTTTGAAACAAGGTGTTATGTAATCCTAGCTGGTCTGGAACTTACTACATAGACCAGGCTAGCCTTCAACTCACAGAGGCCTGCCTGCCAGAATTAAAGGCATATGGCACCACACCCTGTTTCTAAAAAATATTTTAGCACAAGTTCTATAATTTTGTTTTTTTTAAGTGAGGCTAATTGAGCCTATGTTCTTGATTAAAAACAACAAAATTGGTCAAAGCCTTGCTACATTCTCTGACCTGCAATGCCATTTGAACCAACACTTTGGGCTGATCAGTGTCTCCAATATGCCAAAGAGCCTATCTATGGGAGAAGGATGAAGCTTTGGGCTCTTTTTTGGCAAACCACAGCAAGGCAGCCACTCTCAGAATCTAAATGCATTTGAGCAGCTAGGAGATAAGGCATTGTTGCCTGCCTCTCATCCCACAGGGAATTCTGAGACCCGCGGGAGTGAACAGAAATAACTTCTCTCTGGTGTGGGACTCCTTCTGGATCTCAGGAATTCCCAGCAGGTAACTATCTTTTTAAAACAGGGCAGAGTCACCAATGACCTGTCCCCTATGGAGACAAGATGACTTTTCTGAGGTGGGTGTCGTAGTACCTGCTAAGAATCGTAGCACTTGAGAAGTGGAGGTGGGGATCCAAGGTCATCTTTGGCTATAGATCAAGTTGGAAGCCAGTCTATGCAACATGAAAGCTTGCCTTCTTTTTATTTAATTTTTATTTATTTTATCTAATTAACTTTTTTCATTTATTTTACATATTGACCAGTTTCATCCCCCCTCCTCTCCTTCCATTTCCTCCCCCGACTCCCGTCCACACCCCTCCCCATCGACGCCTCTGGGAGAGCTTGTCTTAATAACAAATTAACTAAGCTTAAAAGGACAACATCCTGAACAGCAAGAATGGCTGAAGCTAGTCTTACGAAAGAAACACAGTCTATCCATGAGAAGAGAGAGCTAAAGACGCAGAGATGGTCAGGCTCCTGGGGCATCTAGTTGACCCTCAGCTTGACGACTGTCTCATATAGAAATGAGTACCAAGCTGACCATGGAGTAAAGAAACTAGGAGTGAAAAGAATTTGTAAATAACTAAGTAGGTACCGGAAGTTTCCCACCTTTGTGAACGAGGATGCACTGTACCTGGTAACCTTTTCCCTTGCGATTTGGCTTCACATCAAGTAAACATCGTTTTCTGAGTTTTTACACAGTGAGACCCTTGAACTGTGGAAACACAGCAGATTCTTTTTCTCTTGTTTTGGTAAATTTTTCTTGTTTCTTACATTTTTACCAAAGGTGAGTTTTACCAAGCATTGTTGTGTCCAGAGGGATAAATCCTTCCTCCCTTTGTTTTTACAAGCAGTTGCTTTGTGGGCTTGATTTTTTTTTAATTTGCAATTTTTCTGTACAAAACAAAGCATGTGGGTGAGAAAACAACTTTCCAGTTCTTGTTCATTGTTAAAAAGGGACAAGCAGTGTTTTGAGTTGTTACTATTGCCATTTTATAGATGAGAAAACCAAGCCCAGGAGATGAATACAAGGCCTCCAAGAGACTTGAATTAACAGTATGAGACTAAGTGTTCTGCTTCCTGGGCCCTCATTCACTCCACCTGTAATATAAGCCCCTCATGCCTTTCTCTCTCCTCTCCCCTCTCTCTCTTTATCTCTACCTCTTCTCTCTTATACTGTCACTAAACCTGCTCCCAGAAGCCTCTACTTCCTCAAAGTCTGCTGCTTCTCCACTGCCGTGGTCAAACGCTAATTCTCTTTAGAACCTGCTGTATTTGCAGGCTTACATGTTTCCTCCACCAAAGCACAAGGCCTCATTCCCCAATCCTAGGCCGTACAGTCAGCTCCAAAGCCCCTTCCCTGCCTTCCTATCTCTTCTCACATTTCCAAGGGCTTGATAGAAAGTCTACGATATATGAAGAGTGTGCCTATGCACAGCCAGCATCCTCGGGCCCCCGAACTAGTTGAGTCATACAATGGTGGGAACTATGTCATCATTGTAAGAGAAAAAGAAAGGAAAAAAAAGTGACTAAACTGTCTTCGAAATTTCCTGCTTCATGGAAAAGTCTGCTGGATACTATGGGCCTGTAGGCTGAAGATGGATGCCCCAACGGGACAGAAGAACTTTGGGTGACTATCCAGGCAGCAAGATGTTTCTGTCAATTCTAGTGTTTTGGAAGTTGCTTATAATGCACTTCCAATTTACATAGGTAATATTCATCCTTGTGGAGTCTTTGATGGAGTAGAAGAATAGATAGATAGTTATAATTATAGTTTTCCCTTGTTATGATAAAAGATAAAATAGATAAAAATATTGTAACTGTAATTCTTGCTTGATACCTGTTTTGTTATA
>LOEQ01000718.1:0-16525 GCA_001685075.1 Bramus lutescens | reverse complement strand
ACTAGGATCAAAATACTTGAGAACTGAAGTGTAATAACTATTTATTTTGGTCCATGTTTCAGAGGTTCCTGTCCATCACAGCAGAGTGGACATAGCAAAGCATAGAAGTTCACATCATGGTTACAGGCTCAGGGCAGGATAGTATAAGCCCTAGACACACAAGCCCTCCCCTCACCTCCTTTCTCCAACTAGACTCTACCTGGCATCTTTAGGGAAGGACTGACCCTGGCCGTCTCTAGTGTGTGTCTGGTTGTGGCATGATTGACAGTCCTTAATATTCTTTCCAGTAGACAGGTCACTTTCATCTTGGCCCCCATCATCACCTGGCCTCATCCTTTGTCTCTGTATCCATGTGTTCTTTCTTCTTCTTGTAAAGACAACTAGCTCTGTTATATAAGAGCTCACCCTGGTCCATGACCTCTCCTAACTTGTTTACATCTGCAAGGGCTCTATTTCCAAAGAAACTCTCAGAGATTCTCAGTCTGGGGAAACTTTCTAAACCACAACAGTGTCCTCACATTCAACCCACCTGAGGGAGTATGCTCTAAGGACTAAAGTGGCTGGACCAAGTACCAACAGAGCTAGGACCAGAATTAGAGTTTACTCTTTCTTCCCTGCCTCTCTCACCATTTTCAAGTTCAGGATAAAGGGAAGCAATGGCTCTGTGTTAGTAGCTTAGCTGAGCCAAGCCAACAAAGAAGTGTTGGACTCTAGGAGCATGATCACAAAGTTAAAGACTAGAGCTACTCTTGGAGAGCTCACTGTAAAGTGTTGTGATTCCTAGTGTTCCACAGCACGCTCACTGATGTCATCCATCCCACAAACCGAGGTCTGTCTGTATCCAGAGACAATACTCTTCCTCCAGCACCAAGCTGCCTTCGATGAGAACTCATGGAGAAAATGGCATGTTGGCAGTCTCACCACCACATGTCTCTGAGTCATTTAAAACTCTGTTAGCCTTTGAAAATGCCCATTTAGACCAGGAATGGGATGACCATAAAAGGCAATTGTTTATCCAAAAGTCGGTTGACAGTTAACTCACTGGGAACTTCTCAAAGCCGAGTATTTAAAGACATCTATAGTCTGAGACAAGGAATGGGCAAGCAAGACCGCTCTAGCTCAGTGCTGTGGTTTCTGGCTAAGGAGAATTGACAAATAGGCTCCAGCAGCCCCTGTAGATCATGTATGCAGAGATAGAATCAATGTCTCTGGCTGAAAGCAGCTCTGAGACTAATAAGAGGCAGCTCGGCCCTCAGCATGAACATCTGTGATTTTTAAGACATGCTGTTAGAGCTTGGGGTAGTGGCTCACCTTCACTCCGTGTTGGTAACTAATTAACAGTTACCCAATGGCTAAAGCCAAGGGGATGCTTGGTTGGGGAGGGATCTTGACTCTCTTAGAGGAAGGGTGGGAGGAGGTCAATTCTCACTTCACTGGGCACTGGGGGACAGAAGATGCTTGGAGATGCCTTCAGGAATTAGAAAAGAAACTTGACTCTCTGGAACCCCTGCCATTCCCTATGTAATGACAACTGGCATTTTCAAGAAGGCACATGGAGCAGATTTAGAATCTGGAGTGGATTCCTTTGGAAGTCCTGGTGCTGTTTTAGAGGAGTCTGACAAACTACAATTGTGAGCTGCTTTGCTCACTCAAAGGTTAGATGTGTCATTTTGTCTGTAAAGACCCCCAATAAAGCAGCAAAGAACCCCAAAACCCAGCCTCAAGATGTGGCCCCACGATGGTTCCACCATGAACTTGCATCGCGACCTTGGATAAACTCTAGAGCTTCATTCTTTGAGATTCCTCATTCCTCAAGTACATACAACTCATGTTCTCTCCTTCTCCCTTCATCAGGAGACTCAGAGCAGATAATGAGTCCAGAACATTCTCATTATGGTTTGAATTTGTGGAATTTCCTCCCATCCCACAGGCTTGTATTGAAGTCTTTAGTCTCCAAGCTGCTGGTTTGTTTTGAAGACTGTGAAACCTTTGGAACATGGTGCTAAGCTGAAGATCATAAATTACTAGGGGTGGATCTTTAAGATTACATCCTGATCCATTTCTAATTCTTAGTTCTGCTTCCAGATTGGCTAAGACCTGAACAAGCTATTTCCCAGGTTCCTGCCATTATGCTTTCTCTGCTCTGGTGTGCTTAAATCCCCCTCAAACCATGAGCCGATGCAAATCCTTTCTTCCTCAAGTGGCTTCTATCGGCTATTCTGTTGCATCAATGAGAAAAATAAATGACTAATTCAATTCTGTACAATAGAAGGTATAAAAACCACCAATAACAAAGAACTGAGAATAACTACAACTCAGCTACCTACCCAGATATGGAAAGCTGGAAAAGTCATCAGAAAGCTGCAATAGGGAAGGACAGTCCTGGAATATTAACAGTTTTTTTCAAATCTCAATGCATGTATTCCTAGCCCTGTAAAGGAACTCACAGAAGCAATGGTATTTGCATTGGTCAAGGCCTCTGAAGCTTCCCATTCATTCCCTCTGGACCATGTGGGGACCTCTGGCAAATCAATAAAGCCCAGATTACAGGTGCTGCCCATAGAGAACAACAGACGCAGTCAGAGCTCAGCTATGAAGAAAAAATATTTAGACATATCACCATGTTTATCGAAGCAATTCTATGCACAACAGACATTTTCCCAGGATGGGAAAGGTGCTCAGCTCCCACATCCTTGGCAACTCTTTCCTGAACATGTTCTATCCGTACTTCCTTCTTCCCTAGTTTATCCTTCTGTATGTTCCCACTGGAGTCTCTGGGCACACAGGGCCACCCCTGAAGTTGCAGATCTGAGCTACTGTCCTTTTGATATCACTGTTGTTACTTTAGTGTACTTTGGAAGATGGGAGGGAGACACATACTGGGGTTTTCTCAAGAGACCACTGATTTCTTTCTGTTATACAAACAACATGCCTTCTGTAACCTGTGGAACCAGGAAGGCCCTACTTGGGCTGACTCCTGCAGTTGTATCTGGTCATCTAGCTCACTGCCCATCAGCAGTGTCTGAGGCCTGTAGCCCAAAACCTCCTCTGTGCTCTATGGTACAGTTCATGAGCTAGGCAAGGGGCTGGAATTTGAAACACATACACACACAGACAGAGAAGAGGTCATTCTTGAAACAAGATTGCCAAGAATGCCCCCTTGAGTCAAAAATTCCCCCTTTATTGTGTTCCAGTGCAACTTATATAGGCTCTCCTTGACCGATGGCTATGCCCTAACTCTCAGCTGCAAGCCCACCAGAAACCACTCCCCTGCCATCAGGAACACCTGAGGGTCTTGTGCTCAGAGCAGCAGCAAGCACAGGACAAGTTGTTTTGCTCAGAGCAGCTGCAAGCATAAAACTTTGTTTGCTCTGGCAGGCAAGAGGGTCACAGGAAATTCAGGGTCTGGGGGTCCACAGTCCCGAACAAGGCCAGCATGTACATATCCCCCATCCCAGCCATGGGGCATGACCCACATAGGTGCAGAAGTGAGACAGGAATGGCCCAAAACTCAGTGAGTATATCTGAGAAGGAACTTTGTAACAGAGCAGGGGGCCAGGCTTGACATTTGTGTGTCCCTTCTACGGTACCTGAAGCTATGTTGCCTCTGTCCTTTGCACAGATATCACTTGTGGAAATCTACACTGATGTTTCTGCCCCAGGCAAGTCACTTCTCCGTTGTGAGTTTCCATTTCTTCACATATGAAATAAACTGATAAATTATAGACTCACAGAAAACAGAAAACTCACCCTAAAACACACACACACACACACACACACNAGAAAACAGAAAACTCACCCTAAAAAACACACACACACACACACACACACACTCCATCCTACAGTGAAGCAAACGTCCACAAATGCCTAACTGAATTGGACGTGAGAGGACTGAACTTGTTAGCTCAGGGACCTATAGCAAGGTATCACTATCTGGGTATCCAATGAACAGAAATTTCCTCCCTCAGGGCTCTGGACGCTGGAAGCCCAAGATCAAATATTTTCTCCAGGAGTTTCTTTCCTTGGCTCAGCAATGGCCATCTTCTCCCTTTGTGGAGATTAGTGGACATGGACACACACACACACACACACACACACACACGCACAGTCTTATAAGGACAACAGTCTCATAATCTCATTTCAACTTGATTCTTCCTTTAAAGTCCCTGAGTCTGAAGAACTCAGGGGTTGTGGCTTCAGAATGTGGTTTTAAGTGTGCACAATTCAGCGTCACTGGTCTCTAAATGTCCTTCCAGCACTCACCTCTACTTCTCTGAAGGTAAATGAGGAACTTTTGACAGGCCTTTCTCCTGTTAATAGACAGCAACTAGTTAGCAAGAGCAAAATTGGAAACTATAGAAATGTACTCATGTCTGGGCCAGGCCTGGAGAAAAAGACTGAGTGGTCCACTTGATCTACACCCACAAAACACTCAACACAAGAGAGTGAACTACGGATACCCCCCCCCGGGGGGGTGAATCTCAAAGGCATCATGTGTTCTCAGCAATCATCATTAGGACTTCCCACTGTGTGCCATCCACACTGTTGTCACAATGCCTCAGGAATCACAGTTGCACTGCGATCCCTCAACAGGAAATAAGAAATTGACTTTTAAAACGGAAACCCTTGACTTATCAAAGTAACACAAGGAACAAAAGAAACTTCCTGTATGATTCTATTCACGTGCATCTGAGAGTGAGAGAAAGCAAGTCTGGGGCGGCCTAAAGAAAAGGCACAGAAGGAATGAAAGTCACGAAGCTGCAGAGGTGATGTGCATGCTCAATGTCTTGATGGCAATGGTTTCACGAGTGCATGTGTCAAAAAGCACTGCATAGCAAAACATCTTGCAGACAGACTTTAAATACAAGGGTTCTCACACATCAATTATACTGTAATAAAACTGCTCAAAGCCAAAGAAAGGATGGCAGCTGATTTGTCAGGGAGTCTTGCAGATTAAGGTCTGCTGAGTGGAAGATTGGAAAGATGAGAGACAATTTGTAGATAGATCACTGAGAAGCTCTGGGACTCAAGGCAGGACAAAGAGGGAGAGGAACAGACAGACTAGATGGATGCCTGTGCTCAGAGGCATCAGAGGAGGACCTGTGACTGCAGGCACGTGGGTCTAAAGGTTCATACAAGAAAGTTGTCTTCTATTCTCCTTTACTTGTCTTTCTGCCATAGGCTGTTCTCTTGTGTCAGGCTGGACGTCCCTGGCTCTAGAGGTGGAATCTAGACTTCAGAACCCAACCCCATTCTGCTCTCTATAGAAACAGCTTCCCAGAGCATTGGCCACAGAGCTGGGAACCTGACTTTATCTCATTCTCTTCACCTGGATCTCTGCCCAGTTCTGTGTATGTTGGAGGAGAGCCACTTGTTGGTTCCGGCCGCTTGTTTGTTTCCCAGCCGCCCAGCAGCTCAGACCCCCCAAATAACCACACAGAAACTGTATTAATTAAATCACTGCTTGGTCCATTAGCTCTAGCTTCTTATTGGCTAACTGTTACATCTTAATTTAACCATTTCTATTAAACTGTGTATTGCCACATGGCTGTGGCTTATCAGCTAAAGTTCCCAGCATTTGTCTCCGGTGAGCTAAATGGCTTCTCTCTGACTCTGCCCTTTTTTTTCTCCCAGTATTCTGTTTACTTTTCCCCACCTAGCTAAGTTCTGCTCTGCTATAGGTCCAAAGCAGTTTCTTTGTTCATTAATGGTAATCACAGCACACAGAGGGGAATCCCACATCACTGTGTATATTCCCATAGCTTCTGCCAACAGTCACAGTTGTAACTCACAGAGCATCTATTGCCAATGTGTGTCACCAGTACACCAGAGTGGGGAGCAACTGCTATGGAGGACACACATATCATGTTTTGACATCAGCATATCTAGCATCTAAATGCACTTTGATCACTTCTATATGACATTGTCCATTTTTGTTTCACTTTGTATCCATGGTGCTGTCGATTCAACCCAGGGCCTCTGCTTCCTAAGTAAGTAGCCTAACATTGAGCTATGGTCACAGCCCTTGTTTTGTTGAGACAGGATCTTACTATGTAGCTCAGGTTCCCCTTGAACTCTTGGCTCTCTTGCCTGATCTCCTGGGTGCTGGGATTATAAACATGCACAATCCTGTACAATAAGGGAACTTCTGGAGGCATCACAATTGCCAACTTCAAACAGACAGGAGGACCAATGGAATTGAATCAAAGACCCAGATATCAATCCACAAACCTATGAACACCTTATTTTTGACAAATCTGTAGATTGCTTTTGGTAAGATTGCCATTTTTACTATGTTAATTCTACCTACCAAGAGCATGGGAGATTTTTCCATTTTCTGGTGTCTTCTTCAATTTCTTTCTTCAAAGATTTAAAGTTCTCATCGTTCAACTCTTCAATTTGTTTCATTAGAGTTACTCTAAGATATTTTATGCTATTTGTGGAAGATGTGGGGTAAAGGGAACACTCCTCCATTGCTGGTGGGAGTGCAAACTGATACAGCCTCCTTGTATATCAGTGTGGCGATTTCTCCAAAAATTAGGAAACAACCTACCTCAAGATCCAGCAAAACCACTGTTGAGTATATACCCAAAGGATCCTCAATCATATGACAATGACATGTGCTCAACTGTGTTCATAGAAGCATTATTTATAACAGTCAGAATCTGGAAACAACCTAAATGCCCCTCATCCAAAGAATGGATAAGGAAAACATAGTATATTTACACAATGGAGTACTACACAGCAGAAAAAAATAATGACATCTTGAANTGGATCTAATCTACATGGGAAGTAGAAAAAGACAAGATCTCCTGAGTAAATTGTAGCATCTGGATCATGGAAGAGGGTAGAAGGGGAGGGGGTAGAAAAGGAGGGGGAAGGGAAAAATATATATAGCTCAATAAAAACAATAAAATAAAAAAATAAGCATGCACTCCATGTTGAGTTTATTACTTCAGTTTTATTTAGAAGATTTGGGGAGAGATCTAATAATTAGAGACGACTGCTGGCACACTTGTATGAGTGTGTGCAGAAGCCAGCAGAGTCATCCAAGAGTGCATAAGAGATGGACAAGGGGTGGGAAGCTTGGAGACTGTTTGTCAGGAACCTATAATTACCCCTCCCCATGGATAGCTGACAAAGTCTGCGGCTGCAGAAAAAGAAAAGTCAGATGGTGTGGGTCACCCTGATGGACCCCAAGCAAGCTTCACCTGAGCCCTCTTCCCTTCTGAGTTTCCTTATGACTATACAGGACTGTTTATGTGGGGAAGACTGTGCTGGACCTGGAGGCTGAGGGGGAGGGATGAGTAGATGCTGGCAACATACTTCTTGGCTTTAAATCCTACTTCTCCACAGCACTGACTGATCCTGGCAAGGTATTTATTTCACTTCTCCAGTACTTCAGTTTCCCTATCTCTAACAGTATAACAGAGACAGTTCTAGTCACACAAAGTAACTATAAAGACTTTTGTAAGAATCCACACTCCATGCTTTAAGCAGCTTTATCTACTCCTAGCTCTTTGATATTTGGATGCTGGGGAACTAGAGCACACTATCAGAGAGAGGTGAAGGGCATCTGGGGGAGAGGAAAATGGATCCTTCCTCTTTTGAGTTTTAAGGGCTCTAAGCACACTGTTAAAATGCAAACACTCTCCCAGAAGTTTACCTAGCAACTGAAAGTTAGAGACATGAATTGGTTGACAAACATCTTTTTTGTCTTTTCTAAATTAAGCTCAGATTTAAAGGATCAGAGAAGAGAGGCTTTGGGATTTGGGCAGTGTCTCTCAAAGCTTAGATTGCGAGTGTGGGATGGCAAGGGTTGCGATGGTTGAGAGTCACAAGTTCTAAGACAGCACCATAAAGTGAAAAGCTCAGCCCCAAACATCCTGTCCTCACCATGTCTGCCACAGAGATCTAGAACCAAGCCTGTAGTGGCCCCAGATAACATGGGCAGAAGGAGAAAAACTCCAGTCTACAATTCATAGCAACCATACAGGGAGGCAGCCTATGTGGACAAGAAGAGTCACACATTATCTTTATAATACTCACTCATGAAACTGTATCTTATTGGCCTAGTCTCCATTCCAGATGTGCACAGCAGTTCCAGGACCAGAGAAAGTGATGCTCTGATGGCATTTGAGCACTGGAACCATGCTGAGCTCCTGACAACAGAAAAGATCTGGGCCTTGACCAGAAACCAAGACATAACAGAAAACTCATCCCGAATCCTCAGTATCTTCCTTCTAAGAAGGAGAAGTAGAAGCTAAACAATTTCACCCCCTCCCCACCCCTGCTTCCTGATACCCACTGCTCTGAGCTCCTTACCTAAGGAATAGTAGGCTAGAGGGGAAAATACAAGGACACACATGCCAACTTTGTCTTGTCCTGCTAGGTTTTGAGGTCTTACAATGTGGCTGGAGCTGGGTGTTAAAGTATGCACCTAGCATGTGAGAAATCCTGATTCTATGCCCATAAAAATGTAGATAATCTCAGAATCAAGGTCTTATTGTGGCTTTAAAAGGGTGTTTCATCATGAACTCAGAAGGCTTACATACTAGGGTATGTTTGTCATACAAAGACAGTTCAAAGCAGAACCAGAATTTGGAGCTAGCTTTGGCTGAGCCCAGAGTCCAAGTTCTTTCCAAATCTCTCTCTGACTTCCATCCCCTACCCTTGTCCCACTGCCCCCTCTCCACCCAAATACATCCTGTTAAATGATGTGGGATTTCCCTCTGTAGGCTGTGATTACCACTAGTGAATAAATAAACTGCTTTGGATTTGTTGATAGGGCAGAACTTAGGTAGGTGGGGAAAACTAAACAGAATGCTGAGAGGAAGAAGGCAGAGTCAGAAGAGACACCATGGAGCTGCTGCCAGAGTCAGACATGTTGAAGCTTTCCCCGTAAGCCACTGTCACGTGGCAATACACAGATTAATAGAAATGGATTAAATTAATATAAGAGTTAGCCAATAAGAAGCTAGAGCTAATGGGCCAAGCAGTGATTTAAATAATATGGTTTCTGTGTGATTATTTTGGATCTAAGCTAGCTGGGTGGCCGGGAACCAACAACCAGGCTCCTCCAACAGTTAATGGTGTGGTACTTCAAGAGGGAAAAATCAGAGCACAGTGACAATCAAATCAAAACAAAATCAAATTCTAACCTTTCAAAGGCTGGGATCCACTCACAATCTTCTGGGCTCCTCAAAGGGTCACTTTTCCATCTCTGCCCTCTGCAGCACACACAGCTTGTATTATAGGCTTCAGCTGACTCCACTCCACTGCTGCTACAGTAATTGGTGGTAATCCCACGGTGCTGTCATCTCCAAAACGCTGGGGTCCCTTGCTGCAACTGGGCTACATTGTCACCAATACTCTTTCTTAGGCTCTCTTCATGGTGCTAAGCCTCAACTTCTCTGCATTACCTCTTCAGTCCTGAGCCTTAAAATGCTAATGAGACTGCACCTTGACCAATGACCTCTCCTGGCTTCTCACAGTGCCAAGTCTCATCTGCTCTCCGTGATCCTTTCATGCCTTCAAAACCAGTACCACCTGGCCAACTCTTACATGTTACTTGGCTGCCAGCACAAGGTACAATCTTGGTGACATCTGGAAGCCAGTTTTTCCTGTGCTTTCAGGGAACACTTCCCACAAGATTTCACTTCAGTGATTCTGGTCTCTCCTAGTTACCACTAATTTCTTAGCTCCAGCCGACCAGCATCAGTTGTCCCAGTAATGTAAAGATTTCTCTTTCCTACTTCTGGCATCTTGTTAATCACAGATGACTCTTTAGCCCCAGCTAATCAGAACCATAGAATCCTAATTCATATAAAAAATGGCCCTGACAGAGTCTTTAAACTTCCCTCAGAAACTTCACAAGTCAGGCCCCAATCTTCTGGATTGCTCTTAACATTCTTGTCTTCCAAATTTCACAGAATATTCCACTAAGCTCTTAACACTCGGTGTTTCTTCTAATCCAAAGTTACAAAGTCTGTCCACAATTTCCCCAAAAGCATGGTCAGGTCTGTCACAGCAATAGCCACTACACCGNGAGAAATGTTGCTTACTGGCTTGCTTTGCCTGGCTTGCTCAGTCAGCTTCCTTATAGCACCCAGGACCACCACAAGCCTGGAGCTGGTCCCACCCACCATGGGCTGGGCCCTCCCCCTTTGATCACTAGTTGAGAAAATGCCATACAGCTGGGTCTCATGGAAGCATTTCCTCAAACTGAGGATCCTTCCTCTCTGATGACTCTAACTTGAGTCAAGATGTCACATAAAACCAGCCAGTACAGAGTCTAAGGCCAACCTGGGCAAGTTAATAAGGGCCCGTCTCAGAATAAAAAGTATTAAAGGGTTGGTGATGGAGATCAGGCAGACAGTAGTTGATAGCCTGCTGTTATGAGTGGCTATGCTTCCACCACCTGGGGGAACTCATCTGTGCCTCTTGTAAACGATTATCGATTGTTGCAGTGGCTCTGGGTGATAGTTTCCATTCCTCAATAGAGACGTGGAAGAGGGCACAAGACTCTCACCTGAGTATTCTGCTGCTCTGTACTACCTGGCCTGGAGGAGAGGCCAGAGAATATGGAGCTGAGGAAGACTGGGGGTGGGGACCCCATCTACTGGGCTACACCCCTGCTGGGCCCAGTTTTTCAGATGCTGCAATTGAGGGAGAGGGCTCTCACCCCCATAAGCAAGCCCTTACCTAGGTGCTATAATGAAGCTCAAGAAATTCATTGATTCTCAAGAATCCTCCCTTGGGACCTTGGAGGGCACGGGCGTGGGGACAGGTGGATGCTGCTTTATGTCTCTCCAGGGAAGGAATGCTAGCAACACATGTACAAAGCCCCGAATTCAGTCCCAAGCACCCCACAAAAGAAACAAAAGACCAAAGCCACCCAACATCATAACAACTTGTCTCCACAAAGAAGTCTCTCCACCCCACTTCCCTTACTGGGGGCCCTTTCCCGTCTTCACACCCAAGAGACTGAGGAAGGTACATGATAAAAGCTGGCCCTGGGTCTAACTCACAGCACCAAAACCAAATATAACCACAAAACCCAAGAAACCTCCCAACACTGAAAGCCACCATGCATTCTGCTTTACATTAATTCTTCTTTAATGATCATAAGATAAGAGCACCTATGCACATTTGAAAATTTGTCTCAGGGAAACACTGTCTACCAAAAGGCTGCCTATGCTTAAGACAAGAAGGAAAACATTAGCCCTTGAAACATTTCACTTTGGAGCCCCCCGGAGGACACTCATCCCATAATCTCCATGCCTGCTGCACCAGGGAGAGGTGGTACTTGGGCATGTCTCTTTCTTTTCTGGGCTATTTCAGGCTGGAGTCCCTGTTGCTGGTCTGCCCAGCACTGGCCTGGACACCTCAGCTTGGGGAACTCTGTGGAGAATAGAAGCTGTTCAAAGCAGACCTGTTCCCCCTAGTAACAAACAGCCTGGCAGTAAAAGATGTGTCGCACAAAAGAGCGTCCATTTTATGTCGTGTGTACTTACATAGACCCTTGAAGAGACGGGCATTATGCCTGCTATTTCCTTCAAGAAACTGAGGCTGCCTGAGATTTGAGCAACTTGGCCTGAGGTGGATGTGCGCAGAGAGGGGGGAAGGGGGTTGGGGACAAAGCAGGTCTCCACATCACAGGCAGGCATGTGTTCCCTCCTCTCCCAGTGATCATGTCCAAAAGACACTCAGGACAAGTGGCTAACTGTGGTCCCTATTAGCACACCAGAGTGCACGCGGGCCTCCAGGCCCTCCTGTTCCAGAGTCTGTGCTGGCCTTCTGACTCCACTCATGTCTTCTGACTATGTCCCCTACTGTAAACTTCTCCAGCTCCTGGACTCCCCTTCCCCAGGCTTCTCATTCCTATATAACCCTGTCATTTTAGCCTTGTGCTTTTCTGGTTTTCTTGGCTCTTGATCCCTTCTCTTTGGCCCCTCTTTCTTGGTCCTCCTCTCTGGCTCCCTCTCTCCCCCACCCCTGCATCATAGTCCAGTCCATTGGCCATGTTTAGTCTACTTCAACTTTCTCTTCCTGCTCTAGACTCTTCCAGATGCCTCTGGCTGCCCTCTCCCTCATACCTACAATGAAAACCTTCTCCTCACCCATACCTTGGAGCAGCCATGTACCCTTTCCAGTCACTCAGAGAGAAAGACGGTTCTGGTTACCAACTCTGCATCCCTATAACAGTCAGATCACTCAGTGATGAGGGAGAGATGAAAGAAGAAGGCTGAGGAGCACAAACCAGGGAACCACCTCCAGACCACTTCCTGGATAGAAGGGACATCCGCAAATAGTGAGGGATGTGTGGGGTTGTGTTGTAGGTGTGTTGTAGTTGTGCTGACACACAGACGTTGTGTTGTAATTGTTCTGACACACAGACGTTGTGTTGTAGTTTTGCTGACACACAGACGTTGTGTTGTACTTGTGCTGACACACAGACGTTGTGTTGTAGTTGTGCTGACACACAGACATTGTGTTATACTTGTGCTGACACACAGACGTGTTGTAGTTGTGCTGACACACAGATGTTGTGTTGTAGTTGTGCTGACACACAGATGTTGTGTTGTACTTGTGCTGACACACAGACGTTGTGTTATACTTGTGCTGACACACAGACGTGTTATACTTGTGCTGACACACAGACGTTGTGTTATACTTGTGCTGACACACAGATGTTGTGTTATACTTGTGCAGACACACAGACGTTGTGTTGTACTTGTGCTGACACACAGACGTTGTGCTGTAGTTATGCTGACACACAAACGTTGTGTTATACTTGTGCTGACACACAGATGTGTTGTAGTTGTGCTGACACACAGACGTTGTGTTGTAGTTGTGCTGACACACAGACGTTGTGCTGTAGTTGTTCTGACACACAGACGTTGTGCTGTAGTTGTGCTGACACACAGACGTTGTGCTGTAGTTGTGCTGACACACAGACATTGTGCTGTAGTTGTGCTGACACACAGACATTGTGTTGTAGTTGTTCTGACACACAGACGTAGTGCTGTAGTTGTGCTGACACACAGACATTGTGTTGTAGATGTGCTGTAGTCGTGCTGGCACACAGACATCACCACACAACAAAATCTAGAGTGTGGTACACTAACACAAAGGGTAAGTCTTTGTATTCATCCCTTTTCTCATTGCCATAAAAGTATCTGACAGATGTAATCTAAGGGAAGGCAGGTTTATCTTGGCAAATGACTTAGGGAGTACCACCATGGGAGCAGGCAGGCAGATAAAGTGGTGGAGAAGTAGCTGAGAGCTCTACGTTCTGATCCCCAGGTAGCAAGAAGAGAGAGAGTCTGGTGCTGGCATGGGCTTTTGAAACCTCAAAGCCCACCCTCAGTGACACACTTCCTCCAAAAAGGCCACACCTCCTATTCCTTCCAATCCTGTCCAAGAGTTCCACCCTCTGTGATTAAGCATTCGGTTATATTTATTTTTGAAGATCTGTTAAGAATCTTGGGATGGTATCACACACCTATGTCCCAGAACACATAAGACAGAGGCAGATCTGATAAGCAACTTTATTTAAATAATCCAAAGCAAATGGAGGAAGCAAGATTAGGCCCCATTAGGTGGAAGGGAGAAAAAGCTACTGCAAAGTTTGTGGGCTTTTGTTGTTGCTGTTGTCTTGTTTTTATTCAACCCAAGTCTTTCTCTCCAACCCTCACTTCAAGTTAATGCAAACTGCCTGTTGGAAACAAATCCTTTTAATTCCTTTCTCTGTGAGAGTCTCATAGGATGATGCTAGCATCACCAGGCTTAGCTATCAGAGAAAATAGGCCTGTGTGTGGTCAGTCTGGTTGAGTGGATCAGGTTGATTTTCAGGGGTCCATGTCCCTTACTCTGACCCCAGGCCCTCAGCACCTTACTCTTAGACCATGACTCCAAGTCATTCCCAGCCCCATCACCCTCCCACAACATTTGCTAATGTTTCCTCTAAGCCAGCTCTAACTGGACCATTCCCAAGTTGGAGACTCTTTCTAATACCTCATTGCTACAAAGCTCCTCATATTTCAACCCCAACTTTCTCTTCCAGCTTTCTCTGTTCTTTTGTTACATGTATATGTGCATGCAGTGCAAATGCACGTGTGTATGCCTTTGGACGGATGTGCTTGCAGATGCGCACATGCCTGTGTGCACCAGTGCATGGAGGCCAGTGCTAGACATTGTCATATTCCTCAGACAGTCCTCACATTTTCTTTATTGCCCATGGACCCCAGCTTGCTGCTTCAGCAGCTCCATCTAGCCAGCTCACATTTGAGGAACCCCGTCTCTGCCTGTGATCCCACCCTCTCTGGCAATGCTGGGGATCCAAACTTTGGTCTTTAAACCTGAGCGGCAAGCGCTTCACCCAGTGAGCCATTTCCAGAGCCACCCACCTCATTATACTGTGACTTTCTCCCACTTCGCTCCAGCAAAGACTCCTTTCTAATGAGTATTCCTGAGGCATAATTCCCCAGCATCTCCCGGCCCCTGCCACAGACTCTCATCTCGTGCTTTGTCCTAAAAGCTTTATGAAATGCTTTTCTTTTCTCAAATATTTTAGCACAAACACATTGCCTATCTTTAGAAGCTCCATGCTGAGACTATTACATTAACAGAACCGCTTATATTCTTTGTGAAAGAAATCTCTGTTCTCGTATAACTCAGTTTGAATGTCATTTATTACATGCGTCCTTGTGGACCTGTTACAACCATCGCCATGAGCCCCTGAACCAGAGTCAGCGTGTGCTGCTGCTCCGTGTCCACGGATCTGCATGTAAGGGTGGCAATGAGAGGATGCCTGAACGGACGGGTTGTTGAGAGGGGGAATAAATGCGATGAGTGAGCCGCCTTCTTTCTTGGCTGCTCCTGTGAGTTCATCTAAGACGCATGGTTCCAGACCACCTGAAACTGTTGCAGGCAGAAATACAAGCAATGGGAATTCCAGGTGGCTCAACACTAGAAATTCTATCACATTTGCATGAAAACCACCATTTCGTAAATTATATTGCATTCCTAAATTCATGTGCTGTCCACATGAGCTAAAAACAAAGATGTCTCATTTATTAAATATAAAATATTATCAATTTCTTAGTGGTGAGAAAACTACGAGAGGGCATATATCTATTAAAGAGCTTATATATGCAAAAGGCTAGACATTGACTTGGATAAAACTAATGTGTATAAGTACGTGTGTGTGTCTCTGTGTGTATATATGTATAACATATATGTACTTATGTATGCATACACAGTAGTTATATATATTTGTGTGTGTATATGTATACACACACCACACGCACAAGCACACAGAAATGCACAAACACATTGCAGGTGTCGAAGAGAGGCGCTGGAAGTCTCCAAAGACAAAAATCATAAGGATATCATAATCACTCAGGTGTGATCAATCCCTGTTGGATGCAGATGTTGAAATACCACACCGTATCCCTGGAAGGTATGCAATTATTACGTTAATCAACAATAGAAGTTTCAAGGCTGGAGACCCTGTGGAGTGGCTAAGACTACATTGTTCTTGCACAGGACTTGAGTTCAGCCCTCACTACCCACATGGGGCAACTCACAACCGCTTGTATCTCCAGTTTCATGGATCCCACACTCCTCTGGACCCCATGGGCAACTGCAAATGAACGTACACATAATAAAAGTCAATCATTTTTTAAAAAAATAGAATAAATAGCTCAGCGGTGGAGCATTTGCCTATCAAGTCTAAGACCTTGAGTCCAATCCCTAGCACTATGAAGGTAACACTATTAAAAGGGAAATAGTAACAGGGCTTTGGGGCCCATCACAGGCCGAACATGAGAAATGGGGCCAGATTTGAAGGCCTTCTGCAGAAGCTCTTAGACTTGTTTTTAATGCTTTAATTCTCCATCCATTTAGAGCTGAACCCCAAATTTCTAATGAAGAGCATCTGGCTGCCCTGGCAGCTCTCCATTTTTCTGCCAGTGTGTTACTAGAAGTCTGTGTGTGTGTGTGTGTGTGTGTGTGTGTGTGTGTGTGTTCACCTTTATTTTAGATGGGGTTTTAATACCATCTGGTGTAACCTTGAACTTATGATCCTCCTGTCTGCACTTCCTGAGCACTGGAGAAGCCACTGGTGTGCACCCACCACACTGCACTCATTGTAAGGTTTTAAAGGTGGGCCAGCTTGGTGAGCTGTTGGCTTTGTTTAGGATGTCTGAGTTAGACAGATGTGTTAGTTACTTTTCTCACTACTGTGATAAAATGCTGGGACAGAAACAACACAGGGAAGGAATGACTCAAGTGTGCTCAGAGGCCAGGCTGGGTTTATAAAGTCCCCACATGACTGAGGGTCTGCAGCTAAAACCTGAGGATTTGGGCAGGAGAGATGGCTCAGCAGCTGAAGGAGCTTGCTGCAGTCTCTGATCATCTGAGATTGATCCCAGGATCCACATGGTAGAAAGTATGGACTCCCACAAGCTGTCCTCTGACTTCTGCATGGTGTGTGTGTGTGTGTGTGTGTGTGTGTGTG
>LOEQ01000717.1:290612-306311 GCA_001685075.1 Bramus lutescens | reverse complement strand
AGGGAATTGGGAGGAGGGGACGAGGTGGAAATTTTTAATAAAAATTAAAAAATGAAATAAAATAAAAGTAACTGCTTGAAACATGAACTGAAAAAAATAAATAAAAAGAGCTTGGTATGGTGGTGCATACACTTAATCAGCATGGAGAAAGCAGGGGCATCAGCAATTGTGTGAATTCAAGACCAGCATGGTCTACATAATGAGTTTTGTGGGAGGCAGAGTTACATAGTCAGACCCTGTCTCCAATAGAAAAAACAAAACACAAAATAACAGCAGACCCTGGAGTTACCTTAAACTCTGAGCTGCTGAAATGTTACCATTTTGTTTATATAATGGCATAATCTTTTAAATGTATGTTTGTTTAAATGTTATCTTTTTATGTAAAGTTATTTCAGTGATTATCCTAGTCTTTGGCATGCTTTTCTGTTCTTACTTTTGACCCGAGACTCTTTGTCTGTGGATCATTTTCCTTTATTTTCCTCATTAGCAATATTATTCCCACTTTAGCAAAAGCAACCTAAGTTGGAGGATTCCTAAGTATCCTCCACTCCATTCAACAAAAAGAGCCTATGTAATTAACAACTTTGTAACATTTCTCAGTTCTCCTGATGTAAATACCCATACCCATACTATGTTCAATTTCAAACTCTGAACTTAAGGCTACAGAATGAAGAATATCAGAAAGTTGTGCTCACCATGGATGAAATGCTAACTAAACTTCAATAAATCTCGGTTGTCTTTTTAAAACTACTTCCTTGCAAAACTTTGTAGACATTCTGGGCTGTTGTATTCAAGTTTCATATTATTGTCGTAAGAATGGTACCCTCTATCTATGTACCACAGATTAATAACAACTAAACAATTTATAGGACAATTTAGCTTTCTCTTTATTTTGGAGGCGCCACATTATTTTTATGTTTTTGTGTATTACTCTAAGTGTATGCCTTTCATTTTGCCATCGTTTGGAAAAATTTCAGATTAATTAGTGTGTTTTGAATTGCCATATTATAAAAGCCTCTTGAGTTGATTTCCAATTGAAAGAGTTCAGCTGAAACAGAAAAGCTGCAAGTACTTAGCGTTTCATGCTCTGTACTGCACATGCTGATTTGGTTTATCGTGATACTTTCTTTTTCTGTTATAAGTGCCTCTCTTTATAAATAGTAAGGTCTCTGAACTTAAAAAGTAGAGTGCTTCACATCTTTAAGAAGCCTCCAATCTATCCAATTTCAATCTGTAAAGGACTCCAATAACTTTTAACAGCTGAATGCTATAGACCCCAGGTCTCCTGTGTATATTAAACACTAAAAGCTCTTCAAGAGGGAATGCAGGGATTATTGAGTCTGTGTTTTTATTATTCTGCAATTAAGTATGACATGTGTAAAGAAAAAAGTAGATTGATATATTTTATTCTCCCTTGTGAAATTACAGTTAAATTTTTAATGTTTGTATATATATATATATATACATATGTTTGTATCAGAGTTTTCTAAAACACCATAGACTTGGAAAGAAATGAGTAAAAATAAACTTGCTATGAATACGTAAACTCATTTTTAAGGAAGAAAACCTCTTACAAAGATACCATGCTTACAAAGATATCTATGTTCATAGATCTAACAATGTAAACAAATCTTGACCCTGATCTTCCCTGCATCCTATGTTATATGAAAATTAAATGTTATAATAGTTTTATTTTAATTGAAATAAAAATAAGTCCTTAGTTGCATAACAATTCTAAATATGTTCTAATGTGTCGACAACATAGGGGACAAACCTTGATCAATCCTCATAACTCAAACCAGGAATCCCAGCAAGTGAATCTCTATGAGTTCAAGGCAAGCCTGGTCTACAAGAGCTAGTTCCAGGACAGGCTCCAATGCTACAGAAAAAAAAAATCCTGCCTTCAAAAAATCCTCATAACTCAAGCAGGAGTAGAGACACCTGCTCTACCTTTATATTTTTCTCTCTAGCAAAAAAATACTCAGTTTCATGGTTCCACCATCTCTGTGCAATGTCATAATGGAAAACAGTGGTTCTCTGATGGTCCCTCTATTACAAGGAAATAGGTCCTCATCTGCTGAATTGGAGCACCATTTCCATCATTTGGCATGTGCTGCTGTGAGAAACTAACACATTGTTGACAGTGTGCCTATTCTCATGGAACCTGAGATAAAAAAATGTATCTGCAGTCCCCCCCAAAAAAATTTGAAAAAACATCCCCTTTCTGGATACCAAAACTATGACCACCAACTATTCCAAAAGAGGAACAAAGTGAGAATAATATAAAGTAAAATACTGACAGAATACATCTATAGCTTGTTCACATGTATTATTCGTACCTGGGATTTTCTGGTAAACAAAAATTATTGCCCTCAGATACGTGCAACATGCACAAGCAATAGTGTGTGCGTCTTATTGAAGTTGCAAGCTGCCTTGATTCCGCTGACTTAACTAAGTAGACTTTGAACTTTAGTTTCACTTTTAAAAAATTTTAGCTTTCTTGGTTTCTTTATAAATGCAGAAATATACGTGGCTCTTTGTAAAAGATAAAAAGATGCTTTCATATGAACTAAGATGAAAATTTTATACTGAGTGGAAGACACTGAAAATGAAAATGCTTTGATAGTTATCCGTATTACCCATAATCCATGGTTTTAATGGGGTATGCTTGTTGAACAGAAGATAATATTTTAAACATTATTTAAAAATTGCTTAAGAATTTATGTTTTTAATTATTTGACTTGAACTGACTTGAATTATGTTTTTCAAAGTCAATGAAAGAAATTGAGGCTGTCTGTAAAAATAAACTTGCAGAGAGAAATGTGCATTATATGCTGATATAATAAGATTTGCCACAGTGTTTGCATGTCTGTGTGTGTGTGTGTGTGTGTGTGTCTATGTTCATATCTGTATAGGTATCCTTGGAAGCTAGAAGAGGGCATTGGATGCCTGGGACTGGAGTTACAGGTAGTTTTGAGCTGCCATATGTGGGTGCCCTGGAAACTGAGCTTTGATCCTCTACAGGAGCTACAAGTGCTCTTAACTGTCTCTTCAGCCTAATGATTCTTTGTTTTTTACTCATTTTAAATTCAACATTATGTAAGTTCTTTTCAGATTTTCTAGGCTGATTAGTCTTTGAATTGCTTCTTTTAAAAAAAACTAACTTGTATATGAAATGACAGGAGAAATAAATATCATTGCACTTGTTTTGGGAAAAAAAACTTTAATGAAAATTCAGAATCTAGTAGTTTTTGTGTATGGATTACTTGCTCTATTATTGTTGAAATAAAGGTAACCTCCCAGGAACAAAGAAAAATGGAGCACAAAAATTTATCTTGCAGTTTTACAGATGTTTATATGTGGACATATTGCTCTAACATGTTGACTGACTCTCCTTGCTCATGGGGCTGTTGGGAGAACGTGTCAGCCCTCACGAATCCTTCATGAAAGGAAAACTACTGCTACCACAATGCTAGATCCAGGACCATTTTCACATAGAACAGAGCGCGGCTCATCCCTACACGAACAAGCACACTTTTCTTAGGCCTGCTGCATTCCTTTTGTCTTCCACCATTCACACTACAGGCCCTCTGAATAGTGAACTGCTTTCTGAACCCTTAAAAGTCCACATCCATCCTCATCACTTCTTTTACAAGGGACACACGTTGATCTTATTTCAAGTTTCCATATTTAGGTCTCAATCCCTGTAATGGAAGGAAATACAATGTGTATGCACCTTATCTTTCAAAGGCAAGCCTTTCTTATCATTGACTTTTACATTGTGAAGAATACAAGATGACTCCTGTACCTGCTGAGAAGCAAAGCAAATTAGCATATTGTGAATTCCCAAATGTTAAATGACAGCCTTATACAAGTATCTGATGCCAAATGTCGTTTGAATTTGTGTTTCCAATGAAGTATCTGTGGGTTAAGTCTATGTCTTTGCTTTAGTTATGAACATCAAGTCAGCAGAGGCAAAAAAAAAAAATCCAAAGTGACCCAATGGAGTAAAAGAAAGACACGTAGAGTTCTAGATTTAAAAACCTGGGGGAGGGGTGTAGAAGTGATAGAAATGGGACACACACACTAGAGAGAGAGAGAGAGAGAGAGAGAGAGAGAACCAGTTCTCTTGGTGAAGACCTGTTGACATAGGAATTGAGCAAAACTTCCTTAGAGAGGCAGAAGAAACTGAGGGTCCTAATGGGCATTCAAATAACTTGTTAAATATGTTGCCAAATGAAAGATCAAAATCAGTCCCCATTTACCTTGCAACACTTTACTGTCCAAATGGAATTTAAAATTTTATCTTTGTTGTTGGCCACAGCTTTACTAAAAGACACCATTCAGGCTTTTACAAGAACCAAAGTAAATTTCTGTCTTCTGAAAAGCCAGAAGGAGTGTTCAACCTATCTTTAAATGTGTCAAACTTGTGTAAAATTAGCTTCTGTCTATTGCTTGGATTTCTAATCCCATGTACGCACCTGAGTTGGCTCTACAATATTTAGTTTGAGCTATGGGGCAATAACTAGGATGCTAAATGATATAACTGAAATGTAGTTACTTCTCATCTGTTACCTTCTTTGGTTTCTAAAAATGAAAGGATCTCGAGATCAGTTAATATTGTTTGTCTGTGTATGTGAGGGGTGTGGATAAGGGAGTGAGACTGAAAAAGAATATTATAAATTTTGCTTTTAAAAATATGGTAAGAAAGCAATTTTTGAAGGAAATGGCTTATTGTAGCCTTGTATTGTATCAGGTGGTGGTGGCGGCGAATGCCTTCAATTCCAGTGCTTAGGAGGCAGAGACAGGCAGATCTCTCTGAATTCAAGGACAGAGTGGTCCACACAGTGAGTTTCAGGACAGCCAGGGCTACACAGACTAAGCAGTGCCTATAATAATAATNATAATAATAATAATAATAATAATAATAATAATAATAATAATAATAATAATGAAGAAGGAAAAGAAGAAGAAGAAGGTGAGGAGAAGAAAGAATTTGAGCACAAACATTAAAATGTTTATTAATAGTATGAAATTTGAATACTAAAGAATGATAGGTAAGAATTTTGCAGACATGAGGTTTGAATGAAGAATACTTTTGTTTGCATGAAGTGTCTACTGATATATTAAAATTCTAACAAGTCATCTGCATAATGATAATAATCTGACAGGATTAATAGCCAATAGCCCACATTATACTGGTCTTTATGAAATGATAGTTTCATTGAAAATGAAATTATGTGACTCATGATATTCAAACAAAGACAGTGATGTACCTTCCATGATAATGTCATTTCCCGCTATTCATGTTGTGGCTTATCATCCTCTTTGAAAATTTACTTGGTAAATTTGTTTCTTGGAGCTCAGCCAACTAAAAAGCAAAATGCGAATCAGCTGCTTCTGTTTCAGCACAGTTTGGAGAAAGATGTTTTCGATGTAGACATTCATACAGGGTCTTTCAGGAGCTCAACTCTCTAAGATGCTTCTTAGCTTCTGATAGAGAAGGCTCTTGAGATGGGAGGCAAGCTGGTGAGAAGGGGAAGCAGCAGCTAGAGATGCCACAGGAGGTACATCAGCTTCTTACCCCGTTCTGCTTTTCTACATAGTCCTGAAATTGTCTAGTATGCAGGAGGACCCAGAGGGTCTCAAAGCCTTTTAGTGTATTGCTCATTCATAAACTAAATTATTATGNGAGGTTGCCCAGCCACAAGTATGTGATTGGTTGATATAAGTGTCTGATTACTTACAGAAACTGTCTGGGGATATTGGGGATATATATAAATAATTATTTTTATATTTTGTTTAGTTAGAATTTGAGAGTAAAAAAAAGCCCATGAACTCTTTGATATTTGTATAGTGAAAGATAAAATTTAAACTTAACTAGAAAGAAGTATCCCCATGTTCTTTCTCCACAGATGCACTCTGTGACATTATGTCCTTTGAGTTTCTTCTGGAACACCATGTTTCTTTGAGTTTCTCCTGGAACTTCCAAAGGGTTTTGAAATGGAAGCAAATGTACATTTCACTATTTGGAGACACTGCATGAATGTCAGAAACCACGAACTTCATTAGCAATCTCTTTTCTGTGGTAGAATCAGAAAAGAAGCTGGGGGGATCATCAGAATATGCTGTGGCACTGTGACTTGGTGGCTTCAATTAGGAATTAGTGCTAGCTCATCTTCAACTCGATGTTGTCATTTAGACCAGTACTTCTCATGGAGATCACGCCTACCACTGTCTGTCCTCAGTGGTACTATTCCCTATTAAAGGCTTTACATCAGCAGTGAAAGATCCTAGGATTCATCACCAACACAACTCAAGAAGATGAGTATAGGTCTGTTGTTTTGACTGTGTGAGGCGTTCTGCGGAAATATTAATGCACCTGTAGTCAGAGTCTGCACATACTAATACTCTTTCGTTCCTGTGGGGAAGAATTCTATTTGATAAAGTAAAAAAAAAAAAAACAACCTGACATCTAACTCAATATGACTGTCCTTAGAGGTTCTCTCAGAATTATAAGCAGGAACATCTATTATAATTTGGGTCAATTTCTTCTACAATGAGTCAGCAGTTGACCTGAGACTGTTCATCAATAAAATTCAACTGTCTTTACTTTGTAAGACACATAGAGTATGCTGAATTTAATTAACTAATTATAATGTAATTTTATTGTAGAAAAGAAAAATCCTTTGTTGACCCTAACCATAAAGTCTCATATGTGTGTGTGTGTGGTATTGTTGAATTTACATTTGCTTTTATATACTTAATTCCATCTGATCCTTAATCTGATCCATCAACAAGTATTCCTATCCATTAGAAGGGAGACACTAGCTAGGTAGTGGTAGTGCATGCCTGTAATTTCAGAACTCGGGAGGCAGAGGCAGGCAGATCTCAGAGTTTGAGGCCAGTCTAGTCCTGCAGAGCAAGTGCCAGAACAGCCAGGGCTACTCAGAGAAACCTTGTCCTGAGAAAACAAAACAGCAAAAGAAAGAAAAAAAAGGTGAGAGAGCAGCCTCCTGCTGTTACAAACTGACTTAAGAATGCACAGCATTGTTGAACCCTAGGCTGGATCCATGGCTTCTCACTCTTGCTTTGATGTCTTTCTTTTTCATACTGCACTGTGGTTTCTACTTAAAATCAATCACGATGTAAACTTTGAATAATTTGAGGTTTGTTTTTCTTCACATATAAAGGAATTTATTTCTAGGTGGATGGCTAAGAAACCATAGCCTTTATCTAAAACCCATACAAATCGTGGGGATTATCAATCAATTGATTTTTTTCCATAGGCAAACATTAAAACAGTTATATTGGATTGGCTTTTCCAATTAGCATTAGTGTTAAAAAAAAAAAGAAAAGTAATCATCGATTATGTAGTGTGCTTGCATCACAGATGCTTTAACATGTTTTTGAAATAAGTACTTCCTGCTTTGATTATCATGTTGTTAGTAGGTCTGACAGAGGAAATGTAGGTGTTCGGGACACATTGGAAATACACTTTAGTTGACGGCACAGCCTACTATGTGCCAGGTAGCTTGCTGTGTACTATAGTAGTGACTGTGTCCAGGCTGTAACAGAAATTCAAATTAACTGAGAATAGTGAGAGGACATGAAAAAAAAGCAAAAACAAAAATGGAGAAAGCAGTGAAGAAACCACTTCCATACACTGAGTGCAGTGATTGGATTGATCAGTAATAATAATTTGGAAAGGAGGGTAGGAGCCTTATGGGTAGCTATGAGTTAATGCTTCTGTGTCCAAGTCAGTTTAGGGAAGTAAAAACTAGATTAAACAGAGTGTAGGAAGAACAATTTTTCAGGCACTCTCCTGGTGGCCTAAGAATACTTAGCCATAATCCTTACCCTCATAAATTTTAGGCTATTAGTTTTCTCTACCTGATATTATAAACCAGTAATATGACTAAAACTTTGGATCTTTGGGAGATTTGCTTCTTACTGCCATGTAGGTAAAACTAGGCTATTGATACCTTTGGATGCCTATATAAATCTTCTGTGAGATCTTGCTTCCATCTTCCTTATTTCGAATTCAGTTATAGGACTGAAATACGGCCCTGGCAATTGTACACAAGCACCCCACCACTAAGCTACATCACTTGCTTACATCTAAGCAACCAAAAGCATCCATGCACAAGAGGGTTTTTGCCATTCATATTTATCACAACTTTTCACTCTGAAACACTTTGGTTAGCACTACTGAGAAGAATGTTATTACCCAGTTTATTTTTTCCCAGAACATAAACATATATAGGGGCCATGAATTGATAGGTAGTCATCAGCTTGCCTTTCAATATGATGAGACCCAAGGCATCAAGGTGAGTTACCCTTGATTTCTCTCTGCTTTTCAGACAAGGCATTGACTTGCTCTCTAAAACTCAGTGGAGAACTCTTTTACTTTCAGATAGCCCACACCTGTGTTCATTCTCATTCACTCGTCCTCCAGTTTTACCCGCCATGTTTATCCGGGTCTCCTTAGGACTGGGTATTCCATCTGTCAGCTCCCTTCTTGCTCTCAGAGTTTAGGGAAGTGTGATTAGAAGGAATGGGATGGCTAGATGGCAGGCACCTTCCAGCCAGAAAAACACAACTGAGGATGCACAGCACAAATGAAGAGAGCATTGTTCCCGGACTTGAAGCACTGGAAACCTAGGCAGGTGGGAAAAAGAAAGCAGAACCAAGACAAAGGGAAGCAGCTACTGCTTTGGTTACTGCTTGGCTCTGGCTGTTTGTTTCCCATTTTACAGTTGTGTCCATTCAAATACTTTTTTAATATAAAGTTTTCTTTTTATTTTTCTCACCCTTTTCACTTCTCTCTGTAAATCTTCAAAGTAACACGTTCCAGCTCATATTTGCTCTCTTATTTCTGTATTGATTGAGAGGGGGTGATAAAGATTCCTAAAGGAAAATAAATGTGGGTTCATGTTTTAAAGAGTTATTTTATTTTAATTATGTGTATATGAAGAGAGGTGGAGGTGAAATATGAACATGAGATGCGGGGGCTCACAGCATTGAGAAGTGTGTGGTAGATGTCCTGGAACTGGATTTATAGGTAGTTGTGAGCCATGCAGTTTGGGTACTGTACTTGGGTCTTCTACAAGTCCTTATGCACTCTTAAATGCTAAACCTTCTCTCCAACCTTCATTTTAATTAACTGAATGTTGCAAGACATGTGGTGGAAATATGAAAGACTCTTACCCAAAGTAAAATTGTGAAGGACACAGCATTGCAAAACATGATGTGACTACATTTAGGGTGATGCTTACTGTTCCTAGTATGACATTATTGACCACTATACTCCCACCAGGGTGTTTTTATATGGTTGGGGCTATGTTGGATAAGTTACACACTTTTTTCAGGAGGCAAGGAACACTGTTGCTGGATATTCTGACTAGAGTATTTTTAGGTTTTCCAGAACTATGACTTTCTTAATGTTTTCCTAGTTTGGCAGCTTAAGACAAAGAAGGAAATACTCCGAGTTCCATTCTTGTTACCATAAGGTTCTTGATTATGTGAGAATGAGCCTGGACGTGAGTCATATTGGCTTGTAGAGGTGACCCTAGCATTTATAATACAAATATGATGGTAAATCACTTGACTAAAGGACTTTAGTGCTCCAAAGGCCTGGTCGAGCTTTAAGGTGGTTGTCTTGTGTGGCCCTCAGGAGCTAGTATCTCTCTGTTCAGTAGAGCAGAGTACTACATAATCATGACATTTTAATGTTCTGCTACATGTAAAGTGTCTGGGACATGTAACATGCTTCCATGTTAGCTGCTAACATTTTACATTTACTTTGTGGACAAATGGCTAGAGAAGGATGTATGTTTGTAGAAAGGTGGAGCCAGCAGAAACACTGATCGCACTATTAAGAGCAGCAACGATGACAAAAGACATCCTATGGGCTGAGGGAGAAGCCCCCTCAACTGCTCTGGGATCTTTGTAGAAATTCTCCGACTTGAAACATTTCTGTGTCCCAAGTTTCACTGGCAGCAATACTTCAAAACTCTAAAATAACAGGTACCTCTTCCCTCCCAGCACTGAAGACACCGTCTTTTCAGAGTGTGAAACAATTTAGCCGAATTAGTTTTACAATTAGTTTTGCACTCTTCCCCCCATGCCTTCTTATTGAGTCCTCTGAGGGAGATTATTGGTTTTACATTTTGGAGAAATTAATACAGTGAGGTTTTATGTGTACAAGGCCAGACCAAACAGAGTACTAACGCTTTTCGTTGGCCCCGTCACTTTCTTTTTGTGACACCACCTTTCTAGATATCATTTAAAACTTAACTTCTGGTTGTTTGTTTTTTCTCTCTTACAAATGTCATAGCAAGGTCTGATTTATCTTTTGAAGTCAGTGTTTCTAGAAACAAAGACTGATTTAGAAGAAAGGCTGAATATTCTGAGAGAAGATGTAGATTGCCTAGAGAATCTCAAATTAGTTCTAAATAGAAGTTTCCATTTATCTTCTGACATTTGTGATGTAATGCACAGGTGCAAAAAAAAAAAACTCCACAAACCTTTGCTTGATAAGTGCCTCCCTTGGCAGCTTCATGTGGATCTGTCCTAATGAGAGTTCCATGTAGTAATTTCTCCATCACATCAGTCTCCATAAAGAATCCAACGGGTCAGTCTTCTTCTGTGGTTACATTTTGAGGCCCTGGGTTGAAACTTCAGTTGATGAATTTTAGGGAAACACAATTCAGTCTGTATCGCTTGTCTACTGGGAGAATGGAGCTCTCTGGGTTCATGTGTTTTGTTTTGATTTAATGAGGAAATCCTCTAGTTTATCCCAAAGGGTGATCATCTAATGAGAGGGGCAGCATCACGGGCACAGGATTTGGGGTTGGACAGATCTGAACTGAATCATTACTGCAGACAAGTTACTTCACCTCTCAAAGCTGAAATGTTTTATCTGCATCATGTCACCCACCTCTGTACATGTTGTGTGGGTGTCTAATAGTTACGATTGCATTGTTAATATTAACAGTATAGATACTTCGTATCCCATGAGTACAAGAGAGGAAATAGAGGGTGAAAATCCTGCTAGTATTTTCCAGTATAAATTGAAATTTTAGTGATCAGTTTAATATTCTTAGCTTTTCAATACATTTTTATTGATATTTTTTAAGCTCTACATTTTTCTCTGCTCCCCTCCCTGCCTCTTGCCTCCCACCTTCAATCCTCCCCCCAAGGTCCCCATGTTCCCAATTTACTCAGGAGCTCTTGTCTTTTTATACTTTCTACTTCCCATGTAGATTGCACCTATGTAAGTCTCTCTTAGTCTCCGCAGTGTTGTCTAAATTCTCTGGGATTGTATTTTGTAGGCTGGCTTTATTTACTTTATGTTTAAAAACCACCTATGAGTGAGTACATGTGATAATTGTCTTTGTGAGTCTGGGTTACCTCACTCAATATGTTTAATAATGGTATTCAGCTAGTTTATTGACCACTTTTTTTAAATCATGTGGGGTTTTTTGTTTGTTTGTTTGTTTCTTTTTGTTTTCCCAGACAGGGTTTCTTTGTGAAGCTTTGGAGCCTGTCTTGGAACTCTCTCTATAGACCAAGCTGGCTTTGAACTCACAGAGATATGCCCGCCTGTGCCTTTGCTTCTCAACTACCGGGATTAAAGGTGTGTGCCTCCACCACCAAGTTCAGATTTATATGTTTCACATGTGGTATGTGCTTATAATGTTACATATTGTATTGCACTGTGTAATGAACTAATGTATGGGCCTTTTTTTTTAAAGTGCCTAATGATCATTGTTTAAAAGACTGTACTGCTTTTTTTAAATGTTGTTGCCTACTTAAATGAGAAACTATGATAAGATACTGACTTATTATCATACTTCAGAATAAGAAACTTCAGAATAAGAAAATGTGAGTTACAGTCACTATGTCCTTGAGAACGCTAATTCAAGGAAACGGCATTAACACAGTACATCAAATGCTCCACAGACCATGCGCTGACATATTCAATTCTGAAGTTCCACTCACCTGTTTTAAACTTGGGGTTCCCGGGTCCCTCAGTCATCTAGCCCATGTTCCGCAGCTGAGACACGGGGAGTTAGGAGTCGTGTGTTATCTAATATCTTTACATTAACACTGTGGACAAGTGCAGGTGTTTCATTGACGTGGGTAGAGTGCCAACTAAAGGTAACAAAACTGAACAATATAGAAGACAGGAAGAAATAAGAGAGTTTGGCAGCCTGACCCGTTCCCGAGATCCTTTGAGGGACAGTTCATCAGCAAGTGCTTTGTCCTCTTTTTCTTTACCCATCTGCTCTTTCTTCCCTTAGATCAGACTTCTCTTTGTTGAAACCCAATCCAACTCTTCTCTGGCGATTTGTCTATTTATACCATTGATTCATTTGCGTTTATAAGAATAATCATAAGCTTATGCTTCTGCTATCTGTAAGCTGCTGAAGGATAGCGTTCAGTATATTAACTCATTGCCTTTGAGGTAATAAATAATAAATAAATAAAGGCTACAAAAGTAGCTTTTATTAGCCTTCTACGCTTGACTATGAAAAGGATTTCGGCAGGTTTTTGTTTATAATCTTATCATGGAGTGGAGACTGGGAAACATGAGGCACCCAAGATTGGCATTTACTATTCAGGATGCTGCTGGTGTCTTCCTCATGGAGAATGAAGTAAGCATCTGAGAATGGGAGAAATTAAGTTATTATGGCTAGACAGCAGCAACTCCACTGTGCTAAAGCAGGAATAAGCCTGGCACATTAAATGAGAAGAAAGCAACAGCAGAGCCCAAGGGAAACTTGTAAGAAACAATCCTGGAGTAATTAACTGAGGATAAATCCTGTACTGCTTTATATTCACACAATAGAAGTGCTGGGTTTTATCTAAATCCAGTAAGAATCTACTGAATGAATGAGTGAATGAATAAGAAAACAGATGATGTACAAATGAGATCGTGTGTATGTGTGTGTGTGAAATTTATATCACTTTATATCATTTGTGTAGCCTAATTGCACCATTGATCAACGTTCAAAAGAAATAAGATAATTTAACATGAATCAAACTGCCCAAGGCACGGGCTTATTGAAGCAAATCATGAGTGCCTCAAAGCATATGATGAAATGCAACCCCTTTGATCAGTCCTGCCAGAGCAGATGAAGTTGGTGTTGGAGGAAAAGGGCAGATGTGCCAGAGATGATGCTCTTTGGAACACCTGGGTGTGTCAATCAATGCCTCTCAAGTCTGAATCTCTAACCTCTTCATTTTTCTCTTTATTGCTCACCTGGCATCTGTGAGAACTCCCTACATTGCTGTTTAGAAGAAAGCAATTTCTCAGGAGAGCAACTGCACTCTGAGTATTTTATTGTTTAGCTTATCCACCCAGGCTCCACAGTTACAGCTACTTGTGAATAGAAATGGATGACCTTGTACAGTTACATTATCATTGTCTAGTTCTTATTTTCTTGAAGTGGAGTGGATAACAAAAATTTTTAGAACATTGCTACGAGAATACAATGAGACAATTCATTTATAGCACTGCAACTTCCTGGTATGGAAAATGGCCCAAGAAACATGAGTTTCTCCCCATCATATCCAGGAAAAGGATAACACTTTCCTGGCAATGCATCTTAAAATTATTGTTTCTTCAGGCTTCTAAAAGTCTAGTTTTGGTCAGCCTTTTTGTAGAAGAACAGTTTATTCTATTCTCATACTAGAAACTTAGGTGAAACATTCTTCTCCTAGAAGGTGGGAACATTCTCAGAAACAAGAGAATGTTGCCTGGGATAAATGTGGATTGTAGAAAGATCTTGAGAAGATGCAGGCTTGCGCTGTTGCTTAGCTACCTGCTCTATTGAAGAATCATTGGGGATTGCTTGACCTCTATTGTTCATGCCCTTCACTAAAAAAATAAGAATTTGTCATCAGCATCATCTTGCTAGATTTTACAAAAATTATAAGTGGTTACGTGTGTGAGTCTCTCAAGAACCCATAGAGACATTATAATGCAATCTGATGGTAGAAGAGAAACATCATTATGGCTCTGGCATTTTCTTTCTGAACAAGAAATGAAACATTTCTCAGTTCAGGTAGTTAGAACTTGATGTTGGTTTTTTAGTTTATGCACATTTTCACCAGAAATAGATTTAATTTGAAAGATCAGAAAAGCATATTGGGTCTGCTATGTTCTTGTGTGAGGTATTGATTTATACACGTTTTTCAAAAGTAGAAAGAGCCAAGTAGATAGAACATTTCTTTCATTTTATGAGATCAGCTACTTTGGTCATAGTAACTTGAAGAAAATCTCTAGATACCCTATGCTTGACATTAGTTTGGCAAGCATATAGCACAGATGTGATGGAGAGAACATTAAGGCTAATTTTATAACATCAATCTGTTGTCATCGGTCTACAAATGAAATTAAACCCACATTGACAGATAAAATTAGGAAAGGGAGACATGTGGACTGCGAAGGACAGAGACCTGTGGTTTTCAACCCTGGCAACACTAAGATAAGAGCTTTGAAGACATAGTCATAAGCCACAGCAGGACCTTCTCTATGTACCATTTTCATTCCACTGAAACTTATGACTGAAAGTTTAATATCTCTGCTTAAACTGAAAAGTAGGCATCTACACAAAACAAGTGGGCTGATGACCTTCTGGAAGCTTTGGTATCTTGGGCAAGGCCCCCTTCACTGTGATTCTTACGTGGTTTTAAGAGTTAGGAAGTCTACAAGTAAGTGCTATGGGAAAGTGGAAAGAGTCAACTCCTAGTTCCTCCAAGGGAAGTATTCAAAGCATGGAGAGGTAGAAAAGAGAAATGTCAGGAGAGCTTCTCAAAGTTAGTGTGAGAATCCGTTGTGTTTGGAGTTTCTGATGGACATTTTCTGAGTTTCTTGACTGGTTATAGATATGAAAAAAAGTGATAAGTGCCTATGCTTTACAGCTCTAACACAAGAGCCTGTATCTTCTTCCATTCTCTTTTCTCCTGCAGCCATGTTTCATACATACACCTATCACTTTCTCTAGGTTCTTCAGAAACCTCTACCTGGATTATTTCCCTTTTAACAAATGACGCAGTGAAAACACAGCATGACCCGCATTGCTCCCTTGCCTTAAGTACTTCTCT
Source organism: Bramus lutescens (assembly GCA_001685075.1). Classification (NCBI taxonomy): domain Eukaryota; kingdom Metazoa; phylum Chordata; class Mammalia; order Rodentia; family Cricetidae; genus Bramus; species Bramus lutescens. The sequence continues at coordinate 291,194 of LOEQ01000717.1, read as the reverse complement.
TGCTGCTGTGGATGCATTCCATTTCGAAAAACTCAATGGCAAAGTCTTCAAGAGATGACTAGGATGGGCTGCTCTTTCAGATGTTCTCCATATTTTCCTTTGCTTCTTTATGTTTCGGTGGTCGGACACCCAAAAAAAACAAAAAAACAAAAAAACAAAAAAACAAACTAAACAACCCACACTAGCCCAGAATCTAATCGAGAAATAGATAGTCATTTATTAAGGGGTAAACTCACAAATCAGAATCCTCCGCTTGACCGGTTGAATCACACGATCCAAAAGAGCAGCCAGGGGGAATGGAGCAAGGGGAATGAGAAAGAAGGGCCGCAAGCAGGTTCTGCTTCCCTGTAAATAGTGTAAGAGGCCACGCCCCAGTAGGCGGGTAAATAAATACAAGCTGTAATATTTCCTACAGCATCTTCATATTCTTTTTTGGGGGGAGCAGGGTATTCTAAAATTTTATTTGTCTGAAACTGTCTCCATTTTTCCTCATCTTTTCTTTGGTAAGGTTTTTCCACTCCCCTTTGCTATTCCTCACCTACCTCTTACACTCACGTGCACACACACAAACACACACACACA
>LOEQ01000717.1:252886-284763 GCA_001685075.1 Bramus lutescens | reverse complement strand
ATTGCTGGATCCTGGAGTAGGTTGATCCCGAATTTTCTGAGAAACCACCACACTAATTTTCAAAGTGGTTACACAAGTTTGCATTCCCACCAGCAATGGATGAGTGTTCCCCTTACTCCACATCCTCTCCAGCAAAGTCTATCATTGGTGTTTTTGATTTTAGGCATTCTGACAGGAGTAAGATGGTATCTCAACATTGTTTTGATTTGCATTTCCCTGATTCCTAAGGAGGTTGAGCATGGCCTTAAGTGTCTTTTGGCCATTTGAACTTTTTCTTTTGAGAATTCTCTGCTCATATCAGAGCCCCTACTCCCTGGGCCTTTTCTTTTATGAACTATGCACTTATTGTGTTCTCGTTTCTGTGACAGTAGGGACTTACTGTTCTACAGCATCACCTGCTTCTCTTGTAAGTGTTTGGGCAGTAACCTTCAATATTATGAGACCTTAACTTAGGACAGCCTGGAACAGTATCTGTTCGGTACATGGTAGATGACTCCAAATTCATCCCTCTTTAGCCACTAATTCACATGACAATTCACTATTTCATTCTTTACACTCAATCCTGTGTAGATTATTACCATGCTACCTGTATCTGGCATTCATAACCCCTTCTTATTATGGTATAAATGTTTGGACATTGCGTAATCCAGCAAATCTATCGAGAGAAACAGAAGCAAACTCAATACTTTAATTATTCTTCATAGTGAACTTTTTTATTCCTAAATACAAAATAAGGTTAATATCTTCTAACCTCTATAAATCCTGATGTGAAAGGACAATTACTTTCCTGTATGATTATAATGACTGTGCAGGAATGAAAGTTACTGTAACCTCACTTTGAATATGACAGTATTTGAAAATCTTCAGCTCACTCTCATTGCTGATTTGCTCATAAAATATGCTTTGTGAAGACCTTTTCCAGTAGTGCTTTTTAATTAGTTTTGCTGAATTAGTGAAAAGTAAATCACAGGGAGCAACATTTTAAAAATTAAAGTAGAGGCACTAAAATGGGAGAAACACCAGACCTTGTATTTAAGAGTTATTCAGACTATTCTGAGTCCCTATTGGAGCACTGAATTTTTCTAAAGATGACCAAACAAAAGAGTTAATTTACATTTTAAGAAAATCATTTTAAGGTCAAAGATGGTTTTCTATTTTGTTTTTCAACTAACTTTTTCTTAGAAAGAAAAAAAAGTTAAAAAAGGACCCCCTAATAGAAACTACATATATCCCTTTCTTTTGTTTCTTTACCATAATGAACATTCATAAAGTCCTATTCCCCTAGTGTTTGGACCCTTCCTTGATTGGGAAGGCAGAATATTTGAAACATTTAATTGACCAATTATTCCTCTTTCAAATTGTACCACAGACAATGAGACTAGTGGTTTGGTAAGAAACCTAATGTCCTACGAAAGGAGACTATGTACAGGCTGATGGAGGGTCTTTCCGTGGCACATTCATCAGCAATCAAAACAAGCTCCTCATTTTAGAACTTTTCCTTGATCTGTGAGCCTGAGATATGTCTCTGCAGCAGCAGAGAGGTAGCAAGAAGGAGGCAGCAGATATGATTTTAGTTTTAAATTTATTATGGACTAAAGGAGAAAGCTGTTATCTTGGGAAACAAAGTTAAGGTATAGCTTGACAAAACCATTCCCCGGGTGGGAGGTGTAGTAATGAGGGGGAGCAGGCCTGCTTTTCGTCCAGCCCAGCTCCTGCACAGCTAGCTTATACCNTTCTTTATTAACCAATGAAAGTAACACATAGACAGAAGACCCTCCTACATCAGGGAGGGGCTCACAAGACCTCACCCATATTGATGATCAATAGGCAGTTAATGATTGCTGGGAAAGGCAGAAACACTTTCTTCTTCAGTGGTAAAGGTACCCATGCTCCTGTAAATAGCCCTAATTAAACACATTACATTATGAAAACAAAATAAAACAAGGTCCAAACAGAAAGAAAGTCATTGAGAAGAGAAAAATTAGTGAAAATGGGCTGGGGACAACACAGGATAATGAAGGATAAACATGGTTAAAATACAGTATACATGAAAATATAATGAATCTCTCTTACACATAGTTAGCATATTCTGATAGAAATATATAAAACTTGTTCCTGATTCGGAACAAAGTTTTAATTTAGCCCACTAATTTAATGAAGATATGTGAGCACATGATATTGATGAAGGTTATATTTCATAGTGAAGTCAGTTTGTGTGTGTGTACCTGTGATGACTGTAAATATTTAGTATAAAATAAAACTGCATGCCCATATAAAACCTTAGATAATTGTTCACATGCCACTCACCCTTTGCAACTCAAAACACTTTTAAATGAACATGATTTTCTTCTCTATATATATAAATTTTAGAAACAAGAATATCTTGTAAATGTGTTCGCATGTCTACTAATATCATCTTTGTTCAGCTCATACTTAGGCAGTGATGTTGGTGAGACTTTATGGATATATCTTCTGACATTCCTAGGAGACACAATCTTACATAAAATCTCCTGATTCTGGCTATTCAATCTTTCGGTCCCTTCTTCAGCAATGTTCCCTGAGACTCAGGTAGAGAAATATTTTGTAGGTGTATCCACTAGGACTGAACTACTTAACTCTGCATTTGATTTTTTATACTGATATTCGTGATTTTTTATAGTGGTCTCTATCTGTTACCAAAAGAAGTTTCCACAATGGAGGATGATGACTACATTTATCTATGGTTGTAAGAACAACTGTTTATAGATTGTTGTTTGGGATTATGTTTGTCTATTAAAGTAGTGGATGTAGGTTCTTCTTCAATATCTGTGAGTTTACTAGCACTGATAAGTTTGCTTGGTTTCCAGTTCCAGCGATGGTTTCCCTCTTGTTAAGCTGGTCTTAAGCTGAATTAGAGAGCTGATGGTTACCAACTCATTACGTGTGCCACTACTGCTCCCTTAGGATGGTCGTGCCATGCTAGTGATTAACGTGGCTCATAGGCATCGAAGCTTGATAGGACTATTGGTTGCTTTTCTTCTTTGGAAGATTATAGGGCACCTTCTGGTACCATGAAAGTTAGTCCCCAGGGAGGAGGCATTTAGATCAGTTCCAGTTCAAGGGCCTCTGGGACCTGCTTCTAAAGTGTGTGGTATCTTCAGCAATAGGGTTTTATCTTTCACCTCTGACATCCTTCAAGGGCAATAACAATAGACTATATATTTTGGGAGTCTTTTGGACAACTTTGTCTAACAATTCAAAAAATGGCTTCTCATGTTTGGTATTGGAGTTTTTGATTCTTGGTCTTTGGTTCTTGGTAGGAGCATTGCTATCATAAGAAAATTGTTATTATAAGGAAATCTTATAAATATGCTAATTAATGTAAACTTAACTCTTGGGTTGTATTTATATTATGATATATGTATTGCCTTGGTTTCCAGGAAGATTTGTTTCAAAATCACAGATGTAAACAGGAGACAAGAATAAGCATTGCTTCAGCAAATCTTGACTGCAATCACAGATATATGATTCAGAACTATTGTTATGGGATTTCCCTGTGTGTGTGTGTGTGTGTATACATTACACATTACACATGTGTGGGTGCACATACAGTATATACACGTGCATGTGGCATTCAGAGGTTGATATTAGGTGTCTTCTTCAATTGTTTTCCATATATATTTTTTTTGAGAGAGAGAGAGAAAGTCTTTCACAGAATCTAGAGCTCAGTGACTGGCTAGACTGAATAAATGGTCAACAGACCCCTGTCTCTTGTCTCTTTCTTCATAGCACTGGGATTACAAATATGTGCCACCATACCTGGCTTTTTCCACAAATGCTGGGGATGCTACCTCAGGTTCTCATGCTTATATGGTCATTCTCAGCCCCATTTTTCTTTCTTTTGAAGTTAATCTTTGCTGTGTATTGATAGAAATTACTACATAGCATATTTTATAACTCTGTTACATGGTCCTGCAGAGTTCATAATATTTAGAGACCTGTTTATTGATAGTTATCATATTTTCCTTTATAATTATTGCATTTATTACAAGCATAATTTAGATCCTATCTCTAGCAGGAGAATAGTAAAATGAGTTTTGCCTAATGTATTCCTGACTCCATCTTCACATGCCTGCTTTTTGGCATCTGTATTTGTTTGCTTGTTTTTCTGTTAATGGAATGGTCTGACTGCACAGTCTAGGCAGCCTGTAACTCACAATATGGACCAGGTTCACTACATACTCAGAGATTCACAGGCCTCTGTCATCTAAGTTCTAGGATTAAAGGTAGCATTATATTTATATTGTATTGTTTATTTGTAAATGCCACCTTAAATCTTTCTTTTTTAATTTTTGAGATTATAATCACATCTTTCCCTTCCTTTCTCTCCCTACAAACCCCTCCTTGCTCTCTTTTTAATTCATGGCTGCTGTTTTCATTAATTGTTATTACTTCTTGGGTTAAAGTGTCATCCTAGCCCCTGGCACCCCTATACCCAAAGAGTCTGGAATGTTTGGGTTAAGGCTTCACCTCAGCCTCTGGAACCCCTATACCCAAAGAGTCTGGGATGTTCGTTTTGTTGGAAGTGTCACCCCATGTTGTCGGGGTTTCTGTCCTGCCCAGTTCCCACAGTCATTAAGTCCCAAAGAAATCAAGGTCTACATTAATTATAAACTGATTTGCCCATTAGCTCAGGCTTCTTATTAACTCTTATAACTTACATTAGCCCAGTAATCTTGTCTATGCTATCTACATGGCTTGGTACCTTTTTCAGTGTGGCAGTCACATCTTGCTTGTTCTGTGGCTTGATCATGACTGTGTCTTCTTCCCAAAATTCTCCTGTTCTCCTTGACCGACCTCTACTTCCTGTCTGGTTGTCCTGCCTATACTTCCTGCCTGGCTACTGGCCAATCAGTGTTTATTTAAAATATAATTGACAGAATACAGACCATTGTCCCACACCAACCCCAGCCCCTGGCATCAGCCCCTGGCATCCCTATACCCAAAGAGTCTGGAATGTTTGGGTGGAAAGTTTCTTCCCAAGCCTCCTTCTCTGGGGGTTGCCTCAGTCCATACTCTACCTCCAAGAAAGCCCACCAAATGGTGACCCCTCCCCAGAAAGGCTCAAGAGCGTTCCAACAGGGTATTTAAACTGCCCTCCAGAGAACAAACACTTTTTAATTAAATGCATGTATATGTACATAAATATGTATTTCTAGATATAACCTGTTCAGTTATATATTAGTTATGTCTATATTTTCATTTCACATTGAAAGGCTGACCATTTGGTATTAGATAAACAATTAGTGTGTTTCTCCATGCAGAAGACTATTTCTCCTCTCCTCAGCCTTCTTTTTTTCTTCTCACTTTTTAAAACTTATTTATTTATTTATTGATCAGCATTCCTTAGTTGCCTATAGTTCACTGTGTATGTTTGACACCTTGTGGTTTTTCTTGATCCATGTTTGCATGTCTACTAATGTCAGCTTTGTCCAGCTCATATGACTCTAATTTCTTTCTTCTGAATGTATACACTCAGTTTTCCATCACTGTATGCTGAAGACACTCTCCTTTTCACTTTTTTCTTATGTTTTTGACATCTTTTTATATGTTTATTAGCAGAAGTTAGATGTATTTGTGTTTGAGGCTTTGATTTTGTATACAAGTACTTTATCTACATGTGTGCCTGCACACCAAAAGAGGACATCAGATCTCACTACAGATTGTTGCATCACCATGTGGTTGCTGGGAACTGAACTCAGGACCTCTGGAAGATTAGCCAGTGTTCTTAACCTCTGAGCCATCTCTCTAGCCTAGGGTCTATGACTTTGTTCCATTGTTCTACATGTATGTATTTGTGGAAGTACTATATTGCTTTTCTTACTATAGGTAGCTAGATAATATCTAGATAATAACTAGCTCTATAATATATCTTAAAATCTAGAAATCTAATCTCTGCAGTATTATTTTGATAGTGAAGATTTGTTTTGTGTCCTAGAATATGGTCTATTTTAGAAAAGTTTCTGAGGGCTCCCAAGTAGAATGTGTATTCTTTGGTGTTTGGATGAAATATGCAGTAAGTATTGTTAATTCCATTTGATGTATGGTGTCAATTAGTTCTGTTATTTATTTTTTTGTTCTTATGGCTATTGTTTAATGTGGGTATTCAAACCAGCTGCTATTAATGGATTGATGTTAATCTGTGTCTGTAAATGCAGGTGTAAATTTAAAAAAAAATAGGCTCCCTAGAGTTTGGTGTAATATGTTTAGGATAATAATGTCTTCTTGGTAACCTGCTCCCTTGATTAGAATGAAGTCTCGCTCTTTATCTCTTTTGACTTGCTTTAGTTTGAAGTTGATTTGGTCACATATTAGAATAGCAGGACTGCTTACTACTTGGTCCTATTTGATTAGAATACTTTCAATCATCATTTTACTCTAAGGCAGTGTCTAGCTTTGAAACTAAGATATATTTCTTATAGACAACAGATAGATGGATTCTACTTTTTTAATCTGCCTGTGTCTTTTGATTGGAAAATTGAGGGCATTGATTTTTAAAGTTAAATGTGTGTTCATTGTTTTCATTATGTTGTTGATTTTTGGTGTTGTTTTGTTTTCAGTGGTATTTTATGGCTTAATAATTATGGCTTCATATTTCCTTTCTCAATTTTATTTAATTATTTTTTATTTTACATTCTGACCACAGTTCTCCCTCCCACCCCCTCCTCCTACCCATTTCCTCCCCTCCAGCCCCCTCGCTGTCATTCACTCCTCCCAAAGAGTAAAAGATCCCATGAGGAGTCAACAAAGTCTGGCACATTAATTTGGGGCAGGACCAGGCCCCTGCCTCCTGCAATAAGACTGACCATGGAATCCTACCATAGGGAATGGGTTCCAAAAAGCTAGTTCATGCACCATGGATAGATTCTGGTCCTACTGCCAGAGGCCCCTCAGATAGCCCAAGCTTCACCACTGTCTCCCACATATAGATGACCCATTTTGGTCCCATGGAGGCTCCACAGTTGTCAGTCTAGAGTTCATGAGTTCCCACAAGCTTGGTTCAGCAGTCTATAGATTTCTCCAATGTGATCTTGACCTCCCTTGCTCATATATTTCCTCCTTCCTCTCTTCAATTGGATTCCCACAGCTTGGCCTGCTGTTTGAGTGTGGATCTTGGCATCTGGTTCCATTAGTTACTGTATGAAGGCCCTATGATGACAGCTGGAGTATTCAACAACCTTATTACAGAGGAAGTCCAGTTTGGGCTTCCTTTTGACTATTTCTTCCCATAGTCTCTCTGTTATGCTCATTGCCCTCTTCAGTTTTTTTGTATTTTCTTTAGATTTAGTTGATTGGATATAAATTTTTTACACTGTTAATATGAAGGAATGTTTTTGTTTTATTTCAATGATGTCATATATTTATTTCTGGGTATAATAGTCTAGCTTAGACATCATAGTCCTTTAGGACTTGGGATGCATGTCTCCACATTCTTCTAGCTTTCAAAAGTTTCTGTTAAGAAATCAATTGTTATTCTGATGGGTTTTCTTTATATGTGACATGCATTTTTGTTTTGCTTTTCTAGCTTTCATTGCTCTTTCTTGGTTAAGTATACTTAGTTTTTTAATAATGGAATGCTGTGGCAATTATTTTGTGTTCTGTGTGCTTCCTATATCTGTACAGGTGTGTCTTTACTTTGTCTCTTTACTTTGGGGAAGTTTTTTTCTGAGCCTGTTGAAGATCACATCTATGCCATTGACTTTGGAGTGTCTCTTTCATTTATATTGGTAATTCAAGGCTTTTTTTTCGTAGTGCACTACATTTTCTAGTAATGCTCCTATCCTCTCTCTCCCTCCCTCCCTCCCTCCTTCTCTCTCTCTCTGTCTCTCTCTCTCTCTTTCTCTCTCTCTCTCTCTCTCTCTCTCTCTCTCTCTCTCTCTCTCTCTTTCTGTGAGTATGTTGGGTGGGCATCTTAGTTTTTTTTTATATTCCTTGCTTATTTGATGTATATCCTCTACTTTATCTTCAAGTTCTGATATTCTATCTTCTGATTGATTCAGTATACTTATAAAGCTTTCCTTTGAGTTTTCTGGTTGGGTCACTGGGCTTTTTTATTCCATCTTCATTTCAGCTTTAGTTCTGCTCAACTTTTCTGTCTCCTGATTGAATTCCATTTTCAAGTCTTAGATTATCTTTATCAATACATTTACTGTTACATCACTCTGGAATTTATTCTCTTTCATCTTTTTCCTTCATTTAATCAAGCTATTTCTTTTTTAACCTCCTTGAATTCTTTGGTGATGTTTATGATTTTTCTTTTAGCTTCTGCATCTGGGAGTTCATCTAAGTCATTCTCATTGACAAACATTTCTACAGAATTGGTAAGCTTTCTGAGAGAAGATAATGACTTAATCTTTTGTATTGTTAGTTGTTTTGTGATGATATCTGTGTATATAGGTTAATTTTGTTCATTCTGAGTTTGTTGTAGAAAGACCAGGTTGGAGCAGAAGAGAAGGTATGCAGGTGAGTTGGGCCTAGAGGTTAGAAATGGCTTAGGATGTCTGAAGTCAAGTAGACAGAGGAGAGAAAACTGGGCTGGTATATAGGATGTGTTTCCTGATCCAAGCCTGGAGTTGTGGGTAGATTTTGCTTGTAGAAAAGTTGGATATGGTATCTGATAGTCTTGTGTATTGTTACACAGGTAGTGATGGTCCTTGCTAAAATCTAATGCTCCTTTGGGGGTACAAGCAAAGAAGGCCAGACTAGGTTGGTACACTGGTTGTAGTATCTAGCCTAGATCTGGTGGTTTGCAGAAATGGCAAGGATGGGTGGGGATGTCAGGGAGATTCCCTGCACTAGACCTTGGAGGAGGATCTTGGAAAGGGTAGAAAAGAGACCTGTGGATGTTTGCAGGTAGGGAAATCCTGGCAGAAGAGTACAGGTTTGCTGTACCAGAAGAGGAGGGCTCAGGTTAGGCCAAGGCACTGGTTATGGGACCTGAGCTATATCTGGTGGGTTTTGAAAAATATATGAGTAAAAAGGTCAGGGAAATTCCCCAGTCTAGACCCTGAAAGAGGATGTGAGATGCTTCTGTACTAACTGGAATGTTTGGAAGCAGTGCCATAAATCTTCCTATTACCAAGAATATGAATCCAGAGTAGAGGATAGATCAATAAGTAAATCAATAGCAAAAGTGTCCCACTCTTTGCTGTTTTAATAATTTTTTTTTGTTTTTGTTTTGGGATTTTATATTTGTTTGTTATTTTTTTCATTCATTCAATGAACATGTATGCCCTACTAAAGATGCTCAAAGCTATACACTGTGGTTCTGAGTAGTCTGCTAAGACTCTACTATTAAAAACTTGAAAATTGAGTTGTAGAGAAGAGACATTCAAAAACTAACCCCTATGCCATAAATTCCTTCCTATAAATGAATACATATAAAAAAAATCGTCAAAGCACAGAAAGCCCTGGGCAATGCTGTGCTTGTATTATCATAAGAAATTTTACAGAAGAGAGGGTCTATAATCTGGGCTGGGAAGGAATTCTTACACCGTGCACTTGGAGGAAAAACATAAGAAAGAAAAGGCATTTGGATGTGAATATATTTGCTGGTCATGAAAAGTCTCTCTATGCTCCAGTTGTCATTTGAGAGAGGTATAACATCATGACATCAGCTTAGTTATAAATTACTATATGAGGGACCAATGCAGATTACTCAGCAGACCTTCAGTATTGTAGTCTTTGATGCTTGACTAGCTTAAGAGTTAAAGCATCCTGTGCCTCTGCTGATTCAGACATACTTCATTTTTCTGTGGAAAGGAGGCACCATTATATTGAGAGAGCAATACTTAAGCACTATATCATGTTAATGAAAGGAAATTATGGCAAAGATCAACCAAAAAAATGACCAAACAATACATTGCTGACCTCTCTCTCTCTCTCTCTCTCTCTCTCTCTCTCTCTCTCTCTCTCTTCATTCATACATCTATCCATATCCCAAGGCTCCAAATCCGCTTCAGTTTCAGACGAATCACTGGTGAAAGGAGTGGTATGGTAGGGTTTTGAGGCAACGACATTGAAGCATGTCGGATGTCAAGAAGAAATTTAAAAGTTTCTTATTACCATAAGAGCTTCAGATACACCATCTTGATTTTTAAAGTGCTACCATGCTCCTCAAATGATACTTACTAATCACTGATGGAAAAAGTAAAGAAACTTGCTAAATCTAATATTAACCAAGTAATCAAAGCTAATATCACCAGAAATATGAATAATATAGATCATGTGCCTGCTGATATATTGTACTAAGAGAAACATTGATTCTAAGCTATTCCTTCCAAAAATACATAACCTCAAACTGTTATTAAGAAATACACTGAAACCTAAATAAACATTCTTCAATATAATAGGCCAGTTCTCCTCAAACTTATCAATGTTATGAAGGCAAAGAATTTGAACTTTCTCTGACTGGAGAGTAAGTACATAAATACGAGTAAAAACAGACAGCAGCTGCACACATGCCTGAAATTCCTGCACAAATGAGAAGCAGAGCAGGAAGATCACTGCAGGGTCAAGATCCATGAGATGTCGATACTGGGTTCCAGGTAAACCAGAACTATAATGAGACATTGCCTTAACGATGAAAAACAAAACAAAGCAAAAGACAAGTAAATGCTGTGTAAACTCCCAGAATGGATACTAGATGATACAACAGGACATGAATATACAGTTAAACTTAGAACAAGTTTAGAGATAAGTTAGCAATATATATTAATATTAAATCTATAATTTAGACCAATTGTATGGATATTATATCAGATTATAACATATGAAAATCAGGGTCAAGGGTGTCTAAGAATTCTCAATACTGTGCAAATGTCTGTTGTTCATATTATTAAAATAAAAATGTTTATAAGGAAAGGAAATATCTCATAGACCCTCTGGCATTCTTTATTTTCTAGTTCTACCTTTAAAAACAGAAAAGGACAGCAGAAGAAACTGGACCAAATGCACAGTATGCATTTAAAATATATTATGCTATAAAACAAATGCCCATTGTTTCAGGACCTATGCACTTACTTTTTAGGTAAAATATGAACTAAATTCAATTTTTTCTCTCTCAAATTAAGAGTTGTAGGATTGACAGGACATAATATAGCCTGCTTCTCCATTTTCTGAAGATTCAGGGGGAAAATAAGACATTCCTAAGCCATTTAGTCTGACCCCACCGTCCCATCAATATTCCTACAGATCATTTCTAGGCCTCTTCCTATAATGAAAATAAAATTTCATGATTTCTTGCTAGAGTGAAGACGTATCCAAATATCTAGTTGTCTTTCACATATTGAAATAAATTTCTTAAGTTTTGATAATCCTTAGAAGGATGTGGATAACCCCTTTAATATTTTCCCACAGTTGACTTAAATGGTGAGAATTTATTCAAGTCTTTTGGATTGATTTTTCTATTTGAACTTATACTAATAAGAATTTTATAATCTAAATAATGTTTATTTCACCTAGAATATTTTTATGAAGCTACTAAAACTGACAAATACTTTAAATATTTTAATGGCGTCAATGGCAGGTTATCTTTTCATCTCCCTAAAATGCCTCTTAAATGTCTGACAATAGAAATTCACTAAGAAGGTGGAATGAAGTCCCAGCCTAGAGGCACTTTTATGTCTAACCAGAACTACATCCCATCTCCATGCCTAGTGCCTAGGGTCATTTGCAATGGAATACCCACGATTAGAGAGAACAGGGTCTCAAGGGTTGAGTTAGGATCAAGTATTCCACATAGAAGTTAAGTAATAATAAAACATTCATGCATTGATTTAAAAAACAAGCAAACAAACAAACAACAATAAAAAAAATGTCCCCCACAGGGCTCTGCTGGGGCTACAGGAGAGTTCTTCTGATTCAAGAAAAAGGGCAGTGTAGACATAAATAAGACAGAACCAGTTACTCAGTACAGTACCTTTAAGTAAACCCAGGACAGGAAGTCCATCTTTAGAGATCCCTGGGCAGATCTGAGAAGATGAAGAACTTTGGGATAAAGAGCCCCAAATCAAACTCATTCCACCAAAACAGAAAATGAGTCTCTCTTTTCACTTAATATTCACAATTACTTTTGTTATTTTCTTTCATTCTTTTTTTTAAGTTATAAACCGATTGGCCTCATAGCTCAGACTTCTTATTAACTCTTATAACTTATAGTAGCCCATTATTCCTGTCTACGTTAGACATGTGGCTTGGTACCTTGTTTGGCGAGGCAGTCACACCTTGCTTCTTCTGTGGCTGGGTCACAACTGCAGACTCACTTTTGTTATTTTTAAGATTCATTGAAATTTATATTTATGAATTTTTTTGCCTGCCTGCATGTATGTGCACCACATGCATGCCATACAGTGAGTAGAGGGCATGGGATCCCCTGGAACTAGAGTTACAGATGGTTGTAAGACACAGTATTCAGTGCTAAGAACAGAGTTCAAGCCTCTGCAAAGAGCAAAAAATGCTCTTAACTGCTGAGCCATGTCTCTAGCCCCACGGTATTTTCAGTTCCAAGGAGACTATTGGTGATGCTTTTCATGTCTTTATGATACATCTTGTAACAGGGAAGCGTGGGGTGAGAGCCTAAAGCTGATTATGAGGGAGGGGGTCCATCCTCCATGACCTTCAGCTCTGCTCATTTCTAACTTGTCACCTAACACAGGGACTGAAAAAGAATTGTCTTAAAGCATGAAGAGAGAGACAGCACCCAGTAATGGAGTGCAAAAGGCAGTGGAGCCTCCTCTTCTCTTGCCCTTATCTCTGAGTGTTGCAGCCACAAACTGTCCGTAGCTCTGTAACACGGCTGGTGAGGGAGTCACCATGCTGTAGGAGGATGCTGCACTCTATTCAAGGGGGCCTGGCCCAGGAAGAGTGAGCATGAAATGACCCAGTAGATCAAGGGCCACAGTGCGTCCCAACGTGGGTACAGCTGGGACCTGGTTTGCTTCAAAGACACAGTACCGGATGAAAGATGTATTACCATGTGTTACCACTTTCCCTCCTTTGAGCTCCTGCTTCCATGCATTTCCATTCCGGTCAGGTTTGGCTGTTGTGTTTCTATCTCTCCATCTTTGGCTCCTTCCTAAACATACACGAGTTAACACGGAGGCCAGAAAGAATCAATCTGACTTAGAGATACAGCTACTCCCCACTAATTTCTGTACAGGTTCGGTTGTTGTTGGAAACTGTTCATTCATTTCCCGGCCACCCAGACCCAAATAATGACACAACACTATTTGGCCAATGACTCAGGTGTATTTCTAACTTGCCCTTACATCTTAAATTAACCCATCTCTATTGATCTGTGTATCACCACAAGGCTGCGGCCTTCAGGTAAGATTCCAGCATCCTTTTCCTTCGGCAGCTACATGGCATCTCCTTGATTCATACTACTCTCTCTCTTTGTCTCTGTCTGGATTTCCTGCCTGGTTCTATTCTGCCTTGCTGTAGGCCAAAGCAGCTTCTTTATCAACCAATGGTAATAAAGCATACTCTCAGTATACAGAGGGGAATCCCACATCATTTGTTTCTTTGGAAAAGAAACTGTTTTGGAACAGGTGAGATGGAGTTTGTCTCAGAAAGCTCATGTTTAAGTAACACCCTCTAGTATCCAAGAAAGAAGGTCTTGAATGAGTACTTCTGCACACAACATTATTGGCTGTGGTGAATATCTGCAATCCTTATTTCCATCTGAAAGAAAGATAAAGAGCAACTAGATCTTACAGCTCAAAAGGAAGTAGCCTTTGTGATATTAATACGAAACCTTTTGTTCAACATTTCTGTAGATGTACATATAGTTGAATATGTAGAACCTAATTCTGCTAGCAAAGAAGTAACTCATATTTTAACTAACAGTACAAATTTAGGCTCCATTAGCAACTTTTTTGCCCGTCTCTAATGCTTCTTTTACACTGGGATTTTAGACAAGCCACAGCCCCTAGCAGATTATGTCCTGGTTTAGATGTATAAAGCAGAATTCTGTTCATCTGTACTTTGTCTCTCTAGAAAGAAGGGAAAAGAGAAGACAAGCTGAGTAATTATGAATAGCAGTCTTTTCTAACTTGCCACAGTAGATAGGAAAGAGACACTAATTCTCAAGATATGAATAAATAAATACCATAAGATGTTTGCACTCGCTATTGGTTCAAAGACAGAGGACCTCAAAGCAAATTCTTCCTCTCTTGTGCTTGACTTTCTGTAGATCCTCTGTCTGTTTTTATAGAAGACTTTGTTCTGCAAATCTGGTAGCAAGAAATCTGGAAGGGAAGGAAAGTCACTGTCACCAAATTAAACTTGACCTAAGGAGAATCTGTGTCATCGAACAGAGTGGAATACATGAATCTTTTCCTAAAGCTGCACTTAGTTCATCAAGTCAGATCACCATCACAATGAGGACACTAACAGAGATTTACATAGATCTAATCTACTAATCTACATGGGAAGTAGAAAAAGACAAGATCTCCTGAGTAAATTGGGAGCATGGGGACCTTGCAGGAGGTGGGAGGGGAGAGGCAGGGAGAGGAGCAGAGAAAAATGTAGAGCTCCATAAAAATTAATTTAAAAAAAAAGATCACCATCACACGGACATGCTATAGGCCTCTGCCAGCTTTTCTCTCACACGCTAGGTGGTACAAAAGTCACTTTGGTCATGTGAAACTATTTGTATTTAGTTTTGCATAGCTGTGGCCGAAATACCCGAGAGAACAGCACAGAGGGAGAACAACTTCCTCACTGTCCCCATTTAATCTGGGCTGTGATGAGGTCGAGCATCACAACAGCAGGAGCATGTGGCGGAGGCAGATAGGTAGGAGAAGAGGGCTGCTTTCAGAACCTATACCCTCCGACTCTGTCCAGCGAAGGCAGCCTCTTAAAGTTTCCAGTAATCCCCAAAACAGCACCACAAGAACCAAGCATTCAGCGCACGAGCCAGTGGGGGCCACTTCACACTGAAACAGGAATATTACTGCTTCAGGATATTTTGTTTCTCAACGCCATTTCCCATCTGAGTCTGTCCCGAAAAAACGACCACAGTTAAACTCTAAGCCATCATTTAATGGCCTCATTTAGAGATGTTTGAACGCAGGTAATTTGTTTTCGGCTTGACACTGCAGAGTTGAAAGTCTGCTATTAACAAAGTCAGTTTTATGTTCCACTGTGAAGCTAAACCATCTTCGCACCACTCTCCCCCAAACGCATCCTCAACAGAAAAATCTCCGCTTTTATGGAGTTGTCTCTGAATCGTTGATAGCTAGCTACAGAGCAGGCTGTTCGTCTTTGAGAACGTTATGTTGTCATTTGCTTCTCTGTGGGGAACTTGGAGTCCCCTTCTCAACATAAAGTCTGCAACTGTGACAGATACCATATGATAACTATTCATAAAATCAGTCAACTAACTATGCAGGCGTTTCTACATGCTAACAGAAAGCCAGAACTGGAGGACGC
Organism: Bramus lutescens; assembly: GCA_001685075.1. Lineage (NCBI taxonomy): Eukaryota > Metazoa > Chordata > Mammalia > Rodentia > Cricetidae > Bramus > Bramus lutescens. Next base: position 269,289 of record LOEQ01000717.1, on the reverse strand, counting down.
CAGAACATAACCCATAAGCAGCTATGAAAGGATTATGTAACTCACAGGTAAATATGCATGGTGTCCTTGGTTTTATGACTGAATCAGTAAGCAAAATTAACTTAGTGTTTGAGCTGCTTCATTACCTGTGTGGATTTATTAATGTCCATGTCTCAAGCAAGAAGGTAGATACATGAAGTTAGTATAGCAAAAGTTATATTTTATTTTGCTGAGGGTCATCGTACAAGAGTCACACTCTGAACTCCCTTTTTTCCCAGGGCTGATTACCTGTGTGAGCTGAAGGTCAGGTCCAGGATGAAACAGAATTCTCCAATTCAAGGGTCAGGATCTTGGGGGAGACTCTCCAGCACCAGGGCACTTCGGGGGGGTGGGGTAGGTGTCTCTCTAAAAGTCGAAAGCGAGCATGCTCTTGGTCTCTGCCCATATACTGTCCAGTGGGTGAGTGTCATGGGGTCTAGGACTGTGTCTGGCTGTCTTGAGTGAGTGATGTCACTGGGTTCTGATTATCAGATGCGGCCTTGGATGTAGTGGGTTTCCTGATAAAGCTGTTTTTATAAACATCGAAGGCCTTTTTTTTTTTTACTATTCTCATTACATTCCACATCTTATTCAATGAAACTCAAGTTAGACTTTCTTGTCAGTAGGAAAATATGTCAAAATTTTTGATTCTCCAATGATAAATCCTATGGTATATATTGTATATTATGCCCAGATCACAGGGATCCTCAAAAAACTGAATCCTGTATGTATAAGCAAAGAGCCTGTATTCATGTTTGAACTTGGGCTTTCAGTGAGTCCAAAGCATTGGCATAATTAGAGAGTCTTGAGCTCATTTGGGGTTGGTTTTTTTTTAATCATAGCAAAAGTTTGGGTGAGGGTTTTCTAAGGTTTTAGACCCCTGATAAGCTGACATCTGTCTAGGAGTGTCTTGGTGAAAGGGGATGGATGTGTGCTGGGCTAAGAGACATCTAACTATAAGAGTTGGAAAGTTAGATATTTCCTTTGGAAATGTTAGGTACTTTCCCCTTGGCTGCTGATTGACCCATTCCTGGGTGGTGCCTGGGTGCTTCCAGTGTATGGTCTTTCCTGGAGTGAGGTGTTACCTTAGGGTAAACTGAAAACTCAGGCCTACTTTCTGGTTGGTCTATCTTGAGTCTGTCATGGCAAACGTATAGCCAAGTGTGAACCAAGCTGCCCTGGTGTGCATTTAGTAACGGACCTAGAATGGTGGGAAGAGAACCTTCTTTACAATGGAACAGGCAGGAAGCCACTGAAACCTTGGCCTGGGTTTACATTTAAAATCTCATAGAAGGAATCCCCTTGTTTTCTGAGCTCAAAACATTGAGATCCACTCAAGGGACAAAGGTGGTTAAGAGCCCAAACACAAAAGGCTTTGACTGCTCATTAAAATGTTAATTACGCCATCGAAGTTTCAGTACTGTCCTTGAAGCACGAATTTTCACTATCTGCCTTATTTATGAACTGAAGGACCAGCCTGCTGGCAAAAATCGGGAAGAGAAACAACAGCAGGGCAGTAAAGAGACCAGGACACCTACTTATACTGCAACATGTATTTCTTTAGACATTTTGAAAAATGGGTTTCTATACTTTTTTCCGTGTGACACCAGAACACTGGTCACAATCCTATAATTTCTAAGCAGATTATAGATTTTTTTTCGAGTTTTCCTAATAGGTGCTTAGTGAAGTTAAGATGTGTACTTGACTTTCCAGTCTTTAAAAATCTCAATTCCTAGCATACAAAAAGATAGTAAAACGTTTATTTATATATTTTTTTCAGAAAAGAAGGTGAAAGTCCATACTCTTTAATTTATGAAAGTATTTTAGGACGTTTAAATTGGTGTGTAAAAAAAGCTTCATTTCACTTACCAGTAAGTTTATTAAAGTGTTTTTGCTCTTTCAATTTTTCCATCAAATCTGACAAATCAGCTTGCATTGAATTTAGAAAATAAAAAGCCAGGCTGCATAACCCTCCTAGCAGTTCTCCTGCCTCTTCCTTCCTCTTTTCTGCGTGCACTCTCACCAGTTATGGAGTTAGACATGGGCTTCCATGAGCGTTACTTTGTGGTCAAGTGACCATTGAGGCAAGAGTTTATAATTGGCAAGTCACTCGATGGTTAGATGGGTAGTAGAGCATCTTATGGACTCCTGGGGACTCCAAGCTGTCCACAGAAGCTTTTTCTCTACAATTTCTTTTACAATCTGCTCTGGCTAGTCTTACATCAGCTTGACAAAAGTTAAAGTCATCTGAAAGCTGGGGAGGGAGGGGTGTCAATTTAGAAAAGGCATCCATTAAATCTGACTTTAAGGCATTTTCTTAATGATTGATCAGGAAGGGCTCAACCCATTGTGGGTGCTGCCAACCCTGGACTAGTGATCCTGGGTTCCATTAAAGGCAGGCTGAGCAAGCCATGAGGAGCAAGCCAGTAAGCATCACCCCCTCCATGTTCTCTGCATCAGCTTCTGGCTCCAGATTCCTGCCAACTGAGTTTCTGTGCTGACTTTCTTTCATGAAGAACTGTGATGTGTCAATGTAAGCAAAATGAATCCTTTCTTGCAAGTTGCTTTGGTCATAGTGTTTCATTGTAGCAATACTAACCTTAAATAAGACATCTTACTGTTTAGAGGGAGTAGGCAAACTGTGGACTCTCCACAAGAGATCTATCTTCAACTTTCCCCAAAGTCAGAAGTTTATAAGATTCAATGTTTCATGAAAGATTATGTGTAATTTTTGGTAGTCACACTTCTTGGGTTATTATTTTAAATGCACATTTCCAAACTTTGAATGACAGGTTTCCATTGGTAGTCTATTGGTAATGGTAGGGTTTGAGGGTAGAAATATTACATCCTTTGCGTTTCATGCCAGGATATGACATAGATTCTTTCCCCTGGTGGCATATAATTTATCTTTTGATATTACGCTGACCGCCCATGACTTAAGACATCATTTAGCTGTTGACTATGTAGTTATAGGGTCCAAAACAGATTTGCTAACTCAAGATTCTGTTTCTCCTGTTGGCATAGCTATAGGAACTTAAAAAAAGATAAAGTCAGCTTTTTTTTCTTCATAGATGGCATTAATTACTTATTTCTCTTAAGTGTAAGTGCTTTACCCTAGACTCTAATATTGCCAGATACACTTTTGTTCATTACAGGGTTTGTGTATCTCACTCTTTCTTTATATAGCCTATGATGACCTTAATCTTATAATTCTCCTTCACCTTTTGAATCCTGGGATCACAAACATGCTCTGCTGTAAGCAATGCTAGAAATCAAACCAGGTCTTTCTGCGTGCTGGGCACACTACAATCTGAGCTACATCTCCAACCCTCCCCAGAGAATTCTGATACATAATTCCTGCTCCCTGATACTCAAACATAGTGTTCTTGCCAATAACATTGTGTTTTTATAGTATGGTGATATGTTGTATTTTTATAGAACATTTTTTTTCTTAAGATTTTGTTTTGTTCTATACAGAGAGATGTTTTGTTGGTTGATTTTTTTGTCTGTTTGTTTTTGAAATAAGACTTCATACAAGGGTTGAAGCTGCCTAGAACTCAATATTTATACCAGGCTGGCCTCCAATTATGGCTTTCCTCCTTCCTTAGGCTCTCATGCTTTGATTATAAGCAGTAGCCATCAGACCCAGCTCATTTTCATTATTCTTAATAATGCTTGACTCATAGAATTAGTAAATAAATAATTGGCAAGGATAGCTATCTTGTTGAGTTTCTTGATTTCAAATACATCTAAAATAAGCATAATATGCAAGTGTGTAATTGGTATCAGGGATAATGAGTTCAGGTTAGACAGGGACATAAACTAGGTGGCACAGATGAAATTAGAAAACAAGTTTCTTATTGTCAGAGTTGTGGGGTTTTTGTTGTTGTTGTTGTTTGTTTTGTTTTGGTTTGGTTTTGATTTCCAAGACAAGGTTTCTCTGTGTAGTACTGACCATCCTGGAACTCACTCTGTAGACTAGGCTGGCCTCAAACTCCATGAGCTTCTGCCCTTCAAGTGCTGAGAATAAAGGTGTGTGCCACCACTGTGGGGCCCACAGCTATGACTTTAAAAACAACAGATAAAGACTTTATGCCAAAGAAGAACATTTATTCTCTTGTACAGAATGCTACAGCAGAGGTGAAAGTGAGGCAGTGCTTTTGAAAATGACCACAAGCAAATCCAAGTGTGATTTAAATTAGAAGGAAAAAGTCAGAATTGTCTCTGGCATTTACTGAAGCCGTCATTACAACTTTTCATTAGGTGGTTGAACTTATCTCTATTATGTAATAAGTAAAAACCATTTACCTTCTGGCTTCTTTGAATGAGCTTTTTCCTTTTAAACACTGCAATGCTCGGGTATTGATTAGTTTTTCAAAGAATTCAATACTTGCAAATGAGGGATATTAGGATTAATATAAAATTAATGTGCAGGCTTTAGATATATGGTTGTGAAGCACTCAATTTGGGTGGCCTGTTACTTTCTTAGCTAACATTTTACTAGGATACTTAGAACTCACTTTGTTTTATTTCTGTGTTCATTTGTTTACATTCATCTTTATAGCCAATAATTGGTCATATTTTTTAAGTATGATTATCTCAAGATCTAAAATCCTCAATTCTTTTTAAAGTAATTCTGACAGTACAACTACATTTTCATGGTCCTTTCAGAACCGCACGTAAATATGTAAAAAACGATGAGGGACTCAAGGCTGTAGCCTTAATTAACCCTTTAATTCCTTGGTGTAGCAACAAAATGTTTAGAATAGAACTCCTTTTGCAGATGTGCATAAGTGCTAGAGGCGTGTGCGCACATATGTGGTGACCACGAGGCTTCTGAAATACTTGCTTAGTGATTCCTTTGAATTTGTTGCTATGAAGTCTTAACTCATGGAAGATTGTTGAGCACCATACATGTAACTTTTGCTGCTTTGTTAAAATGCTTCCAAACCGTGTTTGATAGTTAGTTTAAGGTTGTGTTGAGCTAGAGCTACGAGGACCTATGAGGAAAGGAATAGCTTTTAGTATCTCTTTCCAAGGTATGTAGCATGATTTTTATGAGAAATGGCTGGCCCTACTTACACATCTAGACTTATATCGTCTGTTTTACCAAACATTTTTTCTCGATATTCAAAATAACAGATATATTTTAAAGATATGTTTGCCTTTCACAATGAATGGATAGAGAGTATTTGTGTAACTATAGAAAAAGGTCATTTTCTGATGATGTGTCATCATTTATCACCAAAAATAAGTCATAATCTTAACTAAACTATTGTTATATCACTTTTGCACATCATAACACTAATGTAGTACAAAAGAAAATATCCACACACTGCAAAATGACAACACTTGAGAAGAAAAGATACCCTATTTAATATTGGAATACTCATATCCATGATCCACATAAAAAGACAGGTACCTTTTAAGAGATATTTTCATATTTTTGTTTAAGGTACATCTTTAGCTTTCTTGTGAGGGAACAATTTGGTTTAATTCATAAAATTCCTTAGGAAAAATTTATTTTCTACAAATGTATACTATTATCCAAATATTCACCTTATTGTGACATCTTCCTTTTCCCGTTTTTTGAGTTTCAAGAGTTTCTGGTGATAATGGTAGTATAGTTACTCGAGATAAACAGAAAAGTCTAAAGAGTATAAAGAAGCAAAGAATAATACTTGCAACTTAGTACCCAGAAGCAACCAGTATTGTCTTTGCAAATTTATGTCCACTCTTTTCTGTGTATATTAGAATTGGGATTAATCCTCTATTAAAAAAAAGCATGTGAAATAAAAGCCATTAGGATGAGGAAATGAGTGAGCTGATATTAAATTAGAGGGACCTTGGACGCACTTTGTTTTTTATTTTACAATGGTCTACTCAAGTTCAGGGCTGGCTTTTTGTCCGGATTATTAAGTAGTGGGGAAAAGCAGCATATGTTTAAATGTGTTCTATTTTATTTCAATAATTCTACGTTCTCAGGGCTATGCATCTCAGCTGTTGCAAATTATGTCAGGCTAAAAATTGGTTACCAGCCCAGATAAACAGCTTTTTTGAGGGAAATAAATCCAAATAGAGTGAATTGTTTTGTGATTTTGAGATTAGCTAACACTCAATGTCCAAAGCATTTTATAATGCTTTGAAAATAAATAAAATAATTTATCGCCTGTCCCTGCCTACACTCAACACTCAAGAATAACTCTGAAAGTCTTGCTTGCTCTTACTATGTATAGAAATAAAATATATTTTGTTGCTCATTAGACTTGCCATTCAAAATTTAGTTAGAAGAAATCTACTAACATTTTCAGTGTCATTAAAATTTCTATTTCCAAATGATTTTGTTTCTTTGTCTTTATCCATGGTCCAAAATGTGCCTTATAAAATGAGCAATATGAAAGTTTAAGAAATCTCTGAGAAAACTGATAGTGGCATAATGAAACTTTCATATTAGATTTTTTTACTATCTTATTGAAAAAAAAACTGATGTCCTTTCCATTGTAGTTTCCATAAAAATAACTTCCTCTCTCTTTTATAGCATCATCACTGTCACTATGACTACGGATCCATTTGGAAAGTTCTTCCTCTTCCTCACTGCATCCTGTTTTTATTTCTTGGTGACTGTTTAGTCTACACTATGAGATGTTAGGCTATTGATACCTTCCTCTGGTGGCTTAAGTGAGAATATACCCTCAATAGGCTCAGGTGTTTTAACACATGGTCTCCAGTTGACATCTCTGAGTGAGGAAGGTAAGGGAGGTATAGCCTTGCCACGGGAAGTACACCATCAGGACAGGATTTGAGGGTGTAAATCCTCATTTCTCTTCCAATTCGCTCTCTGCTTGTACTTGCAGTTGAGGATGTGATATCTCTAAGCTTCCCACTGCTGCTGCCTTGCCTTCCCCTTGCTGTCATGTCTGCTTATGATGATGGCCTCTTATTCCTCTGGAATCTAAAGGCCAAATAAACTCTACCGTGGGTTGTCTTTGGCCATGGTGTTTTCTGACAGCAACAGAAAAGTGAACAAGATACCACCATAAGTAAAGGCTTTTTTCACAAGAATTTCGTTTTGGGTTACCTGACTTGTATGTAGTCTTTTCCTTTTTGTTGCTGAACTCTTCTGTATCACACAGGTCTTTCTGTAACTTATGGCAATTTAATTTCTATCTGACCTCTCTACTAAACTCTCAGTGTTCTTAATAGCTTCCTCCAAGCTCACCACGATTATTCTCAAACTCCATCTATAATTTGATTTTTGACCAATCACTTGTTCATAAAATCCTCCTCGTACATTTTTTTTCTACAGGGTTTTAGTTTGCAATATTCTTTTCCTTATTTGGAGTATTCTCCCTGTGTTTCTAACTTCAGCTGTGCTCTCTCAATGTGTCTACCCCATACTGACAGGACAGAGGAGGGGGAACTGAGGGGGAGCCCACAGCCTTGGCTTCCAATCCTGGCACAGTTGGAAATCATCTGGATGTCCTTAGGAAAGTCACAATCTCTTGACTCCATTTATTTCTTTTCAAGACAAGACAATAGCACCAAAGATAGGCAGTACGGGCCTCATGTAGGCATATTAACTAGGCTGAGAGATTCAAGCAACTTTTAACTCTAAACTCTGCTGTTTCTCACATTTTCATATCATAGATGGAGGCAGAGGCTCAATTTATCTCTATTTTTTCCTATTGGGAAAATAGCATGTTTTCCCCAAAGCTTTTAGATGGAGTGGGCTCCATCTATGAGCTCACTATGTTGTTGTCTAGCTTGTTCTCAAATGTGTGGACTCAAATGATCCTCCATCTGCAGCCTTTCATATGGCTGAAATAGTCATTACCAGGCATCTCTTATCACCATGTACCATTCAGGTTAAGAATTATTTATTTGTATTTATTTAGGGGTTTGTTTTTTGAGATAAGGTTTTCTCTGGGTAGCCCTGGCTGGCCTGGAATTCATTCTATAGATCAGGCTAGCCTTGAACTCTAAATTCCTCCTGTCTCTACATTCTGAGTGCTGGGATTAAAGGTGTGTTCCATCACTGGTATGCACTCACAAAGACTGAAGCAGCAAGCACAGGGCCTACATGGGTCTACACCAGGTTCTCTGAGTATATATTATAGCTATTAGCTTAGTATTTTTATGGGACTCCTGACTGTAAGAATGAGTGGGTCCCTGACTCTTGTGCCTGCTTGTGGGACTCTTTTCCTCTTATTTGGTTGCTGTGTCCAACTTCGATATGATAGCTTTTGCTTCATTTTATTATAATTTATTTTGTCATGTTCGGTTGTTATCTCTTAAAAGCCTGTTCATTTCAAAAGAGGGACAGAAAGGAAAGATCAGATGGGAGGAGGAGGTGAGAAGGAACTGGGAGAAGGGGAGAAAGGGGATAATTTTAATCAAGATATATTATATGAGAAAGGGTCTACTTTCAATAACAGAAACAAGATTTCTTTTCTTTTTTTTTTCTTCGAGACAGGTCCCTTTGTGTATCTATGGCTGCCCTTTGTCCTTTGTCCTGGTCTTTGTAGACCAGGCTGACCTCAGACTCACAGAGATCCATCTGCCTCTGCCTCCCAAGTGCTGGGATTAAAGGCGTGTGCTACGACTACCAGGCTAAGAAAAAAGATTTTTAAAAATATGTTTTAAGTTTTCTATAGAGTACCTAATACTGAGTATTAGTACTCAACAAAATGTTAGCTGTGATTTTCATTAATAGGATTATTATTATTTGCTTATTGCATAATTAATTATGACAGCCAGCATATTTTAACCTTTAATTATTAATAAATCATGGTGGAGCACTCATGCATATTTATAACCTATCTTCCTGAAATGCTCTGCCCACACTCCTTTCTACTCTTCTTATTTTGAATTTAAAACAGTAACAGAAAGTATGTTACTGGAAATAAGACTGGTGCCACCATTCTTGTAAGGGGTGCCAGACTATCTTGAGAGTGACACAGTCTTGGTTTTAATGTGCATTTTATGACAAAGGGGCAGGGACAATGCACCTACAAGAAATTCTCTGTGGAGGTCTTAAGAACCAAGAGACGAAGTGGAGCTGTGGCACCCCTCAAATCACAGCCTACCACCTGGGGAGTAATTATTTGTTTAATGAATTATGTCAGACAGTCCATCTATGTAAGGTCAAAAATCTGCACTAGATAGTCACTCAACAAATATCCATTAAGCAGCTGCCATGCACATGTCAATGGACTTTAGAATCAGAATAGAGAAATGAGCATAAAATTTATATTCTAGTAGCAAAGACAACCAAAGCTGGATATGAAACATTAAATTTAAGATATTATAAATTTGGTTCCTGATCAATGCAATAAAGCAAATATTTCAGTAAAGGTACACAAATGTTCTTGGTTTCCTAGTGCATATAAAAGTCGTAGTTCCATTATACTGCAATTGATACTATGCAATAGCATTATATCCTAAAATTGCTTTAGTGCAAAAGATCTTGATGATCATCTGAGTTGTTGGAAAAATGATACCAGCTGGAGTGCTTGATGCAGGGTTCCATTTATGAATGTGTGCCGTTATCTGTGAAGCTCTGTATGAGTTATATCCATATGAAAACAAATGAAATCAGATTACATGTGTGCAATGCTGGGAGTAAGAGCCATGAGAATCTCAAAAAGACCGGGTGCTTTTTCTAGTGCTGCAGAACAAGTTACCTTGGGTATCAGTGCTTTACGGCAACTATGCTTATCAGAATTCTCTGGTTCAAATATTGGATTGAGCTCTGCGTATCTGATGTGATTCACAAGGCTCCATCTTTCAGGTCATCATGGGGATACATGATTTAATATAGCTTCACTCATATGCCTGCTAGATAGTGGCAGTCTCTCATCCTCAGTGAGGCTAGCCTGGGCTATTTAACATCACAGTATCAGTTCAAGACCATCACAATAGAAACTGTAAGCCCTCTTGAGGCATGGTGTCAGAAGTCACAATGCTTCCAATACAGCGCAATCAGTGTCACAAGTTATGCCTACTTAAGAGATGAAGGGATAAAGTCCACCTCTTGATGTGAAGGGTTAAATGGAATTTGTACATTTTTTCTTACCAACAGTGGATGGAGAGTTATTATCTCACACTGTCCAGACATTGACCACGACTCACATAGGATGAGATGAAGGCAGCTACTTTCCCACTGTTAGGGAGCAGTATATTTACAACTGAAAAGTACATTCTGAGCTGAGGGAATAGCCAGCACAGCATGCCAACATGAGCCAACAAGGGGCTCATTGTAGTTGGAAAAGACATGCAAAAGTGAGTGTTTAAGAGATGGTAGTAGAGAGACAGTTGGGGGCAAAACAGCACAAAACAGTGGGGTTGTAGACCACTGTAAAGACTTGGCATTTTACTGTGAGCTGGAGGTGGGCAATGAAAAATTAAAAAGACAAAAAAAAAGACAAATTTTGTTTTGGTGAGTGATATAATTTGACACTAGAATATTTATGGCCTCCCTGGGTTGGACTTGAGAGAGGAGGCAAAAATGGAAACAATAAACCAGGCAGCAAATTAAGTCAAGCAAGAGATGGTGGTGATTTAGATGTTGAGGGCAGACCCGACAGCATTTTCTGCAGTAATTTGTTGACTTAATAATGCAGAGAACATATTTTAGAATTGCTGGTCGTCATCTCTAACAGGCTTTCAGTTTTCTTTTAAAAATTACATTTATTTATTTTTAAGTCTTCTCCCTCATCAAACACTTGAAAATGATTCAATAAACATGTATTGATGTGGGTCTTTGTACTGGAATGAACATAGTTAAGACAGAGACGTTGAATCTTTCAGAGATTATCATTAAATGATGACTGAAGCCAGAGGCAAATAGATGAGTCTATTTAGAACCACTGGTTACTCCTCAAACTATCTGTCTGCTTGGTTCTGAAGGACAGCAAGTGGATTAGAGCTAAAATAGTGTACCTGGAAGAAAAAGCTTCCCTAAAACTTCCCCCAAAAGTCATTAAGTTGATGGAACATTTTTTTTATTAAGTCTCCACTAAATGTTAAGCAGCGAATCAGAGATTCAACAAAAGATAAAGATCTCAAAAGGCACCAAGAATTCTAATGTGGCATTGCAAGGGTTAACCTCATACATAAGGAACGCGACATGAATTTATCAGCTAATATGGCAGTGCTGAGTGGGAATGTTAACGATCAGCAAAGCACTCAGCATTCTTGAAACTAAGTAATGTATATTTTAATGTGTGTGTGTGTGTGTGTGTGTGTGTGTGCGCACATGCATGTAGGTCAGAAGACAACTTGTGAAAGTCAGTTATCTCCTACTACATGGAAGACGTGGGTCAAGCTCAGACCTTCAGGCATGGTATCAAACACCCTTACCAGTTGATATAGCTTGTTGGTTCCCAGTTTCTCAGTGATTAATGATAAACCTGCTTTATAGAACGAAAGGGTCACTGTTAATTCCAGTGTTAATTCCACTATCTTATTTGTGGTTCCCAAATTCTTGGTGGTTGAAATAAATCACTCAATAAGCAAAATATTTCATGTTAATGTTACTCTTTTTAGAGTTATATGTATGTGTGTGTATATGTATGCATATATGTATATGTATGTGTGTATATGGATATACATACACATGTATAACATCTCTCTATAAAAATATACGTATATCATATCTTTAGATCAGATTTTTATAACATCATAGACATGTCATAGGGCAGCTTTATTATGTATTGTTTTAAAACACATTAGAAACTGAGTCTGGTACTTTATACCATAATCCTAGCACTCAGTAGGATAAACTTGGAGGAATTCTGGGACTTTCTATTACAATAAAATAATATTGAAAAAGAAAATCAGTAGTGGGGCCAGAGATATGACTGAGCAGTTAAGAGCACCTGTTGTTCTTCCAGAACAACCATTTCCCAGAACCTAAGAAGATGCTTCGAAATCACTTGAATTCCAGTCTGGCCCCAGTAAATCCAATATGTTTCGCCTCTGGGAACCTGAACTCATGTGTAAATACTCACGTGCAAATGCGCACACCTACACATATTTTAAAATAATAAAAATTTAAATACATTCTAGATGTCCCTAGCCTCGGAATAAGAGAAAAAGCTTTGCTGTTAACTCTGACTTAAACCTAAGTTCACTGCTTCATTTTCCTTCTCGATAAAACTAAGTGTTGAGGAAAGACCAGGGGTGTTGAGCAGTCACTATCAAGACCCACCCACTGCCAATTTTTGAAGCTCTTTGTGTGATGTGAATGAATAATGAGGGTTGAAAAGCAATGCATTAAATGGTCACTTAGGTAACAGCAAAACTCTGGCTTTATAATTCGTGTAGCCATAGTATCAATGGCTACAGATAGTAAATCTCAGGATTTACAGGGTCCCAAAATGCAGAAACTGTAATCAAAGACTTTCTACTCAAATTAAAAAGAGTTTCTCATCTGAACTCTCTAAATCTGTATATCATAAGCAACTTAAAACAAGAACCACTTATACATAATTATTTGAGTGCAATATATGTTTAAAGAAATAATGTCAATTATTTAAACCTTAGAAACGAACCATTAGAAACCATGGGTTTCTTCAGAAGACATACTTCTGGGAGAAAGTTACTCACTGTTAGCTGTCATCTGCTCAAAACTTTCTTTTTTCTACCGTGACACTGGGTAAAGAAGGTATAACTCTTCCTGTAAAGGATATATAATCAGAAACCCTATATTCAAAGTTACTTTTGTAATTTTTGATTTTTAAGTAAGTGGGCTCAATAACCTAAGTGGTAATAAACTTTCTAAATTTTAACCCATTTTATTAAAATTAGTTTATTGAGATATATGAGAAAGGATGGCTGATCCGTAGAAGAATAAAGTGGAACATCTACTTGTACTGATTTTTCTTAAGATTAAATCCACAATATCCTGAAACAGTTTTGAAACATTTCAATACAAATTTTGCTAGTTTTTTCAAGCTAAACGAATTTTATAACAATCAGCAGTTAATTTCCCCTTCAATTTCAATGTGCAATTTTAAGCAATAGAGGATATATACAAATGCTATAGTTTTTAAAGAATAAATTTCAAAATTACAACCAGCACTGTGACCCAAAAATCATCCATGTAGATGCTTAGAAAATTGGATAAAGACCTCAAATAAATATTTAGTTATAAAATCAACACAATTAGAGTCCTTATTCTTATATTCTATTGCATTTTCGGTGCACTTTTAAATCCTTGGGTCAGAAAAAAAAAATGTTCTTCTTCTTTTAGCCAGCCTAGTAATAGCAAGAAAGACATGTACAGGTGACAGCTAATAGCTAATACTGATGAATGTAGGTGTAGCCAACAAAGAATCCACTGGTTGTGTGGAATTTCTGCAAGCCTAGCTGTGTTTAAAGACTATTTGAAAAAAATTACATAATGTACAGAAAGACATTATGAGAGGGAAATGTATGATTTTCAGTAGAATGTGGATGCCTGTATCATCCTTGCATCTACTTCTGACTTTATGGATCTGTTATTCAATTATATCTTTACATTTCACATGTATTTCAGTGTCTGATGTTTCCAGTATGAATGACAACCTAAGCTTAACATTAAAAAAAAAATCACGGTCACACCTTTTCTTGCATCATGAAAATTATGACAGAGGAATAATAGTGTGATGGTCAGAACAGTGAAAATGTTTAAAAAATGCCCTATGCAGCACAGGACAAGAATTTCCCCCCTCATTAGCTCAACCACCTATCAATTTGTTTTACAGTATAACCTTGAAATCAATCAGAAATGTGTGCTGTGCTTTCAAAGAATGTTCGACAGTGAAAGTAAGACTTGGAAAGTTTGAAAATACAGGTAATACATGCCAGAGGTTTTATAATAATGGTTAGGGATAGGCTAATAATTGAAAACCAACCAAAAGTTTTATAGGGTTGGAGATGTAGTTCAGTTATTCATGTTTATAGAGCATGAACAAAGCCCTAAATTCAGTCACCAGCACTATATAAACTGGACATGATGGTCCATGCCTGTAATCCCAGCACCCAGCAAGTAGAGGCAGGTGTATCAGAAGTTTTCATGGTCATCCTCAGCTGCATAGGGAGCTTGAGGCCAGCTTGATCCAGGTGGGAGCCTGGCCCCCCAAATAAAGGAGTTCTCAGTCATAAAATTGCAAGGCGTTTTATGAAATGCTATATACTTTAGCATCAGAATGACATCCCTCTTTTGTGACTCAACTTTTAATAGTAACCAGATGTAGAACTTGACAGCTCCTCTCTCACCTTTTCAGATCATCTCTCCTACCACTTGCTCCAAATTCTGCTGTCTTCCTGACAGATTTAGTACATTATGTTTTGTATTTTCTTTTAAATCAGGAAAATCATGTTAAACCGTATTTAGTATTTCATACATTATTGTGCATAAGATTAAATCATTACAGGGGTGCTGCTTTAGAGAAGGGCCAAAGGTGATAAAGTCTCAAGAGGATAGACAGGAAAAAGGCATAAAGCATGTTGAGGAGGAGCATGGGGAAGAGGCAAGGATTGTCACTTAGAAATCAGTTAGTTACCTCTGCCTGGGGCTAGTGAATGTCGGCCATGCAATCACTATACAGAGTAAAGCAAATGGACACATTTTACTAAAGATGTCTTGTAAATTTTACATGATCTTTGCAGACTAGCAACTTTGTAGTGAATCCACACTTTGCATTTGACAGAGTACAATGATGTTAATTTCTTGAGGAATGAACTCTTGTTACATTGTAGCTTTGTCTCCTTTGAGGTCTTGGTTACAGTAAAGTTCTTGTCCTTTAAGATATTGGATTCATTCATTGGACATAAATTCATCATGTGGAAGTCATAATTGCTAGTCTCCATCTTGAGAGGACAGTTATTTCATTAAAGTCAGCCTGCCTTCCAGAGCTAATAACACACTTGTAGTGCTTTAAAACATGTCAGCTTCTTAAGTGTATCTTCTTCTATAACTTTGACCAGTTGAGATAAATGTTTTTCATTTTGATCTTGATTGGTTGTTCACACACACACACCACACACACACACACACACACACAAAGAGAATACAGCTAATGAAATAAATTGTTTGCTACATGCCTATGATTACTTAGAATTATAGTTTGAAACAATTATACTAGAAGTAAAACTATGTTTAGTTTTAAATTTTAATTTGGCATGGAGAGATATCATGGGAGATATAGAAAAATTTGAAGTGACCAACATTCTGAAATTTTCTATTAAAATTGGTCATAATTGCTACCTAATGGTTCCCAAATATAGTCTGTTCCTTCTTGATATCAACCCATGAATATCAAAAAAGCAAGACTATAGACACCAAAAAGGACAGTGTAAACTGTACTCTGTAGCTTAAGTTGGATGTCTAAGTGACAGAGAGAAACCGCCACTGATCTCAAACAAACTATCTGTGCTTTTAACCCAGTGGCCTCAGGCATTAAGAAATGTAAAAGACAAAACCAAAAGTACATAGAAACTAACACTAAGCCATGTGGTTGTTTATTTTCCCCCTTCAAGTTTCAGAGTCATTTTTAACACAAATAGTAACTTGATTTAAATTCTAAATACATTCATACATACAGGTTTCCTAGCTGGAGAGTTTCCATGCCTGGGGAAGGGGAGGTGACAATTGGTGCATTCTATCCAGCGCACGTGTAATGATAATAAAGTTGATTGGTTCAGCCTTGAAGCTCCCCCCCTTTCTCTCTTTCTATAGAGTAATTCAGCAGGGGGTGACAGGGCTCTCCCCCATCCCCACCAGCTCTACTAACAAGACGTAGGTTGATACCATTTTTATTGTTCTGCTGGGGTGGGAAAGAAACCATATGCTTTAGCATTTTAAATGGCTACACCAAAGAGAAGATTGAACCAGACCCCCTCCCCCATTCTGCTGGACTTTGGGGTGGCTTTATTCTAAATATTCAGTGGGCTTGGTTTTAGCTTAATGTCTCGCCTCCTGGACAAAGAGTATTGAGGGGCTTTAGAGGAGCATTGGACTAAGTGAAATGTGGAGTGGGAAGCTTACATCTGAAACCCACTCCTCCCCTGGATACCAGGCAAAAGCAGTGAGAGTCGTAACCAGCTGATGCCTCTTCCCGTTTCCAGGGTGAAATTTTCACAGCAGCTAATTCTAAAGGGAAGAAAAATCCCTTTCCAGCAGCGGAGAAGATCCTATCACCCAACCCAAGCAATGTAACCTTTTAGGCAGGCTTTTTAGAGAAATCCGCATTTTAAAAGACAGCATTCACGGTCCAAACCACGGGCCTGGAATCAGAGCTGGTATGAAAATATGAAAAGCTTCTTCTCTTTACACTCTGAGTGTTTGAAATGATCCGATGAACATAGCAAGTGTCTGCCAACGCTCAGCGGCTGCTGGT
>LOEQ01000717.1:234671-252870 GCA_001685075.1 Bramus lutescens | reverse complement strand
TCAGAGGGCTGGACAGAACTAGTCCTGATTTCAGCACCTCCGGCGCTGGACAGCTCCCTGCACGCCGCACCACCGCCTGCTTGCTTTTTTCCCACTCTCGCTTTGCATTACTGGAGATGCATCTAAATTACGTCCTGTTCAACAACAAGTAGATTTTTTTTTTCCTGTACGGGAATTACAGTAGGCGATTCTCTCAATTAAACTGCATTTTCTTCTTTACGGACTTGGCTGTCAGGCGTATTTATCCCGATCTCCCCTCCACCCCCTTTGCAGGAACGAGTCTTTGGGAACGTGGTCCACCCAGGGATGTAAAACTGTGCTTACCGATGCATCCCATACGAAATGCTTATGTGATCGGCTCTCTACCTTCGCCATTTTGGCTCAGCAACCTAGAGAAATAGTAAGTAACAAAGGGAAAACACGGCTTTAATGCAAAGGCAGGGACATTGTGGCAAATGTTCCTCCAGGGAACTGCATTTCAAAGGGGGAAATAGAAAATTGTTGCAGGGTGGCAAAATCGGGTTCTTCTCTTCAGCTACAGTATCTTGGTGGAATGAATTCTAGTTGGTGTGAGATAACTAAATTCTACTCAATTCTATGTCTTATAACTTGGTATTTCTGCAGTATAGTATTGAAGATGTACTCTGATATCACTAATATTCTGCAAACTTTCATATAACAATAATTGCCAACTCAACGTTTATTTTAAAGCTGGAAGGCTGTTCTGGGAGAATTTGTGACAATGCTGTTAGGAGTACAAGGAAGACCCCAGATACTACAGCTGAACACATTGCATATCTGCATTGGACATTTTCAGTACAGGTTTTCTGAGGGTGTCCTTGGATACAGTGTATTTTTAAATCAAATTAAGTTTTCATGGAGACATGGTTGTTTGGAACTGTAAAAGCATTCCTTAAAAGCATGTAGATTTTTGCAAAAGGAAAAAGAAATAGTTCCTCATAGAGAGAGTTGGACAGAACAGCCCAAAATAAAAATGATGTTTTACCAAATGTATTTTGACAAAATTTTACAGAAAATTGAAATAATAACAGATAAATGTTCTGATAAAATATGATTCTTGCCTAAATTTGGCCTAGACATCACTCCTTTTACTTGTTTTAATGATGCATATACATAATAATTTGATACAGATTTTGTGGCACACTTAGTGTATTGCTTCAAACTTCTAATATAAAAATTTATGAAAAACAGCTGACCTCATTAGTTTTGGTCATGTTACTGTCTAAGAAAAGAAGCCATTTGGATCAGTGGACGCTTGTACTATGTATATAAAAGATTTTAAAAGCTATAAGCTTATTTTTCAAGGTCATGGTTTTAGGGACTGATACTGGCACTGTGGAAATTATCTCCACATACTTTGTTCATAAGAAATATATGAGAAGACCCTAAGTATAGCATTCCATTTTCTTCTTATTCTTGGAAGCCAAGCAAGTAAAATTTAATGTGGGAATACTTGACTCAGAACAAAGTTGTCAAAAGTCAGAAAGTTTCAGTTTTTCAGTAACTGTGTACCATAGCATCATGATTTGTAAATAGGAGTAGCAAGGCAAATTGTACCAAGAATCGTATGGTGAAATATTAACCTGTACTTAGTTGGGGTGAGGGGCACAGCAAAAATCTGCTGCTTCCAATTTCACTTAAAGGAAATTTCACCTGTGAACGATGATTCAGTTGTAGTTTGGGGTCCTCGAGAAAACTTTAAGTAAATAATGGGGCCGTAATCAAATATTTTAAACTCTAAGACTTCATTGCTTCACAGTGTGAGAGAAAAGGGAGCAAGAATTAGTCATTTTGGAGCTTGAGGATGTGTGAACTGAGTGTTCTGTGGTTAATTATCTGGTAACTATAACAACTATTTATGCTATTCTTGAGTGATAGCTTTGTTTCTCCGAGTTTAGGATTTATTTTTATTCATGTCAAATTTCTCTTTCTTTTCTATTTCCCCCTTAACTTACAGGTCATGGAATCTTCTGGGACCCCTTCAGTAACTCTCATAGTAGGCAGTGGCCTCTCCTGCCTAGCCTTGATCACCTTGGCAGTTGTCTATGCAGCGCTATGGAGGTATGTAATGAACGAGAAGACTTGAGATGGAGAACTCAGTTTCAGTGTACTAAAGTCTTCGTCACATCTTGAAAGCAGCAGTTTTGTAACAGAATTAGAACTTTTATAATTGAACTGGAACACAGGAACCATATTAGCTAACTTTATTCCCTTTGTCTGTGGTAAAAAAATAGATAAATGAAACACACAGGCCTACTTTTCTTCTAGCTGATATGATGGTAGATTTAAACAAGTTCCTCACATGTAAGCACAACTCTCACATGTTTCAAGTTCCTTCTCTGTGATATATTGTTTATATCCGTTGCTGTTTAACCTCAGTGCATAGTTGGTACAGTCGAAGTTCTCTCTGCAGGAATAGGATATCAAGTTCTCAAGTGCCAGACATGATTTCAGTATGTCCTGCACAATGAGTAAAGACTGCTCTGATGTTAAAAGCCTTAAGGAAATTCCAATGTTCTCTACAGAAGGTCACATACTTTAGTGTTTGGGGTGAGTCAGATTTTGAGCAAGTTTGATGAAAGGATATCATAGAAATATGAAAGGGAATTATTGGGAACTTTTCTCTCATATTTTAAATTGCATCTATTTAATAGTCTCTTGAAATTTAATATTTTTTCTGGGTAATTTCTAGGTAATTTTTAGGATGCTAGTAAGAATTGGGCCTATGAGGTTTGGTGTGTCTACTCAGGTATTGACAACATATATGTATGTACCATATGACCAAACTTTTAAATGGATTTTATAATTTTAACAGTTAAAGGCATTTTAACCATTGTCATTGTTAAGGTGGCCTAAAATGCAGTATTACATTAGTATGCAGAAAATTATCTATTTTTTCCTGACTATTTGATATATTTAAAATTGCAAAAGTTGATGTGCCTACCTCAAAGACTTTTATGTTTTCTTAGGGTTTTATACAATCATTTGAAAAATTAAAAATCAATTACTATTTAATAAGGGATATTTATTTAGATTAATATTGATATTTAAATAAAACATTTCTGTCCATTGTGGCTTTCACTCTCTTGAAAGGAAGAATTAATTGTGAAAGATATTTAAATAGTCAAAGACATTAGGATTTTTTATGCTTCATTAAAAAAGAAAGTGTGTATACATTTAGGCCTGGGTGCATAACAGAAGTTCTTCATCGCCGCAATATTATGGTATAGCAGAGAAACACTGACAGAATGGTGAAAGAGGAAGTTTGAAAGATTCCTGCTGTTGGGATGACATTGTTGATAATGGAATTGTATGTTCAAAACTCAATCAGGCTGTTGTCCTGTAAAAACAAACTGACAAGCTTGAAGAACCCAACTTCCCATGAGTGAAGGACAATGCCTTTTTAAAAAACATAAAGTAATTGGCTAAGATATTAGGTAATAATAATAACATTATAATTCTTACCCCACTGGAGTCTTTAGAAGTAAATTCAATTTTCAGCAGTTTCTGTTCAGGTGTCAATTCTACCTTCTGTCATGCCCCTCCCCCTCTTTCTCTTCCCACACACACACACGAATAGCCAATATCAGTATATGATATGTTTGTTGATTGGTATGAATTTTTCTAAAATTCAGAAAACACAGTACAGTCACTTACTACAATAAAATTCTAAGAATTTCTGAAAATAATCAGTGTCTATCAAAACCTATACTAATGTTGAGAATTATAGAAAAGAGTACAAGAAACTGTACAAATCTGGATTCAGAAGACTTAGGTAGTCATCACTTCATTGGCTATCCATCAGAGAATTGAAATAATTGGAAGAAGTGTGAAGACTCATGAGTTTCTCAGTGGATCTCGGAGTAAGATCCATTCAAAGTGCTTCATAAACACAACCAAGTACATAGACCCTAAAACATTTTGATTCAGCTATAAGAGTGCTGGGAATCTTCCTGCCTTTTTCTCTAATAAAAATATTTAGGATTAAATTTTTTCTAGTGTTTTCTATAATGAAGTATCATTCAAATTACTTTATAGTTGATATGCCATTTTGAAACTTGTAGATGCTCCATGTAGTGCTTTCCAGATGTTTCTTAACAACTGAGAAGGCTGGAAGTATGGCTCAGTGGCGGTACCAGCCTTGCATTTGTGATCCACTTGATTTTAGTTCTCAGAGATAGCACTTTGCTATTAACACTTTTGGTTATCATGATAATGTTGATAACTTTAATAATAATAAGAAGACGAATAATACATTAAGCTATAGTATCTCCCTCTAGCCATACAACTAGGTAAAATACACTGTTACATCAAAAAGCAATCCAGCTTGTTCTCCCAGTCAACTTATTGACACAATTTTCACAAATTCACAAATTTTCTTTAAAATATAAAATGTCATATGGCAGCGTGGAAAGTAGTGACAATTCTTAGTGGAATTTAAGGTGACCATATGACTCGGTATTATTGAGAAAAGGAAGCAGCTCAATAGCATTTGGGGCAGCCAGTTGGTCTTTTATATTACTCAGTCTGGGTTTTATTTTGTTTTTCTGTTTATAAACAGAAAATGTCACTGAAATCCTTTTGATGGTGTCAAGATGTGTGTTTGTATCATCATGGAAGCCATTAACATCAGAAAAGATTTATAGCCTTCATCCACAAAAAAAGAACAAGATAATATTGTTGCTACCTTTAACAGCCCAGTGTGTGATTTATCATATGTTTAGATATTCAGAATGCAAGAACAATGGTCAACAACTCTTGGAGCCCATTTTGTGCTGTGAATCTAGATTAATCCAATTTGTGAAGAAAAATTCTCTTACATTATGAAACCTAATTTTTGTGTTTTGGTGGTTTGTTTTTTATTTTTGTTTGTTTCTTTGTTTTGTTTTGTTTGTGTTTTTTTTTTCAAGACAGGGTTTCTTTGCACCTTTGGAGCCTGTCCTGGAACTCGCTCTGTAGACCAGGCTGGCCTGAAACTCACAGAGATCGGTTTGTCTCTGCCTCCCAAGGGTTGGGATTAAAGGTGTGCGCCACCACCTCCTGGCTTGGTGTTGTTATTACTTTGCTTTAATTTCCTTAAGTGTGTGACTGCTGCCTACACACTCTTGAAAGATAACGTGAGGAAATGGAAAGAACATTGTGAGATTATAACTTTCATAAAGTTTCTCTAGATCTTTGGTTTCTCCATCTATCATTGCACAGAAAATCCTATACCTGCTAAGGAATGAGGTCCCATGTTATAATACAAATATAACAGACCAAGACACACATCATGTACAAGGTTCTTTTACAATATTGGTACTTAGTGGTTATCACAGGGTACAGTTAAGTTAAGTAAGATAACTGCTGCCCTTTCAGAGTAAACAGCTGGTGGAACATTTGATTCTGAGCAGTTTTGCTAATACTTAATTCTTAGTGTACTTTAAATCATATAACAGATTATATATATATATACTTTATATACTTTATATATGTACTTTAAATCATATAACAGATTATATGTATATATATATGTATATATACATATATATAAATTTCTTACTAAGTATAAAATCTGGCTGACACCAAGAGTATTCCAGTCTAATGGTAAATGATCACTTGAGATCATTTCTATACATAAAGACTTCTGCTAATTCTTTTTCTTAAAAGAGATACTGAAGGATATAAGGAACAGCCTAGCTACATATAAATGCTTGAGTAGCTACTGATGTTCATGACTTCACAAAAAGTAATGCATCCTTCTAGTATATAGGAGAGTTGCTTCAAAATCTGGGTGGGGTTTTATTCTTGGGCCTCAGTGTTTCTATTGGTTGATATAGTTATTATAAATATGTATGTGCATATGTAAAAAAGTGATTATAATGATTAATGTAATTCTAAGAAATTATATTTATCTAGGACAAATGAAGGCATTGTTCTCATGTATGTACAAGTTAGGTTCTCTCAATCATGCCATATCACAGAAAAAAATAAGTCTAAAGGTTTCTTGCACATGCCATGTACTCTAAAATTGGGTACCTAAAAAAATATATATATATGAAAAATGGTTTTCCATATCTTTATATGAAACCTGGGGTCAAAACTCCTTCCTTGAGTTAATTCCACTAATTATATGACATAAAATTTGTCACGTTTCTTTCTCTCTCCGACTAGGTACATCCGCTCTGAGAGGTCCATAATTCTGATTAACTTCTGCCTGTCTATCATCTCATCCAATATTCTCATACTAGTTGGACAGACCCAGACACACAATAAGGTATGATTGCTAATGCCTCCGATTCTATTTGTGCATTTGTTTCAGCATATAGCTGGTTACTGATTTGTCTAAGTATTCTAAGTAACTATTTAAATACATGATTTTAATTATTCTTTTGGTTTATGAATAAATGAATAACCAAATACAGCCTATTACAGTCCACAATCAATATTTGGTTGGCTTACAATTATTTAGTGCTGCAGACTATATCATACTCAGAAAATGTGTTTAATGTGACATCAAAGCTGTAAGTCTTCAAAGCATTGAGACACCAACAACAATATTTTTTATTTATTGTCTCAATTGTGTAGCATTCAAATGGAATGCAACATAATGTCTGTGTTTAGGTCTAATTTATTCCCATACCAATTACTATAATGACTGTATCAATGAATTATAATCATAACATCACTGAAAATCTACCTCCAAAATGGTGTATACACAATAATCACAGAGTCTACAATTATGTCTAGCCGTTTTGGAAATTTTCTTTGCTGAAAGCATTGTGATATCTAAGCAAAAATGTAGCTATTTAACCATATAACTGCTTTTTGTCAGAGAGGAACTCTATGTGCTAGTTTTGGGAATTGACCAATGTATATTGGTTGAATGTCCTTATTTTCTTCCATATGACTATCTTTACTGAACTGTTCTGCAGGAAACCCAGCCTCAAACTAATTTACCTAGGCCTCGTTGTTTCAGAAGTAATTAAAACAAATCTTATTGCAAACACCAAAACCAATAGTTAAAGTTAAACACTCTAATACTTCTTTTTAGAAGCTTTTTAAATAGATACTTATAACACATATATAAAGACTATGTCTGGTTACCCTGCTAATTTACAACCCTAAGATTTATAATTCCCACCCAAGGAATCTATTCTGAGTTTGAATAGGGCCATGGAGGTATACCTTTCTCTTTAAACCACATTGCTCCAGACCAAAAAAACCCAAGGGTAAGTCGCTAATCCTTAAGACAAACCAAAACAACAACCTGTTATACAGCCTAGAAAATAAAAACTAATTCCATCTTCTTAAATTTTTAATACGTTTCTTGTTTCCTTTTCTTCACAAAGAGATAAAAGAATAGGAAATTTATTAAAATCTAGTACATGGCCTTGTTAGGAACAAGTAATGTAACTTCTTAGAAGAAATCGATAACAGAATGGAAATCAGAGAGACAGAAAGGAGGACCAGAGGTAAACAAGAGGCCAATTAGAATAGAAAGGAAGGAAGAAGGCACAAAAGTACCTGAGTTGAAAAGATGAAGCTGAACACGAGTCTCAGATGAGAAGGAAAGGATTGTTGGAAGACGTGAAGGAGAAGGAGGCAGAGAGAAAGAAGAGGAGTGTGAACTCTGTTACCATGCTTTCTTTCTCTTTGCATCCTCCCTGTGTGCTGGGCTGTAGATCCTCTTTGCTCACTTAGCCTCTAGTCTCAGTTCCTTAACTGACTGTCTTTGAACTTCCCCATGCAAAAGAAGTGCTTCCCAGAGTCCCGGAACCAGGAAAAACAAATCAAGCCAGAATCTGAGATTGAGCCCGCTTTGAAGGTTTCCGTATAAGATTCTTACTTCCCATCACTTTTTACATCCTAAATTCTAGGGTTCTGCCTATCATTGCACTGTGGAGAACAGTGATGTTCATTAGGATATATGCTTTTAAAAACTGTTTCATATGATGTAACAAAAAGTTACTAGTGCAACTAATAGAATAGATCTTTCTATAATGTTTATTAAGAAATGTATTGTTAAGGTTCTGACCTACATCTTGCCTCACTTATAGAAATACAAATCAGACCACATCCATAACTTACATTTTTACTGACTAAATTTTTCAAAGTGAAAATGAACAATTGAAATCATTGAAAGATGTTATATTTTACTCACTATACCTATAACATTACTATTTAACAATGTAATTAATATGAAATTATTAATAGAATATTTTTATCACCTCAAGTCTTCATAATCTGGAGTATATTTTAATACTTAAATTGCCTCTCATTTGAACTAGCTACATCTCTATTTTTCAGTGGTAACACATGGCTAATGGCAACCATATTGTGATTGTGTAGATCCAAATGTTAGCAATATCCAGAAGCTAGAATGTTCAAAAAACAAATGAAAAAAATTCTCCTTACATGTCCATTTTAGCCTTTGCAAGGTTTTTGTGTCCTCATTTTAAAAATAGTATCTTTTCTTGATGCTTTCAAATATTTTGAATGTCAGAGGCAAGATAAGACAAGCCTTGCTTTCCTTTTCATTTCTGATTGTGAGAAATGGCTGGTGTGTGCTTATTAAAAACTAAAGAAAAGTTTTCTATGGTATGGTTTCTCCCCAGGAAACTAACTACAGAATAGGTTTCATGTGGTGTTGGAACCATAGTCGTCTTGTTCCAGATTGACTATGATAATTTTTGCTGCTAGTTATTGATACTTGTGGAGAGGAGTGGCTAGTAGGTGGTGATGATCATGTAGTTTTTCTCTTATTCTACATTAATTTTGTGTTATTTGTTCTGCATTGATGTTCTTACAAGCTCAGGGCTATTAATATTAGAATTATAAGGAGATTAAAAATGAAAAAAATGAAATTTTATTCTAAATTATTCTAAACAATATCAGATTTCCTAGGGGGAACAATTATGTATTTGATACATCTTTTGAGTCTAATTAAATTGAACATACTTGATTTTATATGTGTTTTTGTATGTGATGTTGTTACCATACAACATGGTAAAATGTGTATTTTTCATATAAATATAACCTATATAAACTCAAAAGAAGTAAAATTTAAAAATAGTGACTAGTAGCCGAATGTGTCTTATTTTTTTGGGGGTTATCTATAGGACTTTTTTGCTACTATAGATGATTTGTTGTTGGTCTGATTCCTATGTTTGACTTTTCTGATAAGTTTTGACTAGTGCTTAAATATTCCCCACTTGAAAAAAAATGGAAATATATGAGAAAGAATCTTGATGAGTAAATTATTTGGTACTACTGTCTTGTCTGCTTTGTGTGAAATGGCATTTCCTGCTGCTGTCCAGCATCATGCTGAAGGGTTGAAGTGTAGTTTCTCCTGACTCTCTGTTGAAATACAATTGACCTGATTAGCATGCTGTGCTCTCTGCTTGTTTTTGAATTAGAGTAGAAACAATCAAAATTATCCACGGTTTAAAAGATGAGTATACTCAATATTTAAACTATAGATTCAACAGCTGACAGTAAAATAAGGAACCAAAGGCACTATCTTATCTCCTCTTAAAATGCTGTTGTAAAATTTAATTATAACTTGCTTCATTGTATTTTGAGCTTTTCTCATAAAGTGTCTTGGCCCTTTGATCTCTTTATACATTTAAAAACCTCAACCAGGTTATTCATGTTTCACTCAAATTGATTGGCCATGAGTTTATATCATAAAACATCCTGTGTAAATGTGTAGTTTTTATAGATTATTTTTATGTTGTCTGTTACTTTGCAGTAAGCAATGAATGTTTCAGATACAGATAAACTCAGAAAATAGTTTACTTGTTCACCAAAATTCCCCCAAATATTTTTGTTTTGTTGCAAAAGTGTGTGATGTGCTTCATCATTCCAAAGATTCCGCAGAACTAAAGAGAATGAAGCAAAGTTGGACAAAATTATTTTTGTTGACTACCATGGTAGTTAAGTAATAAGCAAACAAGAAGTTAAGTGTATTTGAAGATAGCTCAGGGTTAGCATCTTAACCCCACTACTGGGTTAATATGAAATATCACACACCCAGAGTGAGTAGAACAATCCTTGTTAACAAATCAGGAACAAAACTTGTTCTGGAGACTCAGGCAGAAGCCAAGTCTTTTATATTTTGATACTTTGCCCATGACCTGTATGGAAATAGTCTCTGAAACTGGCATAGCCCATTCTTTAACAGAATTCCGTGGCCTTTAGTCACAAAGATTCAATCAGAAATATACCTAATCCAATGTCTAGTACAGAATGATTGGGCATAAACTTGTGACCCTTTCTCTAACAGGTTCAGGATGCATGTCTCAGTGGAAAATTAAATATAATTCATTCAAAGGATATAAATAAACAGAACACGGTTGCTCACACCTTTAATTCCAGCACTCAGGAGGCAGAAGGAAGGGGAATTGCTGTGAGTTAGAGGCCAGACTGTTGTATTTAGTGAGCTCCTGCACAGCCACAGGTTCTTAGATCTTGTCTCAAAAACAAACAAACAAACAAAAATCAAAAGGAAGAAATGACTAATTGTATTAGTCAACCCATATATAATGAATTATCCGTATTTTCATGAAAGGAAATTCATCATTGTACAGCAGTTAGCCAAATACTAATCTCTCAGTTGAGGCCAAACTTTTGCATTGTGTTAGATAGTGAGTTTTATGTTAATTATGTGCAGATAAAACTAGGTAAGAAGGACATGGAGCTGCCTCCTTTGAAGTGTGGACTTTCTGAAACAATACCAGTTGATCTTTATGACTTGCACATTGGTGGACCCCTACATGATTAAAGACTAAACTAACTAGTATTGCATTATATGAAAATTACCAAGGTATGATCAAATAACCTTAAGCCATTCTATCCAGCTCAAAAGATTAAAGTTTAGAAAAGCACTCAAAAATGAGGGAAAAAATAAACACTAACTTTAGTCTTAGAAGACTAGTATTCTATCAGAAGTCATCATTAGCTGGGAAATTGTAACTGCTAAACTATTTGATATGCATGACTTTCTCAATATTTAGACAGTTTGATCTCATGAGTTTTTATGTATATGGCATTGGATTGTATAATTAACTATGTATTTTAAATAAAAACTGTAAAAGGTACAGAGGGTGTCCATCTTAGAGCACTTTAAAAAAAATCACATACTCTACAAAGTTGCTTCTCTTTGTTTATTTTGGTTTTCTATACTGAAATGTGATTTTGGCTGTGAGCCTTGCCTTTAGCAAGAATCTTAAGCCATCTCTCCAGTCCACTTGACACGTTTTAATTCTGTAGTTTTTAATGGGACATTTAATAAAGATGGACCTAATTAGAAGATTATAGGCAATGGAAGATGTTTTTCTTTGATCAGATTTGAACCTTTTAAAAATGAAATTCTGCATTTGGATATCTTAAATTGTGTCAAGCCCTCTTTCTGCTTCTCCTAATTCTCTAAGACATTCTTTGACCATAGACAAAGCTTAGTCACACACACGCCAGCTTCAGAGAAGGGATGCTGAATATGTTTCTCTCAGCTTCAATTCTGTACCCACTCAAGGCCACAAAACCAGAATTCCTGCCTTGAATTTCCATTTCCCTGCATCCTGTGCTGGGAGGGATCAGTCTCTCGCTCAGCAGCAGATGGTTAAGAATGTCTTTAGAAGGAAAGCCTTAATATCCTAAATGTTCCCACTTCTAGTTACATGACCTGAAACATGATACACAGACCAACACGTTAGCTTCTTATCAAGGCTACCTAAGATAGTCCTGTATTGTTTTGAGCCCAGAGTCCAATGCTTGGTAAGCATTCCTCAGATGTCTGCTGTGATCATAGTGGTGACAATGCTGGGTTCCAGTAGTTATGATCATCTGATTCTGCTCTCCTTTGAGTCCAGATTTTCTCTTGCACAATTTCCTTCACTGTTTGGTTCTTCATTCCATATCAGCACAGTTTTTAAATGTTGAGCACCTTTTGTGTAGTCTCTAACCAATTTTATATGCCAGAACTTCAGGAATTACCCTTTATATCTCTACCCACCCCATAAAAGACCAATACGTCATCTCCCTATGCCTGTTGAACTCTCCGTTCTCTAACTCAGTCCTGTTTCTGTCAGGAACAATTGTTGCATCTTTCATCATTAAACCCAATTTCTTTTGTAGCTCAACCGACAAACTAGAATTCAAATCTGATATATGCACATATGTATTGTCTATGAAAGTTATTTTTCAAATTGTGACCACATGAAAGGACTGGAGCATGTTTTAATCATCGTTTGTATTCACTACTTTTTCTTCATTAATGTACTAGGATTCAGAAATAAATTTATTTAAGGGTTCTACAACTTACAAAACTAGGGAAAACATTGATCTTAAACATTCTACTGATGCTCCATCCTCAGTCTATTTTATTGGGTTTATTTCATCACATCTGCAACACCACATTGCTTGTGTGTTGTCAGGGTTTCTGTCCTGCCCAGTTCCCACAATCCTTAAGTCCCAAAGAAATCACACAGAGGTCTACATTTGCTATAAACTGATTGGCCCATTAGCTCATGCTTCTTATTAACTCTTATATCTTATATTAGCCCATTATTCTTATCTATACTAGCTGCATGGCTTGGTACCTTATTCAGCGAGGCAGTCACATCTTACTTCTTCTGTGGCTGGGACAAGACTGCAGAGGAATGGGCTTTCCTCTTCCCAGAATTCTGTTCTCATTGACCTGCCTCCTGTTCCTGTCTGGTTGTCCTGCCTATACTTCCTGCCTGGCTACTGACCAATCAGCATTTATTTTAAATGTAATTGACAGAATATAGACAATTGTCCCATACCACTTGTGGCTCATCAAAGTCAATTGATGACTTCTTGCTCAATGTGGTATTTCATCCCAGAACATTGTTCCTCCATCACAATGCCATCTGTTACTCCAAAAGACCTGATCTAGCTCATGTGCATGTATACTGTGTATATTCCTACACTTGGATCCATGTTTATCAGTGCTTACCTACCATCTTGTGCTGTCTTACCTGTTTCCAGCCTCACTGTACCCCTCTGGGGTTAATACTTCATTAAACTCATCCTTAAATCCATTGCTATTATTTAGTCCGGGTATTGTCAGGTTGACAGGTGTTTATTAAATGACTGAATTGTGATGGTAAATCTTAAGTGCCAACTTGAATGGATTGAAAATACCTAAGAGATTAGGCATTAGTTAAGATTACCTCTCATTGTGTCTTGAGTGCATTCCCAGAGATTAGTAGATTATAAGAGCTTTGACTTAGTGTTTAAATTTATTGACTGGTTTAAACTTTGACTAGACTTTTGGAAAGTATTGAAACTGTGAAAGGTGAGCATGAAATGAGGGAAATGGGTCACTGGGGTTTTATGTTTGTTGAGGACTGACCCATTGTGTTAATTTGATGCTCCCCTCCTGTCCTGCCTTGAAGCTAACAGCCTCATTATGTGTTCCTGCTGCCAGGATATCTTGTGTCAGAACCAAGAACTGTGGATTGAAACCTCTAAAACCAGGGGTCTTTCCCCTTTAACAATTCTATGTCAGATATTTTGTCATATAGCACTAAGAGAGAAAGTGCATATGTGAAGACAAAATCTTAAATACAAAAATAAAATAGTATATTAAATAATAGATACAAATAATGAATTTACATAAATGTACCACTTGGGTCTATGGAGTCAGTAGCTACAGTTAGTTTTATGAAGGATTAGCATTTCCTACTCTGGACAGTATCTGAGATAATTTGATAAAGATGTGTTTTCTTAGGACCTGTTTTCTCCAAACTCAAAGTGATAGGCAGCATGCTGTGACAGAAATATAGTTCCTAGGTTTTAGTCAAAGAGACCCTAACAAAAAAGAGACCTAACAAAAATGGACCTTTTCCTTGAGAACTCATGAATCATGTTTATAACCTTTCAAAGTGTAGCTATTTCAAATTCCTTTCCTGTAACACAACTCCTGCCAATAATTTCCCAAATGTGTCTTTATTATCTCTCAGATATATATGAATCTAATGACTGAAGCAAAAGCCTCTTATTTAGATTTATTAAAATGTAATTTGTTGATTGGCTATGGTGTTTGTAAAAGGATTAAATGTAATCCTTCTATATAATTCATTTGAGTCTATTTTGAGGTATTCTGCCTTCTCTTCTGGGATTCTTAGGAATTCCTTGAAACTTTTATCAAACTAGAGAAACGAATGGTTAGTTCAATTCTTAACTTCCCCAGTACCTGGCATTGAAGAACTGTTTTGTCCTTCAGTGGGATTTCAGAGACTTTCTTTTTAGTCCACTGTGACCACAAACAATAAAATAAAATAAAAATAAATGCCAAACTTTCTTTAGAAAATTTCAGAGACCATGAGAATACAAGAAGAAGATAAACAAGATGGGTTCAAGACAAGCAAAGGTGATGGATGCAAGTAGAATTGTTTGAAAGACAGGAGTTACTAAAATGGTTGAGATGTCACAAATGAACCAACTGAGAGACAAGAAAGCCAGCTTGGATGTTCAGTGACTGTTCCTATTTCCAACATCAAAACTAAGAGAAATTGCCCAAAAGGGAGCACTCATTCAGCAGATGTCAGGGCAGGTGCCACAGACAGCGGCTGAGAATGTCAGATGTACCCTGATTACAACCTGTCCATTGGTCCTCAGGGAGTGTTGCGGTGCAGAAACTTCTTGCCTTAAGCACTCCTTGCCCTCTCTCTTTTAACCTCCACTTTAGAGCTGGTCCTCTAACCTCTCCTTTGGATTACACAGCTAATCTGCGGTCTGCTCCTCTTATTTGTAGCAGTTTGGCTTCCATCTTGCAAAGAGAATGTTGTGACATTTATTGAAAAGCAAGCATTTGATTTGGTCATCCCACGCTTTAGCTCTTCTTTGGTGGTCTAAAGGGGTCATGAGAAGACCTTTGTGCTTTGAACACCATCACACTCAGGGCTGCTTCTGGGATGGCAGTAGGCTTTGTGGAGAATGAGGAAGGTAGACCTTCTGAGACGAATTATGAAAACAATCGTCTCCCTCGAGGCTGCTAGGGCCTCCAGCAGGATCAATGGCATGCCAGCAAGAAGTGAATTTCGAGGATAGCCCATGTCACAGGAACCACCATCACCCTAGCATTATTTTCCTTTGCTTGACCTTCTTCTGTCACACCTTAGGCATGCCACCGCAGAGCTGTCTTACTACTGCCCCTTCAACGCGCCATGAAATCTGTACCTGTCCTCTGCTTTTGGTGTCGTCATCTTCCTTTCTAACATTATTCGTTGATAAACACTGGCCATTCTGATTCTCAGAGCTGGGCTTTCCTAGACTTTAAAACTCCTAAGAATAGTATTATTTTATACATGACATGAAATGAATAATGTCACATGAATGAATGAACTTAGGGCTCCATCAATGAGGCATAAAATAACAAAATGGAAGCCACTTCCACAACGGAGGCCGTGTTTGGAAGAACTGCAGCCCAGTTCTGATTTGATGATGTTGCTGTTATCCTGTGATGAGATGAAGGAGTTGAGGGAAGCTCTGAAGACTTAGCAGATACTTTAAAGAACATATGTTGCTGGTGGATGTTTGAGTTAAAGCAGGTTTTTATCTGAAATAAAATTGAGAACTAGAGTGGCTCTCTGAGAATCTTATAAAGAGGGTGAAAATTATGTTTTTCTCCAATGCAGTCAACAAAACCAGTAAAAATAATAAGTGTTTATATGATTTCTAACCTTTTTCTATGTACATGATATGAACTGGTGGGAGTTTGGCTAATATTGACAAAGATCTGCTGAAGTATAGCTGCCTAGTGGAATCCCTAATATACTCTGAAATATTGATTGCTAACTAAAGTCACGGAAAGCAGATATGAGTACAAAGCAACTGAAAGGTTCCTGGAAGTAACAGGCACAATAAAGGCTGTTTCCCCTTGTAGTGTTGGAGACTGAACCCAGGCTAGGGAAGCACTCTCCCACTGACCACAGTCCTTATAATAGAGTTCTCAGTGAGCCAATATGCTGTTGAGGTTTTCCCAGAATATCTCCTAGAGATTGAAATGTGAACAGTTGGACAGTAAGCACCCTTTTCATACATAGTTCAAAACTTACATGCAAGATTGGCAGACTTGAGGGTACTGGGCAGCTTTTGAACATCCCAGGTTTTGCTGGCTTTTGCACTGAACTCCACTCAAGCAGCTTGCATTAGACACTACACAATGGAAGGAGTGTGGATAGGTGTGATCTGGAGTTGTTGTTTGCCAGCCTTAAGCAACTTGAATTTTCAAAAAATATCAGTGTACATGCAAGCAGAAGAACTTCTGTGTAAGTCAAGGCTAGTCTATATTTAGGCTGATGCTTTTATGTAAAAGAAAAAAAAAATGACCTCAAGTTCTGAAATACCTACTTAAGAGTTAGCCCATGAAGCCTACAGAACTGGAACAGGGAACCAATGACAATATGAGAAAAGGCTTCTGCAGAGATGAAAAGGATGCAAACCACTTTGAATTCTTTTTTTTAAAAAAGAGCAATACCTGAACATAGAATTCCTCCACTTGTAGTGACTATTAGTTGTCAGTATATAAAATACAAAAGCTTGAATCAAATCACTCAGAACCAAGTTGGGCATTTTTTTAAGTTACAGAAGCTGAAAGTACTTAAGTGCCCAATACACGAGACAACAAAGCTTGCTTTCTTTGGAGAAGAAAACTTCCTAAAGTAGAGCAGGAAATGTTAAGTCTTTTATTAGAGGAAGTCTCTCTTCTGACAATTTAGGCAGAAACATAACATCAGAAACAAAAGGGAGATTTCTGCAGAGCACTGTTAATCTTCACATCGTTCTACCCACAGTTGCCCCATCTACGTCTCAAGCCCTCCTTTCAATATTATTAGGTATATTCTCCTTCTTGGATATTATTATGTATATTAGATCACAAACATTGCTACAGCAAGCCTAAGGACTTATAATCAGGAAGGAAACTATAATCAGGAAGAAAACTAGATGCATTTGAATGTGAAGATTAAAGTCAGGTTTTGAACTTTTGGGATGGCAAGTCGGTTCGTTTTTGAATGTCATTCCTTAAAGGAATGACATGGGCTTGAGCTAAAACCAGTTCTTAACCAGGAAGCTGAATATGTATGAAATTCAAAAAAATGACTACATTGCAATAT
Organism: Bramus lutescens; assembly: GCA_001685075.1. Lineage (NCBI taxonomy): Eukaryota > Metazoa > Chordata > Mammalia > Rodentia > Cricetidae > Bramus > Bramus lutescens. The sequence goes on along the minus strand of LOEQ01000717.1, from coordinate 235,723 downwards.
ATGTACTTATTCTAGGCTTGTAGGTTGAATCAAAAATTAAGGATTTAACTGTTAGGTAAAGAGGAAGTGATTAGTGTTGACATTGAAAATGTAAATAGAAATATAACTCATTAATGTTCAAGATGCCCCTGTGCTATGTCAGACTAGAGGAGGCTTCAATTTTTATTGTATGTCTCCATAGAGTGTCTTTAGTAGATGGTGCATCTGTGTNATAGAGAGAGAGAGAGAGAGAGAGAGAGCCACAGAAGTTTCAAATGAATATGATTTGTATTTCTTTAAAATTCCCACTAGCAATTAGATTCTACTTGTATTTTTAAGGGATATTTCCTAATGGATAAGAATGATGTTTATTGCTTTTGCAACATACAAATTCCTTCTTCTCTTTTCTCATATAGACTTTTATTTATGTTTGATTTTGTTGTGGTGGTTGGGAACAATAGTGAAAATATCATTGTTTAGACTGCTCTGGGACAAACTTCCCAACCTGTGAAAGAAAGCTAGAAAATGAATCCCTTATACCTAAGGGATTCTTTATTTGAATGAAAATATGCTCATACTAGCTAATGATTGCCACTTAACAAATTCCCAGAAACCTATGACTTGCAAAAGTAATATTCTCTTTCCTGTTTCCAGGAGACAGGAACATGGGACTGATGTAGCTGGGCAGCCCTGGACCAGGGTCTCTGATAACATTGTAATGCTAGGCCATCGCTGCAGCAATCTGAGGGTTGGTTAGGAGTGCAAGGTTGACAGAACGACTGGTTCCAGGTGAAATGGGACCTTCCCTGAGAGTTTTCCCAGGGACCAGCTCTTCCACTTACTAAACTCTTCCAAGTAGCTGTTCTGTGCAATTTGTCCAGTTACTTAACTCCTCACCACAACCAGCCTTGGCAGACTTTTAGCACTGTAAATCAGATCGTGATGTGTGTCTGTTTGAAACCCTCAGAATAAACGGGGCTTCATTATACTCAGAATGAAATTCAAAGCCTGTAACACTATACTTCCTTAGTTGATATTAAAATAAGAATTCCTGGGAAATTGCCAAAGTGACT
>LOEQ01000717.1:170834-229413 GCA_001685075.1 Bramus lutescens | reverse complement strand
GAAGAAGAAGAAGAAGAAGAAGAAGAAGAAGAAGAAGAAGAAGAAGAAGCATGTCTGTCAGTGCCTCTCCTGGGTAGGTGTGCCCATGGGATCTTTTACTTGCCTCTGCTTCCCTGTATTTCAAGTAAAGACAAAAATGCACCCGACAGTGGTTGAAGGATTACTAAACTCTTTGACTTTCCTTTAAAAAAAAAAAAGAAAGAGGGGGAAAAAATCACAAGATATTAATGGAAAGGAACTCAGTAAAGCCAAAAATAACATATTGTTTCGAATTTGCTTAATAAGAAAGTGAGTCAGAGCAGTATAAATTGATACAAACTCACAGTTCCAGGCAGGAGAGATTCAACAAAAGCTGAGCTTACAGTGGGGTAATTTCAAATAACATGTAGCTTCTAAGTCACCAGTGATTAGCTGCACTGAAGACTAACTTTTGTTAACGCTCAATTTATATTCCTTCAGTGCTTTACTGCTGGGTCTGTATTCAAGTTAGTCGATAGCCAAAGCCTTATATTTCTAAATAAGATTGATGTATACGTCCCTTCATCCGTTTCTAACAACGTTTAAGTAGAAATAGGGTACTGTTCTATACACGTAATCCTGAAAGACACTAGTATAACAGACCTGGATAGCTCAGATCACAAGAACATAGATTAATAACTGGATCTATTACAGTGGCTAGGTTGCCCTTGTGAGTTACAACAAAACATATGCTCCAAACTACAAAATTTTGCTTAGCAAAGAGGGAGGAGCCGATTGGAGGTTTAGATGCAGTTATGTTTAACTCAAGTTCAAAGGATGGAAAACACCACTCACAAAGATATGCTTTGCAGAAAGTCCTTTTATTACACAATATTGTATGTTTCTGCACAAATGTGTATGAGGTAAAAAAATCTCATTTGCCGAGTTTTTATCAGTCATTCTCTATATTTTGTTGGAATATAGGATAAGAATATTTAATAGTCAGATTTAAAATTTTTTAATGTTATTTTTTTGCCATTTTAATGCCTAGTAGATGAGACTGAACACATAATGGCAGGCACCAGGGAACACCGGTTTGTTGTCTGTTTTGCTGTGATGAATGTAGGTACTTGTACAACTTCACCAGGCTTAAAGGACAATTCAGACAAACAGAAGGAGCACTCGGCCTGTTCCGAGTGTCAGTGAGCACTGCCTGCAGAGTGCCTTCCCTCGCTGAGAGGGGAAATAAGTGAGGCTCCATCCACTGATATTAGCACTTCTTCATAGTCATGAATTCCGACTCAACTTGTTATAGCAAAAAAGAGAGCCTGTCTCCAAGTCAAAAAGACTTGGGCAAGTCTTCTCGCCTGCTCCACACCTCTTTCTCAGCAGTAAAATGGGAATAGCTGTGTATCGTCTGCTTGCTGGAGGCTGGGTGGCTGAGGTGGATATGAGGGGCACTTGAATGCAAATCATCTTGATTGCACTATCACACTACAATCCTAAGATCTTACCCACAGAAAAATCAAGTATCTTTTCTCCCCACAGTTTGATTTCAGTTTTTAATAAGTATTCTATGCCAGATTCTGTTTTTATTAATAATTTTCAGAGTTTCGTGCCCTCATAGTTAGAAGTAAACATCTGCAATCACCACTGTATTTTGCAGTAATTTAGCAATGATAACATTAATGCAGTAAAGATGGAATAGTTTGTTGATTGTGTGTCTGCAGCAGTCGGATAAGTATTTAGGGACATTATCTCCCTGCAAATGGGCCCGATCTGCCCTCATTCTCTTACATGAAGATGCTTCTTAATGGAAATTGTCAATGACTATATTGAAAAAGAGAATTCTGTCTGAAGTCATAGCAGTTCACTTGCTTGTGGGTGTTTTTGCATCATCTCCAATTCTTTTACAATAGCCTTTGTATTTGAATAATTATAGGCAGTTGCACCACTGAATAGAAAATTATCATAAAAATACTTTGCGAGGGGAAAAATGGTAGCAAGGCTAATATATAGCTGTGGCCTTTCTTAATGAGTGTTGCTGAACAACTTGCGTGGTTTTTATAAGAAAAATGTCTCCAGCTGTTAGAATTGATAAAATTTCAGAAATGCCATGAGTTCAACTGACAAAAGATTTGTAGGTTTTCTCAGCAAAATAATAATAATAAAAAGACTGTGATGTGTTCTTTTAGAATCAAAGTTCATCTAGAATGAAGTGTGATCATATGCAACAAATTCAAAACAGGCATGACCTCCAATATACCCCAGGATTGCTGGATGTTATAAGAATTGTAATAAAATTTATTAATTTCTATACATCTAATTTTCTGTTTTGAAAATTGCTGAGTCTCAGCAAAACCATTTGAAAGATTTACTTTTAAAGAGCTACATAAAATAAGAAAGGCTTGAATGAATAAACATATTTGTAGTTGAATCTATATCTCAAGATAGCACTACTTCTAAGCCATGATATACACTGATATATAACATTTGGACATGTGTCATAAATCATTGCTTTGTGTCACACAAGGATTTATTTCAACCATATGTATTGAAAATGAAAGCAAAAAATATTTTTGCACTTTTGAGGAAAGGAAAATTCTGTGACATATGTTCAAATATGACCAGAATTAGAAGAAGTAAAGGTTAGTTGAAAATTCCATATGCACTTAGGCACTTACGTTTTAATATTAGAATAAGTATAAGATATGTAGTGTTCTGTGAAAAGATAAAAGGCTAGCCCATAGCTAGAGAGCCTTTATCTGTGATATCATCTGTGACATTTACAGTGTCAGCTCATCTTGACTTCAGTGCACTCTATGTACTGTGAAAAATAATAAATCTTTCTGCAAAATTAATATATTATAAAAGAAAAACATACACATTTCTTATCCTTGTCAGTATACTTTGGATGGGTTATGAGATACAATAGTTTATCAGATTCTCCCTCATTACCTAGGATATTGTATTTTGAGGATCACAGTGGTACATTGAGACCTTAAAAAAACCTATTAATTCTTTGTCTGCTCATTCTTAAATACTTACCTTATGACATTTGTTTTCTAGAGAGCTTTAATTTTTGACATCTTTGACTACAAGTCACTTAGTGGGAAAGGTAAGCATGCCTGAAAGCAACGGAATGGCAAAAGTTTTAAGAAACAGTTTCTATTCTTATCTTCATTTTCCATTAGATTTTTTTTATTAATATTGGTTCTCTACAAGCACAAATGACTCTCTCACCTACTTATTAGTACCAGGGACAAAACATATTACTTTCAGTTTTTCTACTAAAAAATATCTTACTGTTTAACAACAATTTCTCTAATATTCTTACCAAACTGCTATAAAAATTCCGACAACTGACTTTTAAATAGCAGTGTGGCTGAGAGTTTATACACAGCATTTTCTAAATGTAAGTGTTAGGAATATTTCCTAACCGAGTCACTCTGCCGGCGCAAAATAATCCCAATAAAGCCAAATCAGACCAGATTAAAAGATATCCAGGTTTCATTTGATACCTGTGCTCCTGGTATGGGAAGCTGCCAACATGAAAACCAGAGAGGAAAAGGGAAAACCATGTATTTATTTTCTGGGGAGCAGTTTAAATAGCCTGTGGGAGTGGTCTTGACCTTTGCTGGGAAGAGGTCAAGATTTGGAGAGCTACTTTGACCCTTCTCGGAACTTAAGAGGCACTGGGGAGGGACCTCCAAAGACGGAGGCCGAAGCTGGGATTGCATTAAGTGTTAAATATTCACCAAAGGAGAGTAGTTGGGACCTGGCTGACTAAAAAGGTTTAAGGAGTATCATAATTCTGACACTTGATAGGAAAACAAAGTGATTAGATAGATGTTAATTGTAGATATAATTTGTCTTTATTTGTGAAGTAGCTCTCCAAAGGTACTGAAGAACAGTACAGAGGAGCATTACTTTGCTGTGACATTTTTAGGTTCACTTTCTTTTTGAGAGAGGAATGAACTGCTCTGTCTGTATGCCAGCTTAAGCAGAATCATTGCTTAATCAATGAATTTTTTATATTAGTACTGACGCACACCATGGATACAAATGCTCATTTTTAATTATAGTCCCAGTTTCATGTATATAATTGGATGTGGCTCGGAAAATTTTCTCTCAAGTTGTCCTCCCCAAAATCATGATGGTGGTACAAGAGATTTTTGCCAGAGGGACCTAACTGTCTTTCCAAACATTTCCACCCAAGGCATGATGACTCCAGAGTAAATCATAGCTTCTCTCAAGCCCAGTTCTTGTCCTATCAGCATGATGTTATGATTGTAGTAGCTCTGGAAGACCCAGCATTCTAATGGAAATACATATCGTCTTTGCCCCATGTGTAAGTCTTGTCTCATTATGATTAGAAATCCAGACTAGGGTGATGGTGGCACTAGGGAGACAGAGGCAGGCAGATCTCTGAGTTTGTAGAATAGTCTGGTCAACAGAGTGAGTTCCAGGATAGTCAACGCAACACAGAAACACTGTCTCAAAAAACCAACCCCTCCCCCTGCCAAAAAGAATCCAGACTCAGTTTTTTATGTGACCCCCAAATTTCTAAGCCTATTTTAAGTGTTGGTGATCAGTGTCTAATTGTGATGTATTTGAAAAGGCTTCACTGGAGAAGGGAGACAAGAGGAACGCTGAGGTAGACCCGGAGAGCTCTCCCAGGGATTCATGTGGAGTTAGAAAAAGGCTGGCTGAATCACATCTTTCAAACACCTTGTATTACACATAGGGAAACTAAAACATAAAGAGTTGACCATAGCAAATATCAGCATCATAACTGGAAGAGAGAAACAGCTTCCTCCAGCTGTAAGATGCATTTGATGATGGCTAACATTTACCTATCGCCTGGGAAGGTTTAAAGTCACTGCACAAGCATCCTGAAATCTCATGGCAGGCATGTTGTGAAAGGAAGCCAGGCCATGTACTCATCTACTGGTGAGGCATCTATTAGCATCATTATGCAGCTAGTCTCCATTTCTTACCAAAGGAAGATACCTAGATCTGAAAATACTTACGTATACTAAGACAAAGCTATAGCCAATTAATATTTGTTGGAGAAAAGTCAGTTTACAAAGTGAGGCAGAATCCCCTTAGGATGTTTGCTTCTCTTGAAGTACAAAAGTAAAGTACAACTAGGGTACCTCTGACCCACAGAACAAGATTTATATTAGACGCCCATGCTCCCCCGAGCCCAGCAAAGATCTTCTTTCGTGTGCTGAAGCCATCGGTGTGATTGTTTAACCTTGAACCTCCAGTCATTCTCTGTTGTTTCGTGCCTTATCCTTGCTAGGCTAAAGAGTTCTTCATAGCTGTCTCTTTCATGCTTCTCAACAGTTGCTTTGTAGCCTTTCCCATCTTGGGTAGTAACTGAAGCCCTTGCTCCAAAGCCACAAGTTATCTGCTTATCCTGCTAGGACTCAGGCCTTAATCCTCATGCTAGGTCTCCTCACAAATGCTCACTCTCTACACTCTCCAGCCTGTCCTGTAGAATCTATTCCAAGACAACAGTTATGAATCCAATGGTTGGAAGAGGCATTTTCCACAATTAAAAACAAATGTCTTTATGTAAGCTTGGTATAATGGCACAGTGCTTTAGTCTTATCCCCGGCGAGACAGACGCAAGCAGATCTCTGTCAGATCAAGGCCAGTCTGGTCTACACAGGAAATTTCAGGACAACTAGAGTTACATAGGGAGACCTTATGTTAAAAAACAAAAGAAAAATGCTTTTATACAACTGCCAGAAAAAAAAAATCATTTCTAAACTAGATACCTGACAATACTCTGCATTTCTGTTCATTTTTAAAAATTTCATTCTGTTTATTTTATAATCCTAAGAGAAATAAACTATATCAATTTTTTTCTTTTCTTTTTACTTTTTAAAATTGTTTCTGATACACTGATTATAACTGAGGTTGTTTTCATGAGCATGAGTGTGGGTTTTTTGCTGTGGATATGTCACTGAGGAAAATGAAAGCCCCTCCCCCAAGGAACCCATTAAGTATACTTAGCCCTTCAGGAGCAGCGCACCACGAGTACCCCATGCATGATAAGATGGTCTAGCCTTGTACGGGTTGTGTTCAGTCAGCCACAGCTACATTGACTTCATGATTGCCACGACCCTGTCATCTAAGAGACAGAGTGTCACAGCACTCTGCCCTCTCCTTTGACATCTACAGTCTTTCCTCTCTTTCTGAGGTGTTCCCTGAGCTTTGAAGGAAGTGACATACACGTCCTGTAGGACCAAACATTATAGTTAGTTACTCTACATTTTCAGCAGTGATGAGTCTCTGTATTAACTGTCCCCCACCCTGACACACACACACATACACAAACACACACACATACACAAACACACACACACATACATACCCACACACACACCAAATATAAACTCTGATGATGATTGATAGCAGCATTTCTATGATAAAAGGATGCATGTTTAGAAGACAGCTTAATACCATGTCCATTAGGTAAAACTGTATTAAGTTCTCCCCTAGGGCCTATGACTTCTCTAGCCACAGGGTCTTAGTCAAGTTTACAGTACCAGGCATGAGTTCTCTCTAATATGGAAGCCCTCAGATCCAATCAGAAGGCAGACAGTAACCAAAACAATATTGATGACACTGTTTTAGTTATAGGCATACATTGTTAAACAGTTCATTGTTGTAGCTCATGGGATGCACATTTGGATAGGACCATTGATGACTCTTTTCCCAAGCAGCTTGCTTAGTACTTCATGGCACCATTCTGTTAACCACTGGGCAATCTTATCTCCTTGTTTTGTTTGTTTGTTTTTAATAGACTAACAAAATAGTAGGCATCCATAAAACCTTTTCATAATCCTTAGTTTTGGTTAACCCTTTCTATCCTCCCCTCTTCTTTAATGCACCCCCAACCTTCTCTTAATTCTTATCCCCAATTAAACTTTTCTAGCTCTTCTTTTGATGGGACTGTAAATGACACAGACTCTGTGAAAATCAGTGTGTTTTTTTTTCAAAGATCTGCAAATAAATTGGCTGTCTTTCCTAGATGTACTAGATACACTACTCCTGGGCATATACCCCAAACACTCTGAATCTTGATGTACTGATACTTGTGTATCCATGTTCATTGCTGCTCTATTCACAATAGTTAAAAAATGGAGTCAGTCTACATGTTCATCAGCTGAGATGTCAAAAAATGAAACTGTGGTACATGCACACAATGGAATTTTATTGATATGTAAAGAAATATGAAATTTTCAGGAAAATGAATGGAGCTGGAAAAATAATTATACCAAGTGAGGTAACCCAGCCACAAAAATTACAAATGCAACCTATACTTTCTAATGCAGATTCTAGCTTCACATACTGTGTTTAAACTGAAGTGTTTGAAAAGACCAGGATGCTAGATATGGGCACTTTAGGGATGAATTAAGGGAAGGGTGATAGCAGAGCACATTTGTGTATTTTATTAATAAATGAAGTTTCTGGAAAGTCTGAATCATTGCCCAGGAAGCATGGTCCCACTGGTTTTCTCTTGGTCAGATCACTATCCAGAATATAATTGCATGCACTCGCCACATTTCCTTCTCTTGAATCTCTCACTGGAGTTCAGATGATACAGCCTTTTGCCAGCAACAAACTGAAACATTACCTTATGCAGTGGTTCTCAGCCTCATTCTGGCAAGACTTCCCATGGCTGGAAGCCCCAGGACTGCTAGTGAAGCTGACTGGGTTAGATTTTCCTTGAGGTAACCTGGAGGAGTCGAGTTGGAAAAGCTCTCACAAATAACACTGATATGCAGCCAGAGCTGAATCACTTAACAAAGCGGGTTATTTATTTTTATTGTTATTAGTGGCATTTCACCAAGTGTTGGGTTTCATCTTGACATTTCATTCAAGTAGATCATAAACTGTGACTATATTCATCCCATGACCTTCTACTGCTTCTGTCCCCTCTCTCCATGTCCTGCTGGTCACCTTTCTGAAGACGGTAGGACGTTTTATAATCTGTGGCTCAACCTAGGAAGATTCAGCTGCCTATACAGCAAAATTTAAATATCTTCAAACTGTCTCTCTTCCATTAATCCTTAGATTATACCCCATCCACAAAACCTGGTGTTTTTTTTTCTTTGTTTGGTTAATTTGGTTTTTCAAGACAATGTTTCTTTGTGTAGCCCTGGGTGTCCTTTGCTTTGCAGACCTGGCTGGCCTTAAACCCAGAGATCCACCTGCCTCTGCCTCCAGAGTACTGAGTGATGGGTGCTAGGATTAAAAGTATATGCCACCAAGTCCAGCTTCACAAAAACTCTTCCATGGCCCAAATCATCTTGGTCACACATTTTATTCTTATAGCAACTTTGTAGTTTATGCCTTACCTGACTGACATCTTCAAGATAGAGAAGCTTCCTAGTGCAATTATTGACTTTTCGTAAGAGGAAGAAATATATATGTGTGTGTGTGTGTGTTAATTAGATTATAATGTGTCTTTATTATGAAGGTACCTTTAAAAGCAATCTTATCGAGGCAAAGCCTTACCAAATTATACATCCTAAATGAAAGAAACAACTCTGATCCAATCTTGAAAAAGTCCAGAATCCCATTCCTCTACCCTAGTATTTGTATAATTTAAAAATAGAAATTGTTGCTGGTCACTTTGTTTCTACTTTGTTATTTTCCCCAAATGCTGTCTCCCCATGTGTCCTGAAAAACGTTTCCATTAGCTCACCCCAATTCTGTGGTGTACTGACACCAGCCAGCCAGTCTCCCAGCTGGTAATGGCCCACTCATCTGCAGAAGTCAGATCATGCCTTCAAGGCAGGCATAGTTTGTTGCTTATTTTTTTCTTTTTTTTTTCCAGTCTCTGCTCCATTTTGTGCCCATTATGCACATGCTGAATAACTGAAAGGAAATTATAGAAATGGTTCAAATTATTTGAATTACTTCAGAAAACATGGAAAGATAAGAAAATTAAGAAATGTTGGTAACAGCTTTCTTAGATTGTTTTTTTAATACTGCTTATTTTCTTATTGAAAGGACAATTTTTCTATCAAATTTTGTTATTTTGTTGAATGACTTATTTTAATAATTTCAAAAAATCTATAACTTTAAAACATGTTGTGTTTGCTTGTTTTTTTTTAATTAAAAGGGAAATTCTGAGTTTTCTGATGAGTTGTGTGATTTGTGATACAGAGGAAGACAAGCTCAGAGTCTCTGGAGGCATTAGAGTTGTATATGTATGTAAACATGTCGTCCTTGTGGCTCAATACACATTTTTATGGCTAGAAATCTTACCCAAATGTCTTATCTTAGTTTGTAAAGGATTTCTTGTAAGAACAGTTTGCATTTCGACTGACAAGTTGGTCCAAAGAGAAGAACAGTTGCTCCCAAGCCTGATGACCTGAGTTCAGTACCTAAAACCTACATAATTCAAGGAAGGAATCATCTCTGCAAGTTGAGCCCTGAATTCACTATGCCCACCGTGGCTCATGCACAATCATTCTTGCACACATGCACACACATGCACGCACACACACATGTGTAAAATGAAATTTAAAATTTGTTAGATTACTAATTTTAGTAATATGCCAAATATCTTTCATATTGGACTTTTCTTTATAAAAATCTATTATTGTTATTGTTGTTATTATTATTATTATTATTTGTGTGTTTGTGCACATGTCTGTGTTTGAATACTGTCATGCACTTGCCACATGGGATGTGTAGAGATCAGAGAACAATTTTTGGGAGTTGGTTTTCTTCTCTCACCATGGAACCTGCAGAATCAAACTCACCTCATCAGGTTTCAATGACACAGTGCTTTTACTTGCTGAGTTATTTCAAGAGCTCTGAACTTTTTGAAGGCCACATTACAATGTGTACATATATATATATAATACATATATGTAGGTAGTGTGTCTCGATATATCAAATGAAACATTCATTTTATATAGAACATAATTAGGCTTAAAATATTGCCAGAGTCAAGTAAATTTTATTTAAAGTTGAACTGAAAATTGATTTTAGTTCCATTTAATTTCCAATGAAATGCAAATTCAGCACTTTGTCACTAGGCTTGGAATTCATGTCACCCTGGCATTGCTGTCTCACATTTCCTGTCTAACTCCTTGGCAGTAAAACCATTGCCCTGTCCCCATCAGTCAGCTTGACAATTGTGGAACTTTAATTGTGGCTTCAAAAATTGAAGTGTGAAAAGTTTAATGATACTTTTATATTGGTTATTTCATTTAAAATATATAAATTTTAAGGGCTGGGCAGTGGTGGCACTTGTCTTTAATCCAGCACTAGGAGTCAGATCTTTGTAATTTCAAGACCGTGCTGGTCTACAGAGCTAGTTCCGGGACAGCCTGGGCTACACATACAAACCCTGTCTCGAAAAACAAACAAAAGTTACAAATATATAAATTTTGATTTGCTATAGCTGTGCATATTACTGACAGCCTCAAATCAGTCATAAATGTACAGTGCATTTATTTATGTACAAAACAATTTCAAAATTATCTTTATTCAACATTTGTTAAAAATTCAGATTTCAAGGTTTCTTTTTCTTTTTACTGATGCCAGAAAGCAAAGAGAATATTCTTAAGAGCTATTCCCTGTGGGGTTGTGTTATTTATTTTTTTGACATTATGATCTTGTTAAAATCATGATGTAGTATGCAAGGTTTGAACCATATTGTGAGTACTTCAAGATTTCTCATTTCCACTTTTCAGTGCTCTGTAATGTGCTGTTGTAATTTAAAACCCTCTTTGTAATGGTGTCAAGCATTATCATTGAAACAAGACTCTGAAGAATCTTCTTTGGGCATGGGAAAGAGGTCAGGCCAGGCAATTACACTGAGTAGTCATGACATGGTCTCCAGTTGCATTTATTGCAACTCCTGTTAGACTTCTCTCTGAGCAATCTCTGCTTTGACGGGATGACCCCGCTAGCATTTGAAGGCAGCCAGAGGGATGGTTTGCTTTCAGACTCCTAGGCTTTTCCAGGACTTACACACACGTATTGACATATCCTGGTTTAGGGGAAGGAGGGAGTCCATGCCCTTCATTCCTCTGGCTTTGAATTTTCTTGTTCTCAGCATGGAAGAGATCGTTTGGATAGAAACTTCATATTGATTTTCAGAGCAATCAATAAAGCGATTTAACTTTCCTCTTCTCTCATGCATGATCAGTCTCTGTTCATTAGAGAAAAGCAAAACAACCTTTCACCTTGACTTTATTACGGCCTTTTTTGTTGTTGTTGTCCAGTTCTGAAACAGGCTTGCTGGAAATCAGAGCAGAGTCAGTTATAGTGAGAGCGCTTCACAGGAAAACTGGCAGCCCAGGATTGGCTCTGAGCTACCTTTGCTTTTGGTGCTATCTCTTAAAGAATAGGTGAGCTCTAACTACAGAGGTTCTGTCCAATGGTTGTTTTGCACCCGCAAGCTCAACTGTCCAGTATCCTACTCCAATTGGCAGTACCATCCTCACCCTAAGTGTGACTGTTACTCCCATCACAAATGAGCACTTCTTCAAGATCCTAAGCTTTGTGTCTGCCATCTCAGTCTTCTACAAACAAATCTATATTGTTTTCTCTAAGTATCGAAACTACAAATATTAAATGTCTTGCCCTAGGTCGCATAGCCAATACAAAGTAGAAGCAAGTATTGAATTTAGGCTTGTAGCTGCAGAGCCAAGATTTTAGCTACAACACATAGACGTGATTATTTAGGATGAAGGCTGAGGACAATCTTCATCAAATACTGGTGTTCCCTGAGAATTCATTATAGAACATAAAATATTAAAATTCTGGATCATTTAAAAAGTCTTTCAATGTAAAAAAAAGTCATCTTAAATGAAAGATCCTTTTGCAGCTTGAGGCAAGCTGCTATGTATGTTTTCTTAGTTTACATTAGCAGCAGTGCATTCAAGATTAGTTACATTTCAAGTGTCTCTCCTTAATCAGAGTTGGTATTACAAAAATATGCAACCTAGCCAAAAATGTTTGCAGTCTTTCCGTTGGCATTAAGTCTTGATAGCTCTGTAAGAGTCAGTTCTAGCCCTAAATCATTTCCATTTCAAAGCTAGAGATATCATGACTGTCTTTTACTGGCCCCAAATGATCATCAGACATCTCATATGATTTTATAGGTACCTAAGAGGAGGGACAAGAAGTAAAATTCATATGACTGTAAAGTTTTGACTCAGTTACGTACCATGTTTTTGGCATTTTAGCTAAATCAAATAGAATTTTCTATAGTGTCACATTATATTTTACTGTTCTATACAATTCTCCTTTCATCAAATATTAAAGTCATTTATAACATTATTATAAATGTTACACTATTGAAGATTTGAAGATGATTTTGATAATTGGGGCAATATTCTATAACATGAAGACAAAACGTGCATTGTTCTTTGCTTCTCCTTGTTCTGCTGCTCTAGTCACACACTCAGCTGCCCGGGCTTTTGCAGCCATTGATGGACTTGCACTTAATGAGCATGCTCACTCCGCGATGGCTGACATTTTGCTATGAGACTTCCAGCAGTGAATTCTTGTCAAAAAAAAATGGGTTTTCAGATCACTAGGCTTTCCATGATTAGAGCCTTTGGTACAGAATGTCAAGTACATTCATCAGTTAAATGAATTAATTGCAAACGAGCAAAGTTTTGGTAACAAGAAGAAATTCTGTCAGAGAGAAAAGGCTGGGATGTGGAACATTTCCTCTGCTTGCTGTGAGCCTCAGCTTCCACTTGTCAGGGCTTCTCAAATGAACTTCAGAAGGCTGTTTAAGAGTCGACTTTGGGTGAAATCTAAATGAATTACCATTAGTATAACAATAACATATATTGATCTATAAGACTTCAATATTAAGAAAAGAAACAAGGCTGTATATTATCTTGAAGACTACATGCATAGTCAAATTGACTTTTAAAGGAAACCACAGTGATTATATATACTCTACTGAGAATAAAATTAAAGAACAAATTCAAATCCATTGAGTCTAGGAAAGAATAAATCTTTTTAAAGAACAATTTGAACCTTGGGTAAAAATCGTATTGAAAATAACAATAATGAAAGAAGCAAGAATTAATCTCAAATTTTATTCACCACACCGTAAGTTGGTTTAAAAAAATACACATTTTAACTCCAAATTAATTTGCTATAATTTACAAAGTCGATTAAAAGCAAATTTAAATTTGTTTTCCTATTTTGTTTTCATATTCTTCTTATCACTTATGAACCAAGAACATTTTAAAAGGAAAAGAAAAATTTTAGAGAAAAAGTCATTTCTCCCCCAGGAAAACCAATATGCTGGTGATAGAATGACATTCTCTTCATTGTTTATTGTTCTTATGTTGAACAGTGGGTGTTTTGCCTGAATTCATGTCTCTGGACCACATGTGTACCTGGCGCATAAGAAGGCCAAAAAGAGGGATTGTAATTACAGACAATTGCAAAGGGCCATGTGTGTGCTGGGTCTCCAACCCCAGTCCACCAGAAGAACAGCAAATACCCGTAGTCACTAAGTCACCTCTCAGCCCCATACGCATTCATTTTAGATTAGTTGACGGTATTGCTCTTCAAAGAATCAAATTTCATAAAGGGGATATATAATCTTTCTTACACTGAAAAAGCCTTGAATTATATTATTAATGAAAGAATGCTCCAAGACTGTTCTATAAAAATCAATATCCAAACATAGATGGGAATACCTGTGAGCATATATAATGTGAAGAAAGCCAGGTAATGGTCAGAATGATGGCTGGTGGCCACTGCAAGTTGAGAAAGTTAAAGAATTGCTTAGAAGCTAGTGAGATGGGGGAGCAGCAGACATTTTCAAGACCCCATCTCTCATGCTGGGTGACTGGGGCATAATAATATGTTAAATGCTTGAGTTACTTGGTGATTTAAAAAGGAGAGACATGTACACATTAGTGAAAAAAATCTTCCAAAATCCATGAGTTATAATCAATCTAATAACTTATCAAAAATAAGAAAAAAAAATTAATTGTAAATGCATTTGTCTAGTGACTAATTTTTTTGCTTATAAATGGTATTTTAGGTATTTTTAATTAGCAAGGAAACAACTGTTTTTTAATTGCATAGCATTTTTTCTGAATATGTATTTTCTATTTAAAGCCAAAACATTATTCATACAAAATATTATCTAACCAGTTTCAAGTAAAAAATGGAAACATTTTGGACTGGAGAAAAAGGAGGAAAAGTAGAAAGGTGTTTTTTCCTTTATATCTCTGTTAACTTGTATCTCCCTTTTCTCCGTCATATTTCCAAACACATACACATACACTCACACACATGCACACACACACACACACACACACACACACACACACTTCAAAAACCAGGAAGAAATAATAAAATTTGGCTTTGCTGGGTTCAGTCTTTTAAAATATGAAGCTCAATTACAGTACAGCAATTTACAAATTTGAGTCTTTCATAATCAGAGTGAATACATTCCATGTTGCTTTAGATATCACACATCTCTTATGTGAAAGAAAAGGTAGCCCAATAAATATGTCAAAGGCATTAAGAGTTAAGAGTATCCAAAAAGCAAAAACATGTAAAATTTAGAAGCACACATGCATATGCATGCCACACCCACAAACCCATACACACGCATACACACACACACACACACACTGGTTAAGAATAGTAAATAGTAAGAATAGGAAAGTTTGGTTTAAATTAAATGACTGCAGGATCATCTGACTTTGAAATGTGTTCTGAGATTTGTAGATCGCTTTTCTCTGCCTCCCTCCTTAGTAGTCCTAACAGGAGAGAGACAACCAGGTCTCATTCTCCACTCTGTTGAAGATAACCAGGTGGCAGAGGATAGTGATAATTATTATATTATATTATGAAGGTTATTGTCCTTCTCAAGACAGGAGGAAGGAGCTAACTTGACACAATAAAATGAGAATGGAGAGGAAGAGCTAGGGAAAGTTCTGGGATGGAATGGAATTGGGGGAAAGAGCCTGCGTAGAAACTGGAATTTGCTGAAGAAAAACATGATGAGGTAGCCAGTAGCCAGTAGAGCAGTCCCATTCCAACCTTAGTCTGAAGAGCAGCAGAGAGGGTGTAGGTGGGCCCCGAATCTCACCGTGATGATGAATAATAGCAGGCATTAGAGTTTAGGAAAGGTTGGCTTTAGTGAGGGAAGGATCTGAAAGAGAACCAGTAGCTAAGAATCAAGATGCACACCAGACAGGGCACATGGGTAAGAAATGGTGCCCTCTCAGGCAGAGCAGCTATAGAGGGAGCTGATGTAGGGTAGCAGAAATGAAGCAGAGATTCCAGTATCTCTGCTGAAGTAGGAGCCAGATCCACAAGACATAACTTTTGGATCATTTCAAAATGCCGTAAGATCCCTTTTATTCTATTATTTTATATCTATTTTATTTTCATTTTAAATTATATGTTCTTCCTTGGAAATTGACTTTCTGAGCATTGGGTCTGGCTAGATTCTGCTAATGATCATTTACTGCTAGGCCAAAGTATGCAAATTCCATTTATCACATTCAGTTCTGTATCAGACAAACATGACTACCGAGAGTAACACTTTTACTAACCACATACATCATGGTAAAAAAAAAAAAAGACAAATTCCCTTCAGTTTAGATAAATGGCAATTTTTTATTCTGCATAGGTAGTATTTATTATAGGTCTAAAAATTATTTCAGTTGATTCTTTGTAGTACTTGAGCATCATAAAGTTCACATCAGTATTAATCCTGATGGATAAGAACAAAGCAATGGGTTGGGGGTCATGCACTATAAAAATTAAATGCACTTAACTCTTGTGGCATGGATCATTTTCTCTGTACGTCCATTCCGTGGTGTTTACAGGCTGAACACTTAGAAATAATGTGGCAGCTTTCAAGTTCCTTTGTGTGATTCCCCAAAATGACTGTGCTGTAGGGAGAAAAGACAACCTTCTAGGGCTGGGGAAAGTTCACAGAGGTTTCAGGTGGGCTGTGTTCTGCTGCTGATGGGAGGGAGGACCTGCTGTTCTTTGAGCTTTGTCTGGGTTTCCACCATATGGACTCCGAAACAATGCACAACAGGAGTAAATTTGATCCAGTCACCAGCTGCCTAAGATACACATGATGCTTCAATCAGAGTAAAAATAGACACCTCTGGAAGGTGAGAATAGATGGGACGGAGGGGTGGTCCTGGATTCTTTACAGAAAGCCAGTCAAATTGCGACTAGAGATATGGAGGATCAACGTGTCACTATCTAAACACAAAAGGAGGTGAAGTGAACATTTTGAGCAAAATGAGGTCAAGGAGATGCAAAGATTTCCAGATACCGAAATGGTCACAGTTCCAGGTTATAGTTGAAAAGGTCTGAGAAGGAAGAAAAAGAAATCGATGTTTGTTATGCCAGTACACAAACCTTTCACCTCTGGGGAAACGCTCTGGATTCAATGTCAAACCAATTTTGTGAGATTTACCCTTCGATCAGTAGGTCACAAACAACAAAACATTTTACCTGACTTACAGGGTTCATGTTCATGTCTGGAAACAAAACCTTCAGAGTTCATTACAGAAACAGTGATAGTGAGAACATGGGAGATTGCATGTTCAGACAAAAATGGTGCTCTCTCATATAACTCTTTCTCTTTCCCTCTTTCTCTTTCCAACCCTTCTTCTCTCTCTCTTTCCTTCCCTCTATTCCTCCCTCATGCTTGTTCACTCCCTCCCTTTCTCACTTTTTCCGTCTATCTCTCTTCTGTTTTAGTAGAAAGCTCAGATTAGTTGGCTAGGAAGGTTGAAACAAAAGCCCCAAAGAGCCCATCAGATACCAGTGGCATCTGTCAATGCTTTCTTGTACCTTCCTTGCTGTATGCTTCTTGTTGAAGGAGGGAGGCTCTGGACAGAGCAGCAATAAAACATCACTGAGATGTTTGGCCAAAAAAAAGAAGCCAAATCTTACAAATATACTGATGTTCTGCCTGTGTGCCCCAACTCATCTCATGAATTCTTAACATTCTTTGTTGCTGGACCTTGTTATTAACTATCACACAATCCCCATAGGATTTTATAAAGAATTAATTAATTTTCTTCCTAGGGAAAGATGGGATGAAAATATCAAAGGGAGAGCTTGAGATGTCATGACTGAACTAAGAGTGATCATCCCATGCCTCTGGTGTCTTCTCCCTGTCCATGATGTAAGATGTCATGAACATCACAAGCTGACGAAACCTGCCTGTTTCTAGAATCTTGCAGACCCACCACACTGAATTGGATCCAAAAAATCTGATTCCTCATGTTGCATATCAAAAGTGCTTAAGAGCTCTCATTTTCATTACTCTATAGTTTGTTACATATTTACTTAACTGAAATTCTGAAGGAAGAAAATTTGTCTAGTTTTCATTTAAAATAAACTAAAAAGACAAGTAAGTGCTGAGCTTTAACAATTTTTTGTTCTTATTGTCTTGGAGATCCCAACTGTAGCCTCAAAAATTCCATTATTTTAGAGAAGCAGAAACTCAGATTAATTATAGATAATTATAATTTATTATTATGCATCCTTTCATAAAGGCACAAACTATATATTATATAATCATACCAGTACAATAAATATTCAGAAACTCTCTTCTTATCAAATATAAGAAATGATCTGTAACTAAATTTTAAACATATCTTTTGATTAAAGAGCACCCCTAAGGTAAAAAAAATAAATAAAAATTATATGTTCAATAATGCCTGAGAATAGATACAGCTTTAAACACTTCAGTGGGCTTGCAGTTCTTTTCTAAGTACAAACGATTTACAAAAATACGTATTCGTGGTGCCCTCTTAGTATTTTGAAGTTAATGGAATGATTTTTGCGTGAGTTTCTAGTGCCAGTGCTCTCTGAAAGGAAGGAGAATCCATCAAAATAAGAAAAGCATCACATTCAAAGACTTATGTCGTGAGATTTGTTATCACATCACCAAAGTCAACAGACGTCCAGCCGTTTGCTTGCTCTTTAATTGTTTCATCCACATGATAATTAAGCATTCATCACAATTTCTGTATTGAATAATGAAATTTCCCTTCACTTTTCTGTATCATAAACATTGGCTTTCTCATAAGGAAACAGTGTGGGAAGATTGTGGATGGATGTGACAATGAACTTGTTGAGTGACAAAGAGGTTTGTCCTAGAATTGCAGGGCCCCCGCTGTTTGACTAAAGGGAATGGACACCAGTAGGAGAAGGAAACTGGGATCATTTGACCACATTCTTAAGTGATACCAAATGTCTAGACATCAACAAACCGCTGGACAGAAAGGAAGAGATCAGAGCAAGCAACCTCATGAAGTCAGGCTGACACTCCAGTGAGTGTTTGGAGAGAGTATCCGAAAAACACCCTCTCAAGTTAAAGTCATTCCAAATCCAAGTCAATCTAGAGTAAACTGGGATGGATGGGGAGGGAGGAATTCTCTGCAAAAGAGAAATGAATGTTCAAACATATTCCCATCCAAATTGGTGTGTATATATAACATTATAATACATTATACACACACACATACATACACACACACACACACACACACACACACACACACATATATGTAAGAGTTTCTTGTCCAAACCTTTCCTTCTCCAGGCCCCATGAAAAGGCTTTCTGAGGTTATTCCATGAGCTACGTTTGGAGGATATGGAGCAGGGGAGTTCTGAGTGAATAAATGCTCAGGCTACAGATGATAGGAAATTAGCCCAGCTCATTGCCTTCCCCCAGTAGCTCATCAGCCTAAGAATCTTGTGTCTTGTAAAAGAAAATCATTGCAATAGTTCACACTTAGATTTCATCCTTGCATTTCCAAAGTGAGTACTGGAACTTGTTCTATATCAGTTACCAACATTCCTCTTACAAGCACCCTGTCCTGTGAGTCTATGTTCCATAGGTATTTAGCAGAAATACCAATTTGACGCACTGGTAAACACAGAATACCAGCAGATTGCATAGTCTTCAAGGAGCCGGCACAGCTCAGGGATGTGCCATAGATCTAAGGAGTCAGCACTTCCATTGGACTTCACAGGGCTCTGCAGCTGTCAGCTCCTAAATCGCCACAGTGCCAGCCTTCAGAAAGCTTCATTTTTAGAAGCAACCCTACCAAGGATTTACATGGAATTAGTGCTCCCCTTACCTCCATTTGCATGTGTGTGTGTGTGTGTGTGTGTGTGTGTGCGTGTGTGTGTGTGTGTACTCATCATGATTAAGGGCACACATGGAGGTCACATGGTAACTTTATGTATTACCCATAGCTTCTCACCTTCTTTAAAACATGGCCTCACTTGTTCACTGCTGAATGTGGATGCCAGCAAGCTATCCTAGAATTACCAGGGATTCTCCTGTGTCTGCCTCCCATCTCACCAGAGGAGCACCGGGATTACAGATGTACATGCCCAGATTTTTCATACATTCTGGGGATCTGAACACAGGTCCACACACTTAGATAGCAAGCACTTTACCCATGGAGCCATTTCTACCACCCCATCCCCATTCATTTTTATGGGATGGAGTAAATGCTGTTAAAGAATGCAAGTCCAGGAGTACAGTGCCTAACTCTGAAATTTATGCTGGCACTTGCTCTAGCTGTAGTTTGAAGTCCATAAAATGCATGGGAAGATATTGGTACTTATGTCATAGTCTTATTGTAAGCATCCAGTGACAAAATACAAGGGGCATACTTCCAAGATTATCTGGCACGTTATTAAGGGATTAATAGTGTCAACTGTGGTTGTTCCCACTGTTTCACTATTGTGTCACACAGCAAGAAGGATGTTTGATGCCATCATTGGAGACATTTGTGCTTGCTCAAGCCGATCAGCCTTACACGAAGTCTTTTATTTTCTCATTACCTCATTATGGAGCTGTGTTAAGGGGAAGATGATGTAGGAGGGTCATCTGTCTGTGTTACTTTCATTGGTTAATAAAGAANATAAGCTAGCCGTGCGGGAGCCGGGCAGGACAAAAAGCAGGGCCCACTCCCCTTATTACTACAGAATGCAGGCCCGCTCCCTTATTACTACAGGAAGACAGATGTTCCTTTAAAGAAAAGAGTTTTGAGATATGAAACTCACAAGTTTACTTTGAGTATTCGAATGTTATTGAACTCTGTGACATACTGTTCTTAGCATTTTTTATACAACAAGGCTCCCTGGAAAAGCAATTTTAATCTATTCTCATGATAAAGACATTCATACCTTCGGATGGGTTGCTTTTTGGGGAAAGCAAGAGACACTTTGCTGTAACTGCTTCTTCGTTTCATCAAAATACTAAAAGAAGTATTAAAACATCAGAGGTTTTAATTAGCTGAGTCCTGATCAATTCGTGTATTAGTGATGAATTAATTCAGTGTAACAACTGAGGTATCAGAAAATTTCACAGTAACTCTTCCGCATACATCACTCTTTTGGGCTTCCATCATGACAGTTGAGCTTACTGACCATCAGTGAGCGTCTATCCCGTCACAGTACACAGTAAAAAAACAGTTTTGCCCCAGTGAAAATGTCAGTTCCATTTGCACATTTCTGTGCCTTCAGTTTCCTACCCCATCCGATATGGCTTAGTTGCATCCTTTGTAAATTGGCGGCAGAAAGAGTGTCTGTTTTAGAAGGTTACGCCGAGGCTAAAGATAATAAAGATTATGAAATAACTAACAGTTCCTGTCATAGCTGAAAGTGTTCCTTTCATTTTAACTGACTGATATTACATTTAGATATGATCTAGAAAGAGCAATAGAGAGTACTTGAAAAGAAAATGAATCCTCTGTTTACATGTTTTTACCAATTGCTCCCCCATAGGAATAACAAGAATTCTATTCCAACTATTCTCTTCTTGCTTTATTTCTTCTGCAATACTTCACATGGTACTTCCATGTGTGTACATTCACCTATGTATAAATGTGCATCTATAACAGCTATCCACATGCATATGATGCTTTTGACATAGTGGATCACATACATGATGAAGAGTCCATCAGATTATGTTGTCTAATGACATCATAACCTTCTTAGTTGGAGTAAGTCCATTCCAGGATATGTATACAGCAATGATATTTATTAACAATACATTTCTCAGAACTGTTCTCTCATGAACCCATCCATGCAGCAATAGAGGGGTTAGGTTCTATGAGTTGCCTTTAAAAGTATCTAGCACATGCTTAAGAATGTGATAATAGGTATTAGCTATTATCATAACGGTTCTTTTATCTTGTTGTTCTATACAAAGAACAATTTTCTACATTTGGAGATATTTGTACTTGCTCATGCTAATCTTTTGCATAAAGGTCACTTTTTTCCTTATTGTTTATTTTCTTATAAAATTATTTAATTAATAACAATGTCTTACTTATATTTAAAAATTGACATTGTCTAGTTCATGTGTATCATATATTAATTATATAATCACATACATTTGCATAAATAATTACATTTCATGTTTTAGGAAAAATTCTAACACCACCAGTTTTAAGGTTAATACTGGCTCTCTTGACTGGTTCAATTGAACATAGACAATGTTTGGCTGGGGATCAAAGCCCCCTCCTCTGGACCTGTCACACCTACTCTCCTTATATAGAGAGTTCAGCTTTTTTAAGAAAAGATTCTTTTTTTTTTTTCACATCCAAGACACTATTGTAGGAGCTACAGGGAGGTCTGAAGAAAGACTTGTTCATTTGCATTACATTGAAGCTACCTGGGACTTCCTATCTTCTGACACTAGGTAGCCAGGCCTCCCTCTTCACGTCTTGTCGTTTTAGGGTAACCCTCCAAGGAGAAAAAGATCTAGTACAGAAAGCCTCCTACAGCGTTCAGCTGCTACAGCCACAGGCCTCCCACAGCTGTGAGGTGTCACTGCTAGTGTCTCCTGGCTGGGCTCCCAGGTGACCTGCAGGAGATGAATTCCTCAAAGAAGCAGTGTCAGACAGAGCGAGGCAGGGATGGCAAACCCCAGAGACTTTTGCAAATGCATATCTTGGGTTTTGTGTTCGCTCAGAACCCTGGTCTATGCAAGAGAATCAAATTCAGTGTAACAGAAATTTGTCTGGTCAGGCAGTCTGTGGCTCCCAATGGAAAATCCACAAACAACTCAACATTGTTGATTATGAACTGTAAAGGTTTTTCCTGGCATCATAGGGAGAATGACCTGTCTTTGCAGTTCCCAGCTCTATTATGGAATCTAGCCTATATTCCTGAGAGGTGTTCTATTATGGTTAAAATCAAGACCTGGTCCCTGTAAGTACCAAGTTGTGAATCCCAACTCTGTCGCTTCTTATCTATGTGATGCTGGGCACATTTTCAACTTCCCTGTCTCCAGTTACACTATCTAGATAATTGGAGTGCTACTACAACTCAGTCTACCTTGTCTTGGATTTTAAAGACTGAATAAACTAACATGTATAAAGTGCGTGGAATGACTGGTACTGCCACATCTTTGCCTTCATCTCTTAGGAGAGGGGAACAGTTTTGAGTCAACCTTTCCATTTCCATTCCTTGGCACAGGAACAAGGCTTAACACATACTATGGGTACTGAGCCTAGTTCTCAAAACTCCAATGACTCTGAACAAATACTCCAGGGTAGACATCAATAGCAGATATGTATGTGTATGTGTCCGTATACATACATACATATATATATATAATATATATATATATCTCTCTCTCTCTCTCAGAGAGAGAGAGAGAAAACACACAAGAAACATGAAAAATAAACAAAAATCCCTCCACACTGTAATAGTAAACAGAGTCTCCTTGGGATTGCTTTTCTATCAAATTGAAACGTCCTAGTGACCAATCTTTCAAAATCCCCTTCTGAAATGCAGCAGCCTGCCAATTAATTAGTAGGAACACTTAGACGAAAGGACAATGGTACCTGGAGAACTGAGCAGTTCTGTCAGCCTCGCAGTATTTAATTAAGCCACAGACCATGGAACACCTTTGTCTGGTAATTTAGAGCATACATTTGCACTGCAGCGTGTTTTCTGATCCGGGTCTTCTGCAGAGGTCCCTTTCTGCCGGTCATACGTGTTCAGAAATAGATAAACAGGCAGCATACTCTGATCACACCGAAGGTACAACAGGGACGGACTCCCCGATTCTCATCCATCGGTGGTAGGGATTTGGAAACCGGCTTCATACGCAAATACACGCAGAGCAAGAGGAGATTTGCTCACTTTCCAGGAAACTGGCAGGAGAACCAAGTGGTGTGAGAGAACCTGAAGCAAACTGGAACCAAAGCTGAATGCTTTGCTGCATAGAGAGCTGCACCCTGGTGCAGCACAATTTCCTCTCTTCATAAAAGCCCAGGGCGTCTGGCTCCAGGAGGTGGGAGAGCTTAGGTTCTCAGCCTCTGCACCTGCTGCCCCTCACCCTGCAGAGCTATAGGTTCAGCCAGTATGAGTTTTCGATGGTACTGGCAAAGCCAGTAATTTGAATGTAGCGCATCCTGTCAAGATCCAGGATTAGAAAAGAGAGGCCATGCTAAATGAATCATTTTAGGAGAATCCACTCTTTTAGACAAAAGAAAAAGCCTTATCCATTGTTGGTTGCCAATTGAAATTGCATCATGGCTAGTTGTGGCAAGGAATAAAATCAAATGCATTTATTTAGCATGGTATAGCTTATCTCTGAAGGAAGAGAGGAAGCTCCTTGGTGACCAGTCTGAGCCAGCTTCCTTTAGAATTTAACGTCATTCTGATTTGGTCATGGTAATGAGAATGGTACAAAATAAAGCATAAGACAGGGCAACTCCCCATAGCCTGAGGTTAGCTCAGGAGGCTCATGCAGAGAAAGGGGTGGGGTTGGGGAGTTCCCATTCTGTTCTTCTCAAAGAGCCCTCTTGTGTTCTTGAGTTCAGGATGGGAAACTGTGCTGCTCCAGCCCCTTGGGGATTTTTGCTTCTGCCTCCCACCCAGTTTTCTCAGGAGAAATAGATCCAGATGAAACTCACTTGGCAAAAGGAATGAAAATCAGGATTTTAGCATCTGAATTTAAAAGCTGTTTACATGGAAACCCACCCACTGTTTGGAAAAAAATCAAAGAGATCTTGAAGTTTATTCCCGGAACCAAATGAGGAGATGGCTTTGTGAGATTAACAGAATGCTAAACAACAAAATAGAGATAGGAGAAAAATGGCCTCAAATATATAGCCAAAGGTTTATAAATTTGGGGAAAGAGATACAATTGAATTTAATGTATTGAAATTATTAATATATGTTTATTATATATAATTATACATATACATATCTATACAATTATAAAATAAGTACTTTATTATTAATTAATATAATATTAATGTTGTATTAATTAAATATAGTCTATTATAATATATGAATTAGTTATTAGGTATTAATGCATGTTAATTTAATGTATTAAATGCATTGAAGAACCTGAACTATGTTTATAAAAAACGAATTGAAATGTACTTGGGCTAGTCTATAAAAGCAGTGATTTGTCAGAATTTGACATTAAAATATGTACTGTGACTTTAAAATGTATTTATAAAACTCACATCAAAATAATAAAGAACTCATTCTGTTTTATAGAGTATAGGTCAGAGTGGTAGAAAATAAATTAAAAGATTATAATGGACTAGTTATTTACTGAGTGACCACAAATGGCATAGCAGTAAATGTGAGTATATAGCACAGGAGCAGAACAAGTAAGGTGAGCACATCCAAGCTTTGTCTCTCACTACGCTAAGTTTTATCTAAAAGAGAAACACAAACAACAGCCTAGGAGAATTCTTCCTCTTAAGGGGCTTCAAAAATAAAAAAGATGTCATCTTATGAGTCAACGCTTTTCAAGAGAGAGTTGGAGGCAGAACTCAGTGGTAGAGAGCTTTCTGAGCATGCTTGAGACCCAGCACTACCAAAGGATAAAGAAACAAAGTACTCAGTAAGATGTCTCAGCAGGTAATGGCTTTGCTATCAAACCTGACCATCACAGTTCCACTCCTGGAACTCACGTGGTAGAAGGAGAGAAGAGACTCAGGCCAGTGGCTCTCTGAGCTCCACATTTAGGCTGTGGCACACATGCCACCCCCCCCAACACACACACAGACACACACAGACACACATACACATATACACTACACATAAAATAGGCGAATGTAATATTTAAAAAACCTACTATAGAGTATTAAATTAAGCTTATTATATTATCAGTCTATAACAGTGTTAAGGCTCAGATTGCATTTGCATGTTTCAAGCATGAGATAGAGGATAAAACCAGATTAAGGACATGTGATTTAGCATCAGAATGAGCTGGAGAATAATAGAATAATGGGGGGATACACAGAGGATGGCAAAGATGCAAAGCAAAAAGCTGGGAGGAGGTGGAGGTGGGGGACAAGGTAATAGAGGACCAATGGTGAGCTGCTGAGTTGTTGCACCAAGACCAGGATGTCCAAAGTGAAATAAAGAAAGATGAACCCAGGAAATAATTGGAAACTTATGCTCTGGGAAACCGCCAGTGGGGCTTGGAGACATAATAAAAAAAATTCATTTTCACTTCTGTTTTGTAACAGGGTGGCGACACACAAAATGTTTTTCAGGAAGAGATTATTAGACTGATGAAAATCAAATAAGATTGATAAACCAAGGGTTACCCACAGAGATCCGCCACGCCAAGTAGGGCCCCCAGAAAGTTCCACCCCTGTCTTTCAGGGCTGAGAGGGAGCATCTGCCTCCAGCTAGCTGATGGTGTGGCTGCAGCTTTGTTTTGAGAGCAGAAGACCTTTCAGAGACACTGGGCCTGGCTATGAGTTCCAGGTGGTGGCACCTGTGTTTAGATTCCGATTTTGTGAACTTTGACAAAGTGACTGGCCCTTTTTACACCTTGGTCTTGTCTTGGGAAGAAAAGGTCATGCATTGGTTAACATGGTAAAAAGTCAGTCAGCCAGGAGCTGTGATTAGGCATAGAGTCATGAACAAGTAGTGTTTATGAGCATTTTTTTCTGTGAACCGGCCTGCATTTTGCTCCATGTCGGACGCACTCATGGAGATTCACATAACCTAAGGGATGTCTCAGTAAGCCATTAGTGCTTTGAAGAGTGACATCACTGCATCACCAAAGCGCGTTTAGGCACACTGACGAGCTGTGCGTGCATTTGCCCCATCTCCAAAACCAAAGCCGCATGAGGCAGTTACTATGTTCTGCAAGCTCTTCCCTGAAAAGAGTGAAAGCAACCGTGACTCAACAGGCTGCTAACGCTTGTCTCACAAGGGGCCCTGCAAAGATTCCTCTGCCTTACCCCAAATTGCTTTTGCTGCTAAGCTTTGTAATGGATGAAGAAGCCCCAGTGACCATTGTTTTTAAGATTTATGCTCTTATATTAGTCAGAGGCGGCAGAGAGTTGATCATCTGTCGCCTTCCACATTACCTGACAGGGCCAGCAGGCTGTGGAACGCTAAGCCTTTCTTTGGTGATCCTCGGCTCACACCCACGGTTCATCTCTTCCCGCTGGCACGCTGCCTTTCTGTGTACACTTTACAGAGTCATCATATCCCCCCCCCCACGTTTGTAGTCCAGCTTCCCTGGCAAGAACAGTAATTGATCCTGGCTGTGTTCTTGGTAAAGGTCAGAAAATAGAATCATAACAGTCCACTTGATGCTATTGACAACTAGCGTCAGATCGCTGCGCCAAACTTAAAACAGATACAGTCAGAATGAATGAGACCGGACAGGCATTGTACGAAATTGGACAAGGAGTGTTGGAAATGACTTTCTAACATCTGTCTGTTTCCCTAGATTCTTCTCACAGGAATGCAAACGTGAGTGGGAACAGGCCTTCATCTTCTATTAAGACATTGTGTTTCGCCCTCAACAATAACCTGAGTTTGAGCTGGTTCATGTGAACTTTGACACTTAATTTGACCACTGACTAAAAATCCTCCTCAAGTGTCTGGTCCCCAGGATAAAAGGCTCTTGTTTTTCTTGTTTGATTGAGTTGAAAGGTTAACAACATAGAAGACAAACACCATAATATTAAAATGGGCTTTATGGTCAGTCCAGAAATCCAACAGCGGGAATCAAGAAGCCTAAGATAAGAAACTTAGGAAATAAAGTTCAGTTTCTAACATAAATTTGGCAAGAAAATTCAGAGGGGAAAAAAAGCTTTAAGAGTATAGCTCTTCATTGAAAATAAAAAAAAAATGATTAAAGTTAACACGGAAAGCCATACAACACCTTTGGGGCATAATAAGATGTTCCGAGAAAGCTTCTGAAATTATAGGTTCTTACTTTTGAGTTTGTTTGCCCAAGAGGTAGAAATGCTTAAATAAACCATAAGGATTGATGTGTGATAGCAGCTCCCTTACCAGGATGCTGAGGAGGAGAACTGTGTAGAAGGAAGCAGGGGCCGTCTGTGCTCGGCATCATTAGCAAGTGAGCAAAAGCTAGCCTTCCTTCAAGTAGAGGCCTCGACAAATACATCTGTAGTTTTCTCTCCTCAATTCTGTCTGCGCAAACCTGGCTCACTAAGCAGGCATGCAGATGCCTCTGGGTCCAAACCCTCTTACACCTGTTTCTGATAGTAACCATCTTGAAATAGTCTTTTTCATTGTAACATCCTCCTCCCACTCAAAACCATCCTGCAGGCTTGCGTCCATATTTTTGAGATTTCTGTGTGATCTCCATTCTCTACCTCCATCTGGCTTTACCTCAGGCTTCTCGGAGCAGAACTTGAGTCTGGTCTCCTCACACCGTTGCTTGCAGGCGGGTGCCAGCCTCTACCNCAGCGTAGGGTTTACCTAGGCAAAGCTTAACCTGTTTGAATGCTTCCTTGATTAAATTAAGCAAGATTCACCCCTACACTTCCCAGCATGGTGCCCACCCAAATCTCGTCCCAAAGCTGTCCTTCTGGTTACCTTGGGCCACTCTTCTAAAAGGCAGTCTGCCAAATAAATGAGAGTAATCTGGAAAGAAACAGAGTGTCCTGAGACTCACACTGGTTACGTTTGTTGTTGCTTGTCAGTTGCAGATAACTTTCATAAATACATCCCTTCACTTCTAAACTCTGTGTTCCCATGTCTCTCAGACATCGGCATAATCACTGGCTCTCTCTCCTGTCCCTGCATCTATATTCTTCTTTTCCACTTCCCATCCTGTTTCCTCCCACATTATTCTGGAGCCTCTTGCTTCCCACCCTCCAGGGATTACTTCTGGTAGCTCCACTGTTCAAAGGAGACACTGTTTACCTGTCCTTTCTTAATTGTCATGTCACCAGTGTTTGAGGCATGTGCCAGACATCCCAGGTGCACTGAGTCAGGATTGGCAGCCGGGACTTGAATGAGCTACATATCAGATACAGGCTCAACGGAACACCTGCCAAAACATGGTTCTGGATCCAAGTGGTGAATGCAGCCGTTACCACCATAAATATTAGACCAGCTGGAGAGAAACTATGTTGGAGTCTTTTAAAAATGGAAACCTGAATTTAAAAACAAAAGCAAGTACTTTTAAAAGTCACAGTACCTATGTCTATCACAGATTCCATCTAACTCTTCAATCAAGGGCAGTAAACTGTAAGGAAAGGGAATGAAACTTGAAGCTGAAAGAATTGGAATTCCTATAAAAATTTTCACATCTTATTGAGAATTAAATTTCCATATAATACCAATGCCGCTAAATATGTAATTGTAACTGTAGTGGCCACTATGTTAGCCTTTCTGACTAGATTAAGGCTATCACAACTCACACATTGCTGATTCTCTTTAATAATTATCAGACTCATTGATACACAAGGGCCTGCAGCATCTAATGAAGTGTTCTGTCTGAACAACTATTTCCAAATCTGTAACTCTAAGAATATTGCATTCAGTTCACACACCCTTTGCATCATGTGATTAATACTAATCCAAAAGAAAAATAAAAACAATGTGAAGACTGAAGATTTTTGAGTTTGTGCCTGTGAGTCACATGTGTGTGGACATATTTGCGTCCCCTCTTCAGGGTTGTCCTGCTATTGTGTGTATTTCTGAAGCTACTCTGTGCCAACACTTTAACACTTTACAGACAGGAGAGTGGCTGCTGCGTGAGAAAGGTGAAAACCTCTTTTGGTCTCCAAATGCATTGAAATTTATGTATGGGCTTGGGGCTTGGAAGACTTTTCATGTGTGACTTTCATCATAAAAATAAATTATAATCAAGGAAGAACTTACTCCAGGCAGGTAGACAAGGAATGTAATTCAGTTAGTGTAATCCTGGCCTAGCATGCACGAAGCTCTGCACTCCATCCCAGGACCGAATAAACTGCCGTGGCACTGCATGCTTTGCTTTGAATTCAGAACTCAGACTGGGCATGCAGAAGAATCAGACACTCGAGGTCATTCTCAGCTACCTAACAAGTCTGAGGCCATCCTGAACCATATGAGACCCTGTCTCAAATTAAATATCACAGCAAGAAAAGAAAAGAGAAAAAAAATGTAATCTATTATGTAGTAGGCACCATGCCAGATGTCTTGCCCAATAATGATTTGTTGAAATTCCACCATGTATCGCAGATAATATAACTGGTTTCCAAGAAATGGAAGCTGTTGAAGGCCAGTGTCACAAGTGGTAGAGCTAAGAATTAAAGGCAGGTGCCCTGGAATCCATAGCTCATGTTCTTTTTAATTACACACACTTTCTGAATACAAATTTACTTCAGTTTCTCTTCTAATAATGTCAGACCAAATTGGCCCTGTAGATGAAAGTGGCTTGGATGACTGCCTGAATTTCTACTTAAATCTTCAAGAGCTGAGAATTTCTAGTCAATATGTGGTATCCTCAGGATTCTCAGTGATCCCTGTTCTTGTTTTCTGTTGCTCTTCGAAGGTTACTTTAAATTTCATGCCCTTGGAAAGAGTAGGGATTTGAATTCTCATCGTGTTCTATTATTTCGGGTGGCTGAATTTTGTAGAAGCACAAGACTTGGTTGCTGACAGTGCCTTTTATATTGCAATTGAAACAGCTTTCTTTTCGTTGAGTTGCTTGCTTTTCTGTTGTCTAGCAACTGGACTGAAATCTCATTGTGATCTTTTTGCTTTGTTACGTCTTGAAAAGCTGATTTAAGCTTCAACAATCTAATGGCTGTACTTGCATTTTTGACCCCCTCCCCCGGCCAAGAGAG
The DNA here is from genome assembly GCA_001685075.1 of Bramus lutescens. Classification (NCBI taxonomy): domain Eukaryota; kingdom Metazoa; phylum Chordata; class Mammalia; order Rodentia; family Cricetidae; genus Bramus; species Bramus lutescens. Next base: position 199,327 of record LOEQ01000717.1, on the reverse strand, counting down.
CTGTTAGCACAAACACTGCTACACTTTGGGATACATGTCCTGTTTTATTGTTCCCAGTTAGTTGTTTGTATGTTTGTTTGAGACAGGTATTCGAGTAGGACAGGCTTGCCTCTCACTCCCTACATAGCTCTGAAAGGACTTGAACTCCTATCATCCTACGTTCACCCCCTCAGTGCTGGGATTACAGGCTTGTGCCACCATAACCAGAATTTGTCTTTAATTGAAGAGTTACATTATACAAAGATTTTGTAGTTAATAATTAAGCCTATGTATAAAGATATGGCCGTAAGGGAGCTCAGTGAAGAAAAACACTTGCCTGAAAAGCCTGACAAACTGCTTCTGACCCCTGGGGTTCATAGTGGAAGGAGAGAACTGACCTCTGCAAGTGTCCTCTCCTCGGGCCTCCACACATGCATGAATCCTGGTATGTATGCACCCCTTATAGACACAAATATGTGTGTATGTGTGTGTGTATGCACACACACATCATACAGCTACAGAGTAATAATAATAAATATGTTTTAGAAAAATAAACAAATGATAAGAACCCGAGGAGCTGGCTCAGCCAGTAAAGTGCCCACTGTGCAAACCTGAGGGCCTGTGTTCCATCTCAGCTCATAAAATTTGAGCGTGGGACTATACTCGTAATCCCAGCGCTGAGGAGGCAGAGATGTGAACCTAGGGATCACTGGGCGACCAGCCTTGCCTAAATGCCAAACACTGGGCTGAGAGACTGCCTCAAAACAACCAGGTGAATAGCTGCTAAAGAAATGTCACTTGGCATCATCACCTGGTCTACACATGTGCACGTCTCACTCAAACATATGCTCACATGCACACACATGTGTATCTCAAAAGAAAGAAAAAGAAACAATAGAAGACAAAACTACTTTCTAGACTGAGTTTTCTTTATGTGTGGAAATGACTGTCACTGTTAATAAAGCTGGTTGTCTGCCACAGCAACAGAGTTGTCAATCACAGTCCATACTCGCCTCTGTGTGACATTTCATGCCTGCGTGAAGCCCCTCAGTGAATCATCTCTATCTTTTATCGGTATCCTTATCTGTTTTTAAAATAAAAAATATAGTTAGCAAATGAAAGAATACAGTATTTGGGGAGGAAAAGCTGATGCTTACTAATTAAAGGACATTTTGGACATGACCTCTTGAAGTGGAGTCAACTTATAAGCACGAAAGAATGACACCCATGCCGTGAACTGTAAACCAGTCACATGGTGTGTGTTAAAGGGGATTTTGGTATGCATCCTTCCACATTATAACGCTGAGGTAGGGGCCTGAATTTTAAAGACAACCCCAAACCATGCATTTAGTAGAACTCTGATATGAGTGGAGAGGCTAGATTACCCCCATCCTTTCAGTGTTGGTCCCCACATTTGAGGCAGCCATTTCTCCAACTCTAATTATACAGTCCCATTTGCACCTCTCCCACACATCTGCCTGTCCCTGGCACCAAAGACGGCTTTGGCTGGGTCCACATGGAAATGACAAATTAGGACCAAGGTTTTTGATCTTTGGCAAAGGAAGGTGTACCTTTCAGCTCCCATAAACATCAATTGCCACACAATTCCGCCTCTGCTGCAGACAGATGCCTAAGTAACCTGAGCCAGGAGAGCTCTCTCTTTGCTGTCTGAAGTGATACTTCAGTGATATCCCTTACAGACTTACTGTACTGTGTCACGCTGATCCTTTGCTGTGGAACATATCTCCCGTTGGATCAGTGTGTGGCCACACTTGGGAGCAGTGCGAGGTTCAACACTGAAGAATCATTTCTGAGCCGTTCATAGGCAGCGTCTCAGCTGAGAGGGCAGGGTCTGTTCAAAAGCCACAGGCAATGGCGCTCTTTACGGAAGCTCTGCTTTTGAGTGGCTATGGAAACACATACATCTCAAGACGAGAACTGCCCCAGGTCTGGCCATGAATAAACAATTTCAGTTCAAATTGCTAAGGAAAGGAGAGGGCAGGGAAGGATTGAGTCATCTTTCATTAAAATAACTGGATGTTATAGGCCCCTTCTTAGGAGAAACTCTTGACAGTAACTGGCCATTGAAATATAAAATAGAATCCTGAAGCAGCCCGTAACAGGATCTATGCTTTGCAGCTAATAATAGCAAGGTTATTTGCAGAAGGGAGTTTCAGAAACAGAAAGCACTAATCTCAGTGAGCAGAAGCTGCTGTACTGGCGGTTCAAAAATAATTAATAATAGTGTCTGATCATAAAGAAGTTAACTATAACCTTTTATGGACCAAGGTTAGCGATGGGACAGGCGCAGGTTGTTTGTGATTGTGATTCAAATTTGCCTACTACTGTTGTGATAAATGATAGCTGCTTGTCACTCAAAGTCAAATTTTAAGTCCTTAATTATGTTTGTCAATGTATGGCTAACCCTCTTTACAGTCCGAATTTGTCATACTCAACAGTCATACAATTCTATTCCTGCATTATTCTTTGACAAGCATTAAACACTAAGATTAAAAAAATGAACATGTCAAGCCAAAGTGAAAATAACTTTCATAGTAAATGTCTAAGCGAGCCATAGATAATGATTTGATAACCACATGAGTCTATTATATTTGATATCACATGCAGAAGCTCGATTTATAATTTCTGTTTGCTTGACTGGGGATTAATAGTGGGGGGGCACTTGAACTTCTAAGTATGTGCCCTCCTTCAGATGAGTCTCAGAACCACACAAACACTAATTTGATCATTATCGTGGTGTTTTTTGCCTTCATCTTTATTAACCACTCCTTGAGCATCTCCTATATGATAGGCATAGGGTACAGTACATGGGTGGGTTATAACATGACTAACAAACTACCTTTATTATCCTATTTGAAAAAGAGAGAACTCAGGACAAATGGGATTTAGTGTCTCCTTGAAGACGCAATGACCACTGCTGAGCAGCACAGCTTGGATGTGAAGTGGAAGCCTGCTCTGCTCCCCTCCCCAACCGCCCAGCCCTTTTTTAAATTGAATCCCAACTTCATTTATCCCATCCACATCAAGTAACTGTTTTTATTTTGTTGCTCAGTATTGAGTGATCCAGAAAATGTTTGTTCATTGACCCGTGGCCTGTTTTAGAAAAACTGCTGTGGCTCACATAAGTCATGGCTTCTTCAATGAAGAAAGGGTATGTTGCGGCCACTCTCTTGATAAAGGATGAGGTTCCAGACACACAACCACCACACGCAGTGCTTTAATGTCATATTCAATAGTTTATAGCAGAGGAATTTGAGAAATGACAGCATCAAATGGCCTTCCACTCTGCCTTACTACCCTGAAGCAGGACATACGACGGAGCAGTGTCTCCTGGCTCTCCCCTGAAGGAGGTCCTAAGACTGATGTGAAGGGCTTCCTCTCTTCACTCAGATGGAAGGAGAATCCCGCTCTGAAGATGGAGGGGCCTGGAATCTGAACAATAGGCCTTCTGAGCTTCCCCCAGATTATTAGCATTGGCTCAAACCTCTGTGCCCTGCCACACTTCGCCACAACTGCCCATTCTTGACCAAATCTAACACAAAATACATAGTTTAGGTGGTTTTGGGGATCATATTTTATCATGAAGGGTTCCATATCATGTGATATTTACATTAATATAAACATAACATTTGCCTCTTTAGTCCATGTTTTGTTTTAGGATCCTAAGTCATGATCCCAAAGAAAAATTATTTTTGTTTCCCAATACAAATATTTTCTATACATAATAAATGAATAATTGGTACTATGAGGTTAGTGAGTCCCTATAAATTGTCTACTAAATCACCTCCATTTTCCTTTTATTTAGGAAACACCTGATAGATATATACATATACATATATGTATGGATATATACATATATACATGTGTATATATATATATCTTTTGGGTATATGTATATAAATGTGTGTATACAGACAGAAATACATATACATATATATACATATACACATATATATCTCACCAGTCTGGCTAATTAACACTAATTACTTCTTACGCTATAATTTTTTTTATATTGCAAATTCTTAAAATCTACTTTTAACTGTTGTGAGAAGGCCAAAAGTTAGTTCCCAGCTGCTTAGCCCATAAATAATCACACAGAAACTGTATAATTAAAATCACTGCTTGACCCATTAGTTCTTATTTGCTAACTCTTACATCATATTTTACCCCATCTCCATTAATCTGTGCATCACCACGAGGTGGTGGCCTACCAGCAGTTTCAGCACATCTGCCTCCTGTGGCATCTCCCTGACTCTGCCTTTTCTCCCAGCATTCAGCTTAGTTTTCCCTGCCTAGCTAAGTTCTGCCCTACTATAGGTTCAAAGCAGTTTCTTTATTCATTAATGGAAATCACAGCACACAGAGGGAAATCCCATATTACCTCCCCTTTTCTTTTTAAATAAAAAAAGGTTTCAACTTCAACTTGGTAAAATTACATATAACAAAACATATATCAAGCAATAATTACAGTTACAATATTTATATCTACTTTATCTCTGATCATAACTAAGGAAAACTATATTATTATTATTTACTCTTCAACTCCATCAAAGACTCCAGAAGCATATAATATTACCTACGTAAACAGGAGGTGCATTGTAAGCAACTTCCAAACTCTAGAATTGACAGTCTTCTGGCTACCTGGACAGTCACCCAAAGTTCTTCTGCACCATTGGGACATCTATAATCAGTCTACAGGACCATAGTATCCAGCAGACTTTTCTATAAAGCAGGAAATTTCAAAGACAGTTCCATCAATATTGGCAGTTTGTCAGCCATTTTTTTTCTGTGTCATGAAAAATGTCTGGCAGACTCTTTTTGTTCTTTCATGAAGCAGGAACCCCAAAGTTTGGTGGTCTCACCTTTAGGCAAGTTCAGCAGTCATTTCTCTGTGGATCCTGCATGTCCAGTTCATCAAGCAGTCTATGCAAGATCAATTTCTTGCCCAAAGGGCTAATCAACTCCATAAGGAACCTCTTTGAAGCCCATCTTCCTCTTGAAGTAATTGGTGCTGCCAGGAGCAGATGTGTCTTATTGCCATGATAAGTCCTAAATTCTTAAAACATTTTAAATGCCATATTCTGTGGTCTTTAAATGGTTTGAAAAATGCCTATCCACCTAAAATAAATCTCTGTACATCTAGAAAATCTAACTAACATAACTACAAGCCTGACTATTATAGATGACAATTTATTAACCTATATTTCTTAATTATAGATTACATTTTTAAATGAGCTGCACAAACACAATGTCTTAATCAAGAGCAGAAATATACTTATAACAAAATTGACCTTAAATTCATATTAATAAACCAAGATCCATACCAATGCAAATCTCTATAGCATATCCCTCTTTAAATGTAAACCAACATTTATAAACAATATTTGGGAATATGGGCATAGTTCTTCTCCAAACTGCTTCCTACTTTTTATTGGGCAAAATAATTTTTGAGGAGTGGTCAAGGAGACCTTTCAGAGGGTTTTGGTCCATCAAAGCACATTAGCCTGAAATGAATCAACAAGTTTCTATCCTCTGTGGAAGCAAAAACAGAACCTCTTTTCTAAAGCAACATATCCCTAGATCAATATTTTGAAATAAATATACCTTTAATATATATAAACATATATATATATATATGTTTAGCTTAGCAGTCCCCAATATCAAATATCTCTCTGTAGTCAAAAAATTCAAAGAAAACACAATAGTATACATAATCCAGACTCGCCTGTGTAGATTCCATCATTAAGTGGCTCATTCTTTTTTACTTCTTTTAATCTGTGAATGTCTGTACTCTGTTTCTTTAAAGACTTTGTTTAATTTTTTAAACCATTTACTTTTTTGTATAACTCTCTATACTCTTTTTCTTCTCTGTTCTAAGCCTACCTACATTTTTAAAACATACTGTCTCTCATTTAAAGGTCTCATCTGAATCTGTCCTATTGTGTATCCATAATTCTTTACTTTCCAGGAGTATATCTTAAAAACTGAAGCTGCACCATTTCTAGGGGAAATATGGTACTTCCTGCTTGTTCTGCTCAGCCCAACATGGTAGCAGTCCATTCACCGCCTCGGCAAGCTGCTGCTTGGCCCATTATTTAGCTGTTTTCAAAACAAAATATGTTCTTATTGAATACAGTCAACTTACTCTTCTTGTCTGACAGAAGTCTTTGTATCCTTTGTCCAAAGGCTTACCTCCAGATTCTGATAATACTACCCTACTCTTTACTTTTATATGAGAATGTTTTTATATTCTAAAATATTGAGGCAATGTGGTATTTGTCCTTCTGTGCCTGGTTTATTTCACTTAGCATTGTGTCCTCCAAGTCTATTCATAGATTCATTTTTTTTAAGGCCAAATAAGTGTCCCATTAAGTATGAATTTCAGAGTTGCTTTATTTACTCACCCATTGGTTGACAGTGCCTCAAGTTCATTTTGTGGTATTGCAACATAGTAGCAAGACTGATAATTTATGATAATTAAAAATTTTATTGCTTCATGATACTCAAAGGTAGGAAGTCTACTATCTTGATACCAGCCTCTCATATGTCATCCATGGTAGATGCTAGATAATTAAGATAGCACTAGTGTGAGTTAAAGTGAGGCCATACTCCCGTAACCCACATGGTACAGTGGTACAGTGCTTGATCTATCCATTCTGTCTGCCTGGACCTGCCTTTCAATGTGGTTGCTCTGGGTATTAGATTTCTAATACATACCTATGGAAGATACATTCAAAGAATATAGATACTTAGATGGATTCTGTATCTTGGGTCATGTAATAATGCTGCACTGTACCTGAGATAGTAACCGTCTCTTAGACATACAGATCATGTCTTTGAATATATGCCCTATGGTAAGATTACAGGATCATATGGGTGTTCTATTTTTAATTTCTCAGAGAGCCTCCATACAGCTTACCATAATAGCTACACTAACTTATACTCTTAGAAACAGGGTTCAATGCTGCCCCTTTTTCTGTATCAACATTTATCTATCGTCTCTGTCATAATAGCCATCCTAATAGGTGTGAGATAACAACTCATTGTGGTTTTAACTTCCATTTCTTTGGTGATTTGGGAATGTTGAACATTTTTGGTTTCATATTCCTTTTGGGCTTTTGTATGTCTTCTTTATAGAAATGTCTATTCAGGCCTGTTGCCTACTTTATAATTGGATTATTTGTTTTCTTACTGATTAGGTGTTTGTGTTCCCTTAGAGAGCATATAAGCCAGATCAAGGAGCCCTCAGCAGAGTGTTTTTATTTGTAGTATGTAGCATCTTTAGTACCTTCTTGCTTTTGCTCTATGTTGCTTTCTCTATCATGCCTCACCCAGATTATAGGAAACTACACATTTGTTAAGTTCTGTTGCTTTCTTCTTCCTGGGTGGTAGCATCAATGTGATGCAATGGTGGAAAGTGGATGGTGAGAGGAGGTTGTGTGTGTGAAGTCACGGCAGACCGAATCTCTACGTTGTGATTCTGCCTCCTTTTGGACTTCCTCCATTGTTTATTTCCTAACTGGGAGCTCTCCATGAGTCTATTTGCCATTGGATAGACCCAGATTCTGGGCTTGGGCTCTCTTGTACCAATGTGTGCAAGTCCCTGGGAAAGAGACCATACATAAGCTCAATATGGAAAAATGCTAGACAAAAGCATAGTGTATTTTTTTCTATTTTGACAAATATCTTCAAAATGCCATATATTTTAAACACCACTGGCTTGGGAATCCACAGAATAAACAACAGCTTTCTCTTACTCATTAGATGAGGGGGTGGGATTCGGCTGCTCAGCCTACTATTTGTCCTGCCAGAACTCCACTGTCTAGGAACTTGAAAAATTCCACAAATGGGATATAATATACATTTTTCTCCATGCCAGGGCTTGAGAGACCATGCACCTGACCTCTCTTGTCTTACCCACCTGTGAACAGATGCCTCCTCTTGGGCATCTTAAGGCTCTGTGATTCTGGATTACTCAGGGGAGGGCCAAGACAGGTCTAGGGAAAGGTATGTTCAGGATATGGCCCTAGACTCTTCAAGCTGTGTCAGGAGCATGGTCTAGAAAGTAATGGCAGCAGCTGTGTGTGTATGCTCTCCTGACCCAGTTTCTTAGGCAGAAAAAGAATGTGGCAGTCAGGAGCCACGGCACTGGTTTCAGAGTACCACCGATTTTGAAGGTCCATGGCATGGTGCGGTAATATCTTTCTGATTCTGCTCCTCTCTTGGTTCTATCACTCCCCAGTGTATCTCTTCAGCTTTTCACTGACCTGCTCAACCAAGTCCCTTAAATTCTGCTCTTGAAACAATCAGAGACCTTTCTACTTTCCCTGGCCATACTCTGATTAATGTAGATTGATTAAGGATTTAAAATACAGACTGTAGTAATATTTTCTAGTCTGTTAGTTGGTTTCATCTAAGCTAAAGAGAATAAGCTGCATTACAACGATAGATTCCGAGGAATAAAATGTTTCCTGACAATTTAAATCCTTTCCCTAACACATGGGCATTTCAGAAGTCATTCTCCAAAAGGCATTGTATATTTAGCTGGACCCAAATTTGCATATGGAGTTACAAGGTATATAGGACAGAAGGAGAAAATAGAAGTGGGATGTTTCAACATTCCAGGCAGAGGAGCATAGAAAGTGATAGTGATTCAACTAAATGATGTGTCATACCCAATATAGAGCCTTTGATGGCAAGCTGCAGCCTTTGGGTCCTCTACAATCGGCTCCAACGCTTCCCACACTGGATCCCTTTCACGTGTCATTCTACTAGGGCAGTGCACTGCTAGCTCTTAAAATAAACCTTACACATATGGCACTTATATAACGAACACAAAAGCCTGTGCCGTGAGGCTGGAAATATTCACGTTGCGTCTCTGGGTAAAGCTTGAGGAGAGATCCTGCCTGGGTTATGTAACAGTTCGATTCCTAGGTTAGATTTGATTGTTTGCTTTTTCCTAGAAGGCACAAGAATTTGATGTACACCAGACTTTTGTTCCTTGACATTTTCTGCTGAGAAACAAGGATTCACGGCTTAAGGATAATGATTTCAGGAACAAAAACCCTAAACTCTTTGTTGACGTCATAACGTGGTATCACCCTTTCTGATTCATCTCTGCTCACACTGTTGCTATGAGAAAAATCACGGATCTGTTTGGCTTTGTTCTGCCACTTTGGTTTCTATGCTACTAACTCTCCCAGTGCAGCAAGTCTGCTCTGGCAGATGCAGCAGACGCTGCTGAGTGTTGGCAGGGGAAAGAAAGGGAAAGTACTCTATTGCCTGATGTTACTAAAATCCAAAGCCAATTTTCAATTATCCATGTCAGTAAATGCAAGGATCTTTTAAATCCAGATCTCATCTATAAATTATAATGCAGGAAGAGAAACAAAACAGTGGGATTTCATTTGACCGAATAGTTACTGTCTTTTCCTTGTATTTTTTTTTTTCAGTTAAAATTTCTAAGCTAGAAAAACAGATGAAGCCTTACTAAGGTCAGCACTGTGGCTGCTGGACCTAGACTGAGGAACTTGGCCATCATTTTTTTAAGGAAGTGGGTACCACCGCCCCTCACAATTTTTTAAATTGAAGTTACTTTCCTGGGTAATAGAGCAAGAGCAGATAGAGGACACGTTTTCCAACAGAGGGTCAAGAAATGTGGAGGAGAACAGTCAGCTTCCTTCACAGACTGGGCAAAAAAGATCTGTCACACTACCTAGGAAAAATAATGCCCAGAACCTATCCAGCTGAGGAACGAGGAAGTGAGAGACACTGGAGATGTCACCAATCACACAGCTATATCCTGGGAACAGAAGCATCACATGCAAACACCAGGCAGAGAACCTTCTTCCTCTTGACTCTCACCCGCAAACTATTAAAAATATTTAATAATCCAACACTACTTTCCAAAGTGCCTTGAAGATTCTTGATGTACTCAAGAGAATAAAAACCAGGAACCTGAAAACAACAAGACTTTCCTCAGTGCAGTCGAGAGTTGGCTCTCTGATTGTCTTTAGTAGTTTATTCTCATCTAAATGTTGTTATCTCCGTTATTTCTTCTTTTGAGACATAAGAATATTATTATTCATAGCATGTGTCTATGAATGAGTAAATCTTGTTAACATCTTTGGAAAATTAGGAGAGATTATATCCATGCTGGTTACCTAGTAATACCATGATTGCATGTGCAAGATGGTTTGTATCCCTTGCCAGTCGGTCTGAGTAGCTCTCCTATTTCCTTTGCTTGAATTGGCATTTAAGAAGCTGTGATGTCAGCTACCCACATCAAACATGGAACCCTTCCTTCTAAAATTCAGGTTAGCCAAGATGGCAGATATTCAAAGAAACATAGGGTTATTGTTAGCAACTGTCCTAAGTAGAATTTCAGTGCACATTACTAGAACAAACCCTGGTAGTAAGTTCTAGTGAATACCTCATGCGAACGGGCATTTCCTAGTTTTGCTTTATCAAGAACAAGACACGCAGCAGTGTTTCTCGTGCATCCTTCGTTACCTACTTAATTTCATTTTTGCTTATTTTTCTCACTGATGTTAATCTCCCAGCTGTTCATTCTGAGACATGGTAACATTTTCACATGTTAATCTGAATTTATTCCTTCCTTGGAAATAATTAGAACCCTCCACATGTCAAAAATTTTGGGACAGAGTGCTGTTCAGCTTGAGTCGTGCTCCAGCACAGGAGGCGATAAAAGCCCATTATCTGAAAACTGCTCCGTGTGAAGGAGATATTTGTGTTCTCACTTGAGTTCTTCAGAAACAGATGGCCACTTTCTCCGTAATAAAAATAATTCCCCTCACTTTAAAGCCTTCTATTAGAGGATATGTTCACTTGAGCTGTTTCACATTGCCATCATTCCATCCCTGTTGGGGAGACAGAGAGCGTAGTATGGGATTTCACAGTGTCTTCAGCAAGAAAGTCCAAACCAACCCCTGTAGGATCCATCACCTTCAAGAAACCACCTGGATCCTTAGAGGTCACAACAGGATGAAGATTGGTTCATTTGTTGTCATTGTTCTGTGTGAAAATTTATTGCTGCCTTTTATGAAACATATTAAAGTGAATGTTGACAAGGTAGAATCAAACCTGACATCATAGCCACGTTTTCTTGCCATGTGTGGGCAGGCTTTCATCTTTCTCACACACTCGCTCATTGATAAATGTGGCATGTTTGATGTAGGACTGTAGTAATAGTGGAATGTGGGGTTTTGTGACCAACTGTAGATCCTAGGAGCTCTGTCAGTATGGTAAGAGTGGAAGCCCTGAGTTTTAGTTCCAGTAGAGCTAGTGTACTAATAGTGTCAGTTATATATATATATATATATGTATATACATATATATGTATATATATAATGCATAACCTATATATTTCATATATCATATGTAAGTTAGGTACATCACAATGTAGTTTTATGAGTGTATGTATCAGCTCAGTAAGTGCTAAGCAAATAAAAACCCGAGAAGAAAATAGTTTTTAGAAGGTGATTTGAACCATACAACTTGAACCAAGAAGGCCATCTATTGATATGTTGGTTGGTTTTCTTCATTGCCGTGGAAAAATATCCTATTAAACAATTTAATAAGAAGTATTTGTTTTTTCCTTGGTATTTTCAAAGTATGAGTTCCTGGTCAATTGATTCCATTGTTTGGACCTGAGGCAAGCAAGAACTTGTTAGTAGAAAAGGCATCCTGAACCAAGGCTACTTATAGCAGGGTGGTCAGGAAGCAGATGAGAAAGGCAGAAAACATATTCTCAAGAGAAACCCCCAGTAACCTATTCCCTCCCAATAGGGATTACCTCAACTAACCCATTTCCTTCTGTTATTCATCACATCTTAGCTTCCACCACCTTCCAATAATGCCCTGAAATTATGGGTTTGTCAATGGATTAACCCACTGATGTCATCAGAACCTTGCTGATCTAATGATTTCCCACAGCCCCATGCATGGTAACCAAGCATTTATTAAGCATATGAGCCTTTGGGGTCTTTTGTTGTTGTTGTCTTGTTTGTTTATTTTTGTTGTTATTTTAAAATCTATCTAAAATCATAGATAGATAGATAGATAGATAGATAGATAGATAGATAGATAGAATTATTTTACATCCCAGCCACAGTTTTCCCTTCTTCCTCTCCTCCCAGTTGCTCCCTGTTACCTGCCCGCCTCCAATACACGCCTCCATTTCTGTTTAGGAAAAGGGAGATCTCCCATGAGTATCAAAAAGACATGGCATATCAAGTTAGAGTAAGACTAAGAACTTCCCACTGTATTAAAGGTGGGCAAGGCAACCCAGTATGAGGAGTAAGGTCCCTTGGGGTCATTTTATAATTGAGCTGTAACTATTGGTAATTTGGAGCTCTTTTGGAATGAGAGAAGTGAAAATAAATCAATAATGAGGTATGTCTGTCCTTTAACTCAAAATAGAAAATTAAGTTTTGTTTGTTCTGTTTATTTTTAAACAAGAAAATTGCACTCAAAATTGCTGGCTCTCAAATGACATTATTCTAAGTACCATTTTGCCATAAGTTTGGCTCCTATTGTAGCAAGAGTTAAAAGATCTTGGTCTTGCAAGAGGAGAGCTCATAGGTTGAATTCATATTCTACCACCTACTGAATGTCTTTACTTTATGCTTGTCTTCTGGAGAACATGTTCTTGTACTATTCAGGAATTACAGTGGAAGTCATTACACCCTTGTTAAAAAACGACAAGGAAGACTTTTCTCTTTTCCGTAGTGGGAGAGAGAGTCTATTGCAATGGGAGTGGGAGATTGGACACAACTTTTCTGAAACCAAACACTGGTGGGTGTTTGAAGGCTGGAGAGAGATAACAGAATCTTTGCAGAAGAGAGGGGTCAGTGTGAATGGCCTTCTGCACTTGCTAATTATGAGACTCCAGCCCTTGGAGACTTAGAGCTATGGCACCAGGTTGATAAAGGCCTGCAAGTCCTTGAGGAGGATGTGCCTGGTCTGTGGGAGGGTTACATTTCAAAGGGGCACAAGCGGAGTTTACAGTTGCAAATTTTCTAAAAACAGACACCAGAGTAAAGGGAAGTTTAGGAAGTAAAGGCTATCAGGAAGTTACCTATGGAAAGCTAGTCCATTTGAAAGGAGAGTGAAGACTCAAGTCATCCTCTTTTGCTGTGTCCTGTGTTACCCACCACGGAACATTTGTGTCTTACACAGGGCGTCTATTCAGCTGAGCACATATTACCCACTCTCTTTGGATTTCATCTCTAATTGCAAATCCCCCCTCCTTTCTCCTTTATTTTTAATTTATCTTCTCAACACCCTGTTTGAAATCTCACATATGGCTGGCTTATTTCTAAAGAGTCTTTTGTGTCAGAAAGGGTTGGGAAAAGTGGCTTTTATTACTAGGAGTCTGAGATTTTTGGGTAGACCTAAAGTAGAACTGACATTAGCTGAATAGCAGCCTTGTCATATGAATCATGGCTCGCCCTGAAAGATGTTTCCATTGACCTCAGAGTGCTTTCCAAGATGCAACGCCTCCACTCAGCGGATCGTTCCCGACTCTAAAGTGGACATGCATTACACTATCTACTCTTGACCTTTGTTTTTCTTTCTTTAACAATCTCATCCCAGCAAAAGGTTCAACCAAACCAAACACTTCAAGAAAGTGAGATTATGAATGACTTCCTAATTTCTAAGTTAAACATTTTCACAGGTCACTGTTTGTGAAGGGAAAGTAAGATGACTTGAACTGAAATCAGTAATTAATTATGGAAAAGTCTGTTAACTTGCTTTCGAATACAAAAATGTGTATGGTCGTATATACAAGAGCAGAGGAACTGCCTGAATCTTGGAACTTAAAGCCTGATCTAAAAAATTTACCTGTGAAGGTTTTCTTGGGGTTTGGTTTTGGTTTGTTTTGTTATTCTTGTTTGTTCGATTTTTTTTCTCGACAAGGTTTCCCTGTGTAGCCCTGGCTGCTCTGGAATTTGCTTTGTAGACCAGGCTGTCCTCTTACTCACAGAGATCTATGCTCCTCTGCCTCCTGAGCACTGGGATTAGTGGTGTGTGCCACTACTGACTTTTGCCACCACTGCCTGGCCCTTCAAAGGTTCTTTTAAACCCTGTAGCATGGATCTCATAGACTCTTTTCCTATAGTATCAGTAGAGTAAAAATAGAACTTCTGTATGTAAGTAGGTGTTCCAGATGCTGTGATGCTGTTCTCACTTTCTTACATTGATTTGGAATCCTAACTATGTTAGTCATAGGTAGCAATCAGCTGTTTCCTTAGCACTAGCTTTTGTTAGTCTTTGCATGTCAAAGGTCTGTGTCCAGTTGTTTCTTCTACTGCATTATTTGCCCATATTAGATGCAGCCACTAAGAGCAGAAAGCTTGGAATTGAGTTCTCATTTTCCACTTTGACTTTTATGCCTTTGGAGACCTGGTATTTCTTTATTATTTCCATTGTATATGTACCTAGATTGAGGGAAGTCGTTCTAACAAAGTTTGTGCTTTGCAAGTGTGTCTTCATTTTCCTATATTCTAAGTAGTTTTCTGAACAGAAAATTCTACATAATGGCATGTATGGTCTTCCTGTGTGTTATGAGAAAATTTGTGAATCTGTAATGTTCAAATATTTAAGGTGTGGTATGTACTTAAATTAGATCATGGGCTGATTAGTTCTTTGAGTCTGAGGCTGACTGTCAGTGTGGCCCATAACTTTTGTAAAGCTATGAAGTAACGCACTGTATCTGAGCCTCACCTTTCTCATTGCAATAAAAAAAAAATAGTGCTTTCTAGAAGAATTATTGTAGAGGCTAGAAGCAATGCAGATAAAACTCTTCACACAGTGCCCGGCATGTAGCCCTCACTCTAAACAAAACACCAAAACTCACAGAAGATGGTTATCAAAATTGAAATTTCTACTTTATACTAATCCTACATACACTTGATCACAAGACAAAGGAACACCATTTAATACTTCCTGTTCCTAATCACAAGGCAGTCAGATAGTGACAGTACCATGAGGATTATTTTAGTAATTAATATTATTTTCACAAAACTCTCTTTTCTAGTTAATACAGATTGTTAGCTAACAGAACAAGATATTTTCTTGCTAGGAAATTTTGAGATCCTGTCTCATTTATTGAAAATTTGCTGAAGTTGTGCTCCAAGGATAAGCTCTTGAAGTACTATGGGTGCTTTTTCTAGAACCAAGATGGAGATTCATACTTTTCTGTATAGAGATTTCTTCACAGTTGCTCTGAGATCAAATAAGATGTGTGTGGCACGTCACAAAAGAGAGATATGATTTCTTCGTAAACAAGTTAAAAGATGCTCAGCATTAATAATAATCAAGAAAGCACACATTAATGCATAAGGAGTAAACGATACCCACCCACTGAATGTCTGAGATTAATGGAACTGCCCAAATCCTGTGTTGTTCAAGATGTGAAACCACCGAAATACAAAGATAATAGTATTATAAAATGTTACTGTAGTCGAGTGTGAAAACTGCCAGTCTCTTGAAGAGTCATGCATGCACCTACCACGGAACCTAGCTGGATTAGTTGCTTTTGTCCTTGTGACAAGATACCTGCCAACAGCAATTAGAGAAACAAGAGGCTTCTGTGGCTCACAGTTTGAGGGCACAGTTCCTCATCCTGGGGAAACCATTATGTCAGGAATGTGAGGCAACTGGGAACACTGAGTCCACAGGCAGGAAGCAGAAAGATGAATGCTCCTGCCCAGCACACTTGAGCCTTCCTAGTCGGTTTCGGGTGCCAGACTGTGAGATGATGTTGCCACATTCACAGTGATTCTTTCCTCCTCAGGAAGACGCCTTTGGAAACACCCTCAAACATACCTTTCTGTGATCACTCTAAAGCTAAAGACTAACCTTTAAGCTTAAGCTTAACTATGTAGCCAAGAGAAATAAAAGCCTGTGTTCACACAAAGACTTATATCCAAACACCCATCGCATCAATGTCACTAAATGGAATAAAAATAAAAACTTTCTCTCAGTGTAGTTTAACCAAGACTGTTCCCAAATTTGAATGTTCCACTTTTCTCTTCGCCTTCCATCTGTCTGTAGTTTGTGGCCTGTGGTCTGTCTGTATTGACAGTCTGTTGTGTATGTCGGATCTGTCTGTCTTTGACACCTGTCTGTTGTGTCTGTCCCAACAAAAAGGCTTTGCTCTGTATTGTTGAATAGTGGCAAAATGTGGTATAGAAAGGGAGCAAGGACTTTGTCACAAAATTTTAAACAGAGTTTTACAAGGAAAGAAGTTACTTTACTGACCCAACTCACCCAGAACAGCACTCAACACTCCACAGGCACATGCTGCTTCCAATATTTATGGGATATTTATGTTTTTAAAGCTGCTTTCAACATGTTGGCAGCTTTTGGCAAATGATCACCACAACACACACACACACACACACACACACACACATACTATTCTGGATCAGGAGCATGGAGGAGTATATAATTTACTATTAAAGCTATATACTTACCTTAAATTTGTAAAAACCAATTACATAGGAAATCCAGGATATAGTCCGGCTGCTTTCATTGTTTTCTTTATTGTAGGTTAAACTTAAGCAGGCTCAGTACATAGTAGGACAGCAGGTAAGCACACAGCCTTAATGATCTCAAGGTATATTATTAACTTGGCTGCAAGGTCTGGTAAAAGTTTCATCTTGAACTTCAAAAGCAAGAGATATTTTCAGGAAAATAGCAACATATCACAGCAGTCCATAATATTACCTTTATGATATCTCAAAACTGGACACAGTTCAACAGATGAGTGTGTATACTAGGTTTATATGATTTGTAGTATACAGAAAAGAAAGTGGAAGGAAACACTGAGGCTTGTTCTAAGCAATCAAAATAAAATAAAATCAAAAGAAACCTGAAGAAAATGGCTATCTACTACACAACTTTGTTTCTATAAGGTATCTAAAAAACATAAATTTGAATAGAACTTAGACTAGTGATGATCCAAAGCTGGGGCTAACAGTTTGTTAAAAAGCAATATAAAGGAAGCATTTAGATCAATGTTGTATATCTTGAGTATAGAGACTCTTGACTGAATAAATGAACTCCCAAGCACTGATTTTTGTTTATTTAAATGATATCATAAGGTAATTAATCTTAAATATATGAATAAATAGTAAGTAACAAACAAAAATATTATGTTAGTCTGTTAGAGATTGTTGTAAGAGTTGGGGGAAAAACAAAAACCAAATAGCCCATGTAAGGAACAGACTTACACCATTGCCAAATTTGTACAATTCTAGTTTAACTGCTGATGAGGTCTGGCTTCTCAACACTGGCTATTTTCTTTAACACAGACTTTTCTCCTTCTCTCTAAGCCCTGGTAGCTATTGATTATGAGTACATATTGTACTGATCTACAAGTTACTAGACTGTTGTTGGTGTTCTTTTATGACATAGAAATTCAAAATATGAGAGAGAATTGTCCAATACCATCATGACATTATCTACACAAACTCACTCATGTGTGAATATATTGTTGTTCCAAATGTACCATCTTTCTAAATCAGAGTCATGGACAGTATTATTTGGTATGCTTCAGTCTCTAGGGTCTGTCCTACCTGTTACTTCTCACTCCTAGCTTGAGAAAATTGAGGGCCTGGGTGCCAGGCACAGCAATGCAGAGAGAAATGGCTTAGCTTTAAGGAACTTTCTCTGTGGCCACTATGAAGATGGATCAACAGTTAAAGTCATGGTAGCACATGCACGAGCACATGCATCAGCACCCACGTGTATGCCAGGTGACCACAGGGATCCCAAGGGCAAGCTAGGCAGTTAGTCTACCCATGTTGATGAGCTCTGGGTTTGGCTGGGAGAGCCTACTAAATGAATAAAGTAGATAAGCAATGAGGGGTGATACCCAGCATCAACCTTGGACCTCCCTGTGCATGTCCAAAGGCACAAAAATATTTGTGCATAAGTGAACACTACACACACACACACACACACACACACACACAGAATGAATCTTGCCTCATGGATCTGAGCCCAGTTTTTCCAGCGGCTATACATACTGCAGTGGAAAAATCCAAAATTTCCCATTCAGCCAGTAGATTACACATAGTCAATCATTCATTCTGCACTGAAGCATTTTTGTTTCTGAACATAGGTCAGTCTCTCTGGTCCATTCTGAGATGACAGTAACGAGCAGTAACAGCAGTCATGTATCAAACGAAAGAAAGATCCATCTTGGGTCCTTCCATCTTAAGGACTTATGTGGTAGGGAATGTATGAGGATGTGATACAGTGATACGTTGAAAAGTGGAATTTGATAATGGTGCTCACAGGGAACCACAAGGTCCCGTGGATCGTGGGAGGACTTGTCCCAGATTTTGGAGGTTAAGATTTTCCAAAATATTCCATTGAGTTTGTTGCCATTTGCCTTGAGGTCGGAACTGCTCAAGGCTGACAGGTTGCACGGCAACTCATAACTCACATGCCTGCTACTTTCTTCCTTTCTTCTTTTCTGTGTTTTGGGTTAAAATATTGTAGTAGATACAGTTCTTAAAAACAACAGTTTATTTTCACTGTTGAGTTTTCTACCATCTCCCTTAAGCTCATCTAGGTTCAAGTTAGAGTATTAAATAAGGGGTGTTATCTCCTCAGTATCGGCTTCTTTCGTTTTCATCACGTGCTGTGTTTGATTAAAAAAAAACTATCCTCATATTATTATCATCTATAAAATTATGGTAGTAAAGCTATAAACCCATTTTGAGCTGACTAAAATATGTATCGTAATTGAATTTCTTATGGGTTTCAGAATCACACTTATGCCAAGCACTACATTTTAAACACAGCTAAGAGGTTTCCAATTTGGGCGAGCTACATTAAATAAGTCAAGTTTTTAAAAAAAATGAAACATCATAATCTCTGGCTTATAAGGAATTTGAATATTGGCTCATTCAGAGTTTCTTCAGCCTCCTCTTTGGGTAACAGGTGAGTGAGGTTAGGATATAAGCATTTCTTCTACGTGGCTCCTCTTAGCCTTTCTCTGACCCTTTCAAAATATCTACCTGAACAAGATTTGGTTTGATTCACCTGTTGTCAGACTTCTCTGCATCTTGTCTGGGTTTTGTGGTCATCACAATGAGCAGAAATGTGTTGTTTCCCCATGAGTGTCTTTGTACTGTATTTGAGATGGGTCAAAACAATGCCAGAATTGCGGTGTAGTTCTTTGAATTTGTTGAAGTGGCCCAGGTAGGCTAAGTGTCCAGTATGAGCCCTAAGGGAAGGGGTCAGANGCTGGTACAGCAGTTACTTCTACAGCCTCCACTACCCACTCTGAAATAGTGGGTGGATTTGTTCAGTTTAAAGTATGAGTTCAATTTTGATATAGAATAGGAAATCCTAATGGATACATTGTACCAAGGATAATCTGAGGGCTTAGAAATTTTCTGTTGGATGGCACTATTCCTAGGAGAACATGAACAAATGTCGACTCACTCCAAATAGGGGATCAATGATTAAGTGGCAATACTACAAATGTCCAACCTGATGAACTAATGAGCTTATTGGAGTTCACTTAGCAGAAGGCGAGTGAGGGGTAACTTGCAGGAGCAGAAATGACTTAAGGGCCACTGCATCAGAGAGAGCCCGTTCCACTCTGGGGGCATGGCTAACAAAAGCAGGAAGCACAGAGCACACTGCACAGCTCGCAGGCAGCTCTGCATGCTGGAGAGCACCTTCAGGCAACTCATCGGAGCTCTGCCCATCCCAAGCAACACATACGATGGGAGACTCTTTCAGTATCTTTACTGTTAGATAAGCATGGAGATGGAGGCAGCTAGTGCATCTGGTGAGTTTCAAAGATGTCTTGATGCTTCTGAGTTGTTCACTGTCTAATTCTTAAGAAGCGTACCTTTAGAATATCCTAAGTCTTACTTAAAAGGCTTCCCTCTGGGATGGACTGTATCAACTCAGAGGATATTGCTATGCAACATCTTTTCTAAATTTTTTTTCTTCTACTTTTTGAGATAATATAATTATAATCATTTCCCCCTTTCATCCCTTTAAATTCTCCCATGTAACCTCTCGTTCAAATGCATACATGCACGTGCTTGCACATTCACATGGATATACATATGTGTATATATAACACACACACATAATACAATAATACAACTTGCATAAATAAAGCCAGTTCAGTCTGTGCAATGTTACTCTTAGTGTATGTTTTCAGAGCACCCATAAAGTCTCTCCAGCATGGTTGCCTAATATGAACTGAATAAGGATAAAAATAATAGATATGCTAATATGATAGGGAAATCCCAGAAAGCCTTAACCCTACATAAAGTATTGCAGGCAACTTCAGAATATTGAGATCAATGTCTTTTTAAAATTTTAACTATTTTGATTTTTGTACATGAATATTCTTTCTTTACATATCTACACTACTATCTCCTGCCTCAAACTCTTCCCTCTTTTCCTCCAACTTCCCCATGATTCCTGAGCTCTTCTGTATTTATTACACAAACACACACACACACACACACACACACACACACACTGCTGGTTCCATTTGATATTGCTTGTATGTATATGTGTCTAGGGCTGCCTACTTAAGATTGGATAACCTATTCATGGATTTGTCCCTGAAGAAAATTGATCATCCCTCCTCAGCACCTACTAACTACTTGTAGTTCTTCATCTAGGGGTGAGGCCTTGTGGACATCCATAGGTTGTGGCTCCTGGAGAAAGCATTGTCACTGTCACCCAGTGTTATGTAATCCTATTTAAATTACATACATATTGGCATGTAAACACATATTAATGTGTATTTTAATTGCATTTATGCAATAATATTTCCCTGTAATTTCCCCATGATCCTTAGTGTTATTTATCTTCCTGTCTTTCTTCTCCTGTGTTCCTTTCCCCCCCTGCCCATGTGAAACCATTCCCCTTCCCTTTTTCATACCACCTGTGTCCCCCTTACCCCATCTCTAGAGTTCCTTCTATCTTCCTCTCACCATAGTTCCTCTCTAGTTCCGTGGTTTCTGAAGTTATATTAGGTGATATACTGAAATCTAAGGATTTTGAGTTGGGACACCATGAGGTCTTTGTCTTTATGTATCTGGGTTATTTACCTCTCTTAAGTATAACATTTTTCAGATCCACACATTTACTTTGAAATGCAGGTATCTGGGAGGCATAGAGAACCAAGACAGAAATCTTTATTAGTGTGAAGCTCTAGATGTCTGGGATTTGCTCTGGTCTGAATTATTACCTAGATAATAAGGTAATGCCTAGTTCACAGATACCCACTGTGACCACACTTGTACAGAGAAGCAAGTAAGAACTGGGACAAAACAACAGAGTGAGTTTGAGTCCTGGCTTTCATGCTGCAGTGTGACTTTGAAAGAGTTACTCAGGTTTAGTGAGGCCATTTTATGCAGCCATAAAATTCGTCATAGGAATTATACTATTATCTTATAGAACATAGGGATCAAATGAGATCGTCTGTATTAAACTACAATGCAAAATAACCACAGTTCACAAATACCATTAATTGGTTGGGGAATTGAAGGGAAATTTTGTAGAAATAAGGAAGATATGGCTCTGAGTTTATTAAATGAAATATCAATATTTGGCTAAATTTTAGAGTGTCACAAATGATTCTACTGTTTTTTCATTGACCCAAAATTGCATTTACTCAAGCATCATACACAGTATTTTAACTCAGGTCAAGATAATAAATGTTTGTTTTGTATTTATTGATACCAAGTATAATATTTAGATTTAATCTTGAGTTATATGGAGACAAGGACAGAAATGGCATTTTTTTTTAAAAAAAAAAAGTAAATTTGTTTTTCTCTTATAACACAGGTATGATGATCATTAATGAATAAATTCCTTCTGATTTTTATTCTGGGTCCTGGGCAACTGCTCCGGATCCAGCTCTCATGTATGCATTCTATCTGGTAACACAGTGGAAAATGGAACAGAGAAGACTATGCCTTGCAGTCCGCATACGCTCCTGTGTATCTTCTTTATCACGACTCTAATCCTGTGACCTTAACCTAAGTAAAGGGTGGAGAATTCAATTCTCATCACAAGGACCCATGTACTTTTAAGATTCTATCCTGAGAACAAAGAGAGAACAAATATTGGGAGAAACAGTCCTCTCTACAACAGACATTAGAGAGTACTGCTCCAGCACCTGTAGGCAATCACACATCTATTCTGACCAGAATCCTCTTTGAAGTTATCGACAGCAGAGTTGATTTCCCGACTATTACACACGTTCCAGATACAACACTGGACATAAAAAGGAAACAGACACCCTTTCTCCTTAGAAGCTGTAATCAATGAAATAATGATAAAAATAAGAATTTCAAAGTGAGAGGATGATGATACAGAAGAAAATAATTTCATATCCGTGCAGGGAGGGAAAACAAGAAGTGTGGGATGTGTGATCCAGTCGGTATTTGCTGCAGGCATGCATCGAATGCCTCCCTAGGAACCCAAGAAAACGTATTTTTCTCTGACAGCAAAGTGTTCATTCACAAACAAGGAGAGGCTTCATGCCTTGAGAAGTTGGAATCGAGAGCCAAATGTCAATCACAATCTAATTTCTCTTAGAAATATAAACTGTTGTATGTAAGATTGAATAGAGTGAGATGGATAAGGAGGCAGTGGGTATTTTTCGTGTCCTATTAGCTTGCTTTGAAAGGATTCAGTTATTAATACAGATTTGGGTTCGCTGGACTAGGTAGGCACTGTAGAGAGACACTCTTCCCGTGGGAGTCTGGTCTCTTCTGTCTTCCCTTCTCTAACGACTGCTCTGACCATGTCTCTCCTCAGAAGACAGAAATGTATGGGAATGAACGGAGCCAGGCAAAGTTGGAGGTGGGGTGAGAGGAACAGTTTTCACCCACTTTGAGCGGAGAGAATGAAATTACAGCTCTCCTGAGAAGACCGACAACACATCTTCCCTTCGTCTCCACCCATCTCCACCCTTTTCCCTTCAGCCAGGGCTCCGAAAGCTTTCTTTTCCCTGCTCTGCTTTTATGCTTGAGAGTAAAAATGGAGGGAGTTTCTCAGCCTTAAACAGTATAATTTAAAGCTGCGATATAAAAATAAAGGGCTATGCTTAAAATATTTTGTAAGATCTATTTTTGACCAAATGGTCTTTCGGATTTGGCTTCTCTTTTCTTATTGACACTTCTTCCTGTTCTGGCTTCAGATCAGCTTATTATGCAATCAGAGGCAATGGCTTTAATAAGAAAGCTTTGTGTCAAGCCACAGACATCATGCAGCTGTCACTGTCCCTAAACAAGTGAGAAGTTAGTGGATGGCAACCTCGTGACTTCTCATGCTCTGGAAATAATAGAAGACGATTGGCTGCCTCCTTCCTTATCTTCAGTCAATGCTTTTGCAAATCCCTTTAGGCTCCAGACTGAGAGTTGTAGTGACAAAATTTTGGTGTGTTCTGTATGGATAAAAGAAATTGAGTAATATGAATCAATTATTTTATGGAACATATCTCCAGGAATATAAATTCAAAATTTAAAGTGTCTTCATCCTCCTGACCTCACTTATCTGAGCTGAGCACCTGTGTTGTAATTGTTGGCAAGTGTTTTTATATTTACACAGTTTTTATGTGCTTATATTCTTAAATAAATCACTCATAAGCTATTTAATTTAATATTCTCTGAGATTGTATATGCAATACGTATTTTGATCCTGAATATCCTAATAGCAAAATAATCTCTTAAGACATGGTAACAAGACCAGATGGTGGTGACACAGGCCTCTAATCCCAGCACTTGGGAGACAAAGGCAAGCAGATGTCTGTGAGTTCCAGGTTAGCCTGGTCTATAGAGTGAGTTCCAGCACAGTCTCCAAAGCTACACAGAGAAACCCTGTCTCAAAAACAAACAAACAAACAAAAATCAAACAAGCAAACAAAAGAAAAGACATGGTAATAAGAATATCTAGAGATTTTCTGGAGCGAGATATTCTTTCCCATTAAATGGATACCCTTTCAAAGATGTCTGGACCCCTTACTTGTAAAAACAAAGTTCTTAAGATGGGCATAGTGGTGCATGCTTTATTTTCCCCCAGTACTGGGTTACATACTGAATCCCTGTCTCAAAACCATAAAATGAAAAAGTAAACAAGGAGGGAAATTCCCAAACTGGAGAAGAACAAATCAATATTTCCCTGCCTACACAGAGAAGACTGAAACCTATGGCACTACGCCATGAGTCATTTATCCAGTGGTAATGAGCTGGTGCAAACATGTCCACTGAGCATCTGTTGAGAGCAAGATGCAGGGATCCCACCAAGGCATGCCCAGATTAGAAGCTCTACTTCACTCCTGCTGATGGAGGTTGGGCTGTTGGGGGTGAGGGATTGTCTTGGTGTGTACCTTCCTTTTCCATTGGCCTTCTCTGAGAGAGCCAGAGATAGTCTCAGGTAGGTTGTGGGAATGAAGAGACTGTGGATTTAATGGGTCTCTATTAGATAATTGAATTGGAACTGATAATTGATTAAATGTGAACACATTTCAAGGCCAACATCTTGTTAGTGATGATAGGGTTCTTTCACTGCTTCCAATTACAAAAGAAGGAACAGGGTTAAAGGGAGAGCAAGGAGGTCATTTTTGTATGTATTGGACTTGAACTATTTGGGTAGCTCAGAGATAGGTAAGTAGGAATGTGGACGATAGTCACAAATGGAAGGAACAATCTTAGACTGTTTCTATGGAAACGGTTTCTCTCCATTGATCTTCACATTCAAGATCCCCGACAAAGCCTGATAGTGACATGAAGCATAATTCAATTGGTCAGCTGGTTAGCAACAGGGATTTCCTCCCACATGCTCCAAGAGTGCCAAAGCAGAGTCCGCTGTAGTCTGTTTCTTGCCTGCACACTGCCAAGGACGAGATTACTATAATGTGCCTTTTTTTAATGGCTTTCATTTTTCTGGAATTCTTCTGAATATTAGTTATTCACTTATATTTTTATAGCAGGTTTTGAAAGGAAGTCCATCCATTTAAATGGCATTTGAAATGAAAGTATGAAACCAAGGCAAATGTTTCTTTTCTATTATTTTTTCTAGGGAGTAACTTTAAGAATTGAGTCCAGGCAAGATGCTTTAAGGAAACTGGGCATGGTAGCTGTTATTACTATTAACTGAGATTCTGCCAACCTCTTAGAAGTTTGCTGTGATAATTCAAGTAACTATCCGTAGTAGATATTTTCATTCCTATCATACAGATAAATGAAGGCGGCTGTTAGACTCTGGATGCCTAGTGGAAGATCAAACATTTGGCATTTTCTGTTGCCAAGAAGCAGTCTCTGACTGAACTGCTGATTCTGAACCCTGGATACCCATTAGGATCACCTGGGAGCCTTACAAATTCTGTTGCTTAAGCTGAACCCATTCAGATGACAGCAACACTAATGTACTCATCCATTTTTAGAGACCCTGGTGATAAGAGTGTACAGCAAGGTCAAAAAATTACTAGTTTGCTACTAAAACATAGGATCTTCTCTCCCCCTCAAAATAAAAACATACTTTCATTTTATGTTCCAACAGGACCCTTGAGAAAACATGATAAACAGTATAAATGTCGTCTAGACAGAAAAATGTTTTCTCCTTTACAAGTCACCCAAGAAGCATTCCCAAAGACTACATATCACAGCAACCTTGCTGCCATTTTGTTAGCTATGTGCACTACACACTGAAAGCAATTCTAAATGCTTTAAAAAATAATCCTTAACATTTCTTTGTTTTGTGTGTGTGTGTGTGTGTGCCGTGGCGCATGTGTGAAGGTTAGATGAGAAGGTGTGTGGAAGAAGGGTCTGTCCTACCGTTTGTGTTATAGGAATTTAACTCAGGTCGTCAGTCCTCTCAGCAAGCATCTTTATGGCCTGCACTATCTCACTGACCCAGGAAGCAACACTTTTGAAAATAAAAAAATCCATATAATATATTCTGATTATGCATTTTCCCTCGACCATTCCCAGATTCTCCCCACCTCCCTACCCATCCACCTCAACACCCTTTCTTTCTCGGTCCTAAAAAAAAAGACAAAACAAAAGAAACCCACATGAAAACCCACAAAAAACAGAAACTGAAATATCTAAGGAAAAGACCAATAAGACAAAATAAAACGTCCAAACAAAGCAATATGAGACAGAAAGTCTACAAAAATAGCACTTAGTTCACTTTGCATTGGCCAATTACTCCTGGACAGAGGGGTAAACCTTAAGTGTAGGTAATATACCCAGTGAGACTCTTGGCGAAAACTAATTTTCGTTTGCAAGTGGCCTTCAATTGCAGACAGCTTCTTGGTCAAGGAAGGAGCCTTTGTTCACTTCCCCCTCTCAGCACTGGGACCTCATCTGACTTGACCCTGTGGAGGCCTTATGTGTGCCGCCACACACTCTCAGTTCGTGTGTCTGTCCTATTGTGTCTCGAAGACACTGCTTCCTTGGAGTCACCCCTCTTGTCTGCATCATATAGTATTTCAGCCTCCTGTTAAGCATCGATCCTCGATCCCTGAAGGGTGAGGTTTACTGAAGACATTCCATTTAGGACTGCATGTTTTAAACTCTCTGACTCTCTGCACACCGTCCAGTTGTAGGTCTCTGTGTCAGCACCCAACTACTGCCAGAGGAAGCCCTTGGCGATGGCTGAGAAACACTGATCTATGGCTGTAACAGAGTATCTGTAGCAGGCTTTTTCTTTTGAGCCACCGACCAGCTCCCAAATCATGACTCGGAGACTTATTATTAGTTATGCATGCTCGGCCTTAGCTTATGCTTGTCCTACTAGCTCTTATAACTTAAACCAACCTGTTTCTTTTCGTCTGTGTTTGCTTTGGTGCTTCTTACCTTTCTTTCATTCTGTATGTCCTACTCCATATCTGGATGACTGGCTGACATCTCTCTCCCTCTCTTCCTTATTCTCTCCACTCTCATTCTTTCTTTTGAGCCTATATTTCTCCTCCTTCTTTATCTTACTGCCCACTATCCCCACCTATTGCTTTACTCCTAGCTATTAGCCATTCAGCTTTTTATTAGACCAATCAGGTGCCTTAGGCAGGCAAGGTAAAACAGCAATACATCTTCACATAGTTAAACAAATGCAGCATAAACAAATGCAACACATCTTCACATAGTTAACATTCCATTCTGCAATATAAATAAATGTAATACATTTTTACATGGTTAAAGTAATATCCCACAATAAATACCATTAGGAGTTCTATTACTGTATTATTTTAGCAGGAAAAGTATTTGGTTCAAAAAGAAACTTTTTTCTGTTTATTTTGAGATTGTAATTTTTAATAACATGTCTCCCTTCCTTTTCTTCATCCTAACCTTCTCATATATTTCTCCTTGTTTTCCTTCAAATTCATGGCCTCCTTTTTCATTGATTATTATTATATACAGATATATCTGCATGTAATTTGTATCCATTTGTCACTGGATAACCAATTGATGTGTTCTTCCCTGGGGAGGACTGCCTCTCCTGCTCCCAGCTTTGTTAAGTTACCTATGCTTCTTTGTGTAGGGTTGAGGACTCATGGCTTTTCCACATATAGTGTGGCATGACTGTTGCTACCATCCTTTTTCAACTCATGAGAAAGCAACTTCTATTTGTATCAATATCTCTGGTTTTAAGTTATATGTGTAGTATTTATAAACTGTGAGGGAGTATCTGAGTTAGGGTATGAGCCCACTATTGAACAATTCGCTCTATAGACACAGAATTCAGGGCAAATCAACTCCCAGGTGTATCTTAGAGCTTATAAGACACTTTGAAGATTTTATGTTATTAATTTTTATTTAAACTGTGGCCTTATTTAGCAATTAACCTTCATTTCTTCTTAAGTAAGGATGCCATTTTCACAAACCAAAAAATAATAGGATATAATGTGGTACCTGATATGTTTGATACACAAGTGTCTGGACTCCCAAAAGATATATTTCAAAAAATTAGATTTTTCCCATTGTACGTGATAATCTTTTCAAGGTCTTCAAATGATGAGCATATTTTCTTTGAGATACATATTTTTGACATCTATAGAGCATGTTTTTTTATCTCTGTTCACACTTATCTGGCTTCTATTTTTTAATGGCACTGTCTTATTTTAATATGAAATTAAAGGAATTAGAAACTAATGTATTAAAGATGCTCATAATTAACACTTTTACAATTCATTCATCCAGTTACTTTGTGTTGTATTTAACTCTCCTCGGCTTTATGCATTTAGACTTTGTCCTCTGGCAGAGATCTTGATGATACAGAAAATAATGTCCTTCAAATTTCACAATCAAAGTGGAAGGAGATCTTATGCTGTTTCTCCTTATAACTTTCCACTATTGCTCATTTATATTTATTTTTGTTTAAATATTTATCTATTTATTTATTTATTATGTAATATTCTGTCTGTCTGTATGCCTGTAGGCCAGAAGAGGGCACCAGACCTCATT